>FPAK01000024.1:885989-1244646 GCA_900116095.1 Euclidium syriacum
AATTCCTTGCTCACACCTTATTCGCAAGACGAGAGACGGGAAATGTTAAGGAAGAAGAACTTGCTCTCTTGACCGAGGGAGTGAAATCTTTCTTGTGAACCACGGGTACAAATGAAGACAGCGGTTATGACATCGTCGATCAACCAAAACCGGTCAACTTCGCGCATTACCTCGTCAACCGGCTTCTCTCATTTCAAGATTGGGTAACATCGAACAAAGACAAGACTCCTCAACTCAGCATTGGAGGACTTATTACACCAATCTTGATGGCTTGCGGAGTTGAGATACGTACACCCGAGGCGACGCTACCAATCATGCGGATTGATATGTCTTATCTCGCCTCATCACACTTCCTTGTAGGGCGTAAAAGGAAGAGCTTTGGATACCGCTTCTATGTCACCGGGAACGAGAAGAATACCATTCTCCTCCCCAACACGGGTGTCACCGCCTTCATCAAACGCGACAATCTCTTGTTCAACCCGCGACCATATCTCCTCCATGATCCAGCTAAGGACGGACTTCTCTCTTCGATTCACCGGACACGAGCCGAAACACCGCGTGAGGAAGACGAGGAAGAGCTTCCCGGGGAGATTTATGGCAGCAAGCGGTATGATTTCGAGCCTTTCGCCAACCCAATCACGGGAGATGCTCTAAGGGCGGCACATGAGCATATTGGCCTCCTCAAAAGGCTAACTAGATGGCAAGGCAAGCAAATCAAAAAGCTTGTAAAGACGGTGAAGAAGCAAGGGAAGCTAATCAAGAAGACCATCAAGGACTCTAGCTCTTCACCAAGGAGAACCGAGGAGGGTGGCTCAAGCATGGCGATGATCATAGCTGCGCCACAAACCGACGAAGCCGCGACATCTTCTCACGGAGGACAGCCAAGAAAAAACAAAGGGAAGGCACCACTCTCGCCTTATAGTAGCGGCTCAGGAAATCGCTCCTACTCCATGGATTCCTCCCCTTCTCATTCTTATTAGGTAACCATTTACACCCTTGTAAATATATTTTGATTTTCTTATTTCATTGCATGTTTTATTTGTCTTTAAGACTCTTCCTCGTATTTCTTTCACACCGAGCCAGTGTGATTTAAGTTTGGGGGAGAGCCTTGCATTTGATGTGGTTTTTTGTGTTCTTATTTTACATTTCAAAACTTGAGTCTCATGCATTGTTAGACTTTCATGCATTTTTAGTTCAATTTTTGAAATTTTTACAATTTTCATATAGGATTGAGTCTAGAATCACTTGCATTAGGAGAATAAGTTTAACCAAGGTATCACAATTTGACATTAATTAAACACCCTAGTTATTAATCCTCTAATGCTTCACATGTTTGTTTGAAATCAAGAAAGAACCATTCATGGATCATGCTTATGATAACCTTGCTTTGGTTCAAACTCTCTCTATTTGAAACTAGTCTCACCTAATTGAAACCATAATTTGATCAAATAATTATTGTGCTTATGCTAATAAAGTAAAAACCATGGATTACATATACATACTTAAGCATTCTTACCCCTTTTCTACCACTCTTGTATGCTTAAGTAGCCATTTATGGTTCCCCCACCAAGCTTCATAATTAAACCTCCTTTCTAACCAATGCATCATTTGTGTGTGACTTTGTGAGGCCTTTTTCTGAGCTAACTTGACAAAACGTGTTAGGTTTAAAGCGACAAGGGAACACTTTTGTGTAGATTTAGCTCTAACATCAAAGAGCTAACTAGGACTAGGCTAGATTAGGTGGGAATGTGGTTTGAATTCAAGTTTGGGGAAAATGAAAATTACTTGAAAAGGTTTGGTTGAATTGGGAAGAATGAAGAAACAAAAGGGTAAATGAAAGGGGAACAAAAATGAGAAGAAATGCTTCAAGGATAAAAGCTCCAAAGATTACAAAGAAAAGGAAGCCTCAAAACAAGAAAAGCAAAGAAAAGCTCCAAAACAAGCAAAAAGAAAGAAGTCAAATGGTGAGAAGAGCAAAAGAAAGAGGCAGCACAAAGAAAGAAGAAGGAGCCAAAGAAGTAAGAAGAATCCCCAAAGAAGAGAAGATGAATGAAATGGGCAAAGACCCTTGGGTAGAATGGCAAAATGCCTTAGGTGAATAAAAGGGTAGATAGGATTTTTGATGGGAAATTGGCTAGAAGATGGCTTAGGTTAGAGAAACTCTAGGCATTTGGGGTAGACAAAAGTTTTCTCTTGTATGCATAGGTTACTCTTTACCTTTAGCATTTTGTTAAAGTTTGACTCATTCTTTGAGAGATCCCTAAGCTAACAAACCAATACATTGATGAGATCATCTTCATCTCATAACCTTAACCCTTAGCCAAATGGTTTGATCTAAATTGGTGTAAGCACAATTCACAAAATTTCATGAGCTAATGAATGTTAAGAGGCTAGTGGATAGGATGGATTGTCTAGACCAAGGTTTGGTTTGATTATGTATTGGGATGTGCATGGCTAACTTCTTTTGAGTAGACAAACTTTGATGCATTTTAGGCTTAGTAACTTGGATGTTGTGTTGATTTCTTTTTTTGATGCCTTGTTGATTGAACTACTCCTTCTACTTCATTATCTCTCTCTTGGACTTGTTTGTTTGCTTGAGGACAAGCAAATGAGTAAGTTTGGGGGAGTTGATATTATCATATCATACATAATTTAGGCTTACATTAGAGTAAGATTCTATTTCATATTTGACATGTTTTGCTACTTTTATCATATATTTCATAGCATTTAGAGTCTAGGTGTTGCATTAGGTTCTAGTAGAGTCTTTGGTGCATTTTGGTTGTCTTTTAGGTACAAAAAAGGGATAGAAGGAAGCTAGGAGCTAAGAGGATCATTTGGAGGAGGAGAAGCCATTGGATGGACAAGAGAGGAGCAAAAAGAAGTGCAGCGGTCCAGGTGCAGCGGTCAAGGAGTGACCGCTGCAGAAGATTACAGCGGACTGAAGGCGCAGCGGTCAAGGAGTGACCGCTGCCAAATCCTCCGGACAATTCCCCAAGCCGCAGCGGTGCCTGCAGCGGTCAAGGAGTGACCGTTGCAAACTTCTGGAGCCAAAAATCGATCAAGCTGCAGCAGTCCCGCAGCGGTCAAGGAGTGACCGCTGCAAACTCACTCACAACGGTCACCAGGCGCAGCAGTCAAGGAGTTACCGCTGTAATCTTCTGAAGACAAAACCAGATCGCAGCGGTCTTGCAGCGGTCACACGCAGACCGCTGCGGTTTGGTTCGGACAAAAATAATCGGGTCTAAACCCGGTTTGTCCCGGGTCGACCCGATCCGACCCAGATTCTTTTAAAACCCCATTTCCACGCTTATTTGGTTTATGCTTGAATTTCCTAAGGTTTCTTTAGTTTGTTCTTGATTGTTCCCAAACCCTAGTTCTATCTTTCTATACAATTTGTATTTCCTTTAACAAATCTAAGCTTTTTACATTTCATCGTCAATCTATCTTATTATCCATCATGATTTCTTCTCTAATCAAGCTTGGTTTTGGGAGAATCATCATGGGTCTTGAGTAGTTCCATTAGGGTTTAAGGATGGGTTAGATGAGGGTGATCTAAGCATGGATTAGGGTAGTTTAGCATTTAAATCAAACATTCCATCCATCTCTAAGAGTCCTTAAAGCTTCTTCTTGCATGGGAATGAGGAAGATGATATGAGACATTTTAAGAACACCAAGTGTTTGATGAAATGCCTAAGAGAGCTTAGAGATGAAATTATGATTTTTATGCCCAAGGGATTGGTGCTAAAGGTTTTAATTAGGTTGATCTAGTAATTTGGAATTGAATTCATTAATTATCATCACTCAAATGAGAATTTGCTAATGATGCTATAATTAGTGACATGATTAATTGCATGGAAATGAATTAGTCAATTAAATGGATCATTAACCTAGGGAATAGCTAATTAGTGTAAGCTAGATACTCTAAACCATGCTTAGTGATCCCAAATCATAAATAACTCATCTAAGGACCCTTGTTTTAATCATTGCATAACTTTTAGTCATTTAATCAATTGCATTTAGCTTAATTAGTTACTAAAAACAACAAACAAATATCATTAGGCTTAGATTAAGTTAATCTTCATACTCTAGGTGACAATTTACAGCGAGTTTGGATTCGATTCCTTTTATACTACATTGATTAAGAGGTAATTGATACCCTCTAAGGACTTAAAAATCCGAGTATCACCTAGCTCCGTCCACTTAAGGATCTCCGATGGAAGAAGAATTGCTCCATCTCGTAGACTCATCTTCGAGAGCGGATTCCTATACGGCTTCATCGTTGTCGTCGTCGATGAAAGACGAAGGATCCACCGACTCAAAGTTTTGCTGTTTTCGGGAGGGGAGATCTGAGCCAGCGGCATGATTTACGAGATCCAGCGACGGAGGAGGTTGTGGTGACGACGAGGTTTGAGATTGATAATCGATCGAACGGAAAGAGAGATAAGAGAGAAGAAACAGACATTGAGGTGTCGGCTAGGTTTTTAGGGTTATCGGTATGGTGTAAATTTTTTTTTTATACATGGGGGTTTAATTTTTAGTTAGGTTAAAAGTTAGAACCGAAAAATTTTCAGTTTGTTTTGAAAATTCATCAATTCTTGAAGTGATGTCATTCTTTTTTTTAGAATCAATATTATGCAACTGATACAAATTTACAGATTTTTGAATCACTTTTTTACGAACGGATGTTAAATAAATTTGTATCATTTTTTTAAACCGATGACATCGAAGCGGGACACAAGATTATGATGGAACTTCTATGGGAAGACGAGTTTCCAACACTGCAACTCCGCTCAAAGACGATCTAAATGAATCAACCGAGTTTGTCAAGCAATTTAAGTAGTAATTCGGATAAAGGGTCCTATTTTCCAATTCATGATCGTATATAAAACTCTAACTAACTTTTATGATGTTGAAAACTATATATCTCTTTCTGTAAATTAAGATTATCGGTGGATATAAACAATAAAAAAAAAATTTGTTTTATTTTTTTAAAAGTGATGAATTTAGTGAGAATGATACATCGGTTAAGATATTGATGGAAATTTAATTTTTCCGAATCAAAATCATATAAATGATGCATATTTTTAGTTTTTTACTTCATTTTCATTGAAATGATGTAAAATTTCATTTGTTTCGAATTTAAAAAGTGATGGTAATAGTTAGAATGATACCTCGGTTAAGATTATGATGGAAATTATATTATTCCGAATCAAATTCTTATAAACGATGCAGATGTTTAGGTTTTTATCTCATTTTCATTGAAATGATGTAAAATTTCATTTGTTTCGAATTTAAAAAGTGATGGTAATAGTTAGAATGATACATCGGTTAAGATTATGATGGAAATTATATTATTCCGAATCAAATTCTTATAAACGATGCAGATGTTTAGTTTTTTATCTCATTTGCATTGAAATGATGTAAAATTTCGTTTGTTTCGATTTTAAAAAGTGATGGTAATAGTTAGAATGATATATCGGTTAAGATTATGATGGAAGTTATATTATTCCGAATCAAATTATTATAAACGATGCAGATGTTTAGCTTTTTTATCTCATTTTCATTGAAATGATGTAAAATTTCATTTGTTTCGATTTTAAAAAGTGATGGTAATAGTTAGAATGATACATCGGTTAAGATAATGATGAAAATTATATTATTCCGAATCAAATTATTATAAACGATGCAGATGTTTAGTTTTTTTATCTCATTTTCATTGAAATGATGTGTAATTTAATTTGTTTCAATTTTATAAACTGATTGTAATATTGAGAATGATACATCAGTTATGATATTGATGAAAATTATTTATATTCGCGTCAAATTCCAATAAATGATGCATATATTTAGGTTTTTACTTCATTTTCATTAAAATGATGTAAAATTTAATTTATTTCAATTTTATAAACTGATGGTAATTTTGAAATTGATAAATCAATTAAGGTATTGATGGAAAATATATTTTTCCAAATCAATTTCCTAAAAATGATACAAATGATTACTTTTTTACATCATTTACAAAGAAATGATGTGAAATAATTAACAAACGACAATAATTAAGGTAAATGATACTAAACAACATATTCTAAATCAATTCCCAATAAGTGATTTACAATACTATCAATTTTTTTTCTGATACAATATAAGTGATGCCGTACACCCTTTTTTCTAGTGTTATTCCACCATTATTTTATGTTTTACACGTTTTCTTCCAGGCCACCCATGAGATATTACATTCATTCCCCTTCGAACTCCACCAAAACTTAGAGATAGCACCCGTAAGCTTTAAGATGAGATCTTGGGGAAGTTTGTAGGATGACATGACATGCGAGGGAATAGCCATTGCCACTGATTTAATCGTTATTTCTTTTCCACTGTTAGACAAATGTTTCACCGACCATCCATTAACATGTTCATTCAATATTTTTGGAACATAGTTAAATACTTTGTTCTTGGAGCCACCAATATCCTTTGGGATTCCCAGATAGGATCCCAACCCTCCTTTCGTGGAGATTCCAAGTAAAATTTTCAGCTGCCGCTTTCTCTCGCTAGAGACTTTTTTACCAAATAAGATTGAGGACTTACTCAAATTGATTTCTTGACATGAAACACTCCCGTAATTTTTGATAACGTCCAGGACAGTTTGGCATACCCTAGGGTCCATTTTACAGAAAAAAAAAAAACACGATCATCCGCAAAAAGTAAATAAGAGATTGTCAGGCTTCCTTTGGCAGGTCTTGATAACTGTCACCTTCTTTTCCCTTTCTGCCTTTTTAATATTCGTGATTATAACTTATGTACAAAGGATAAAGAGATATAGAGATAATGGGTCACCCTACCGGAGTCCCCTCTAGGGAGCAACTTGTCTTTTAGGTTGCCCATTCAAAAGGACTTGATAAGATATCGATCTAACACACCACATCATCCAAGAAACCCATGTTGGATTGAATCCCATGCGAGCTAGGACCGCCTCCAAAGATCCCCATCCGATCCGGTCATAAGCTTTACTCATGTCTGTCTTGATTCCCAAGAAATCCTCTTTACAAGCTTTATTTTTACGTAATCCATGAAACATCTCCTGGGAAATCATGATATTATCCGTGATAAGCTTTCCCGAAAAAAAAGTCGATTGCGTTTCTGATATTAACCGAGGTGAGACCTTTTTTAAACGAAGACATAAAACCTTTGAGATAATCTTGTAACTAACATTACAAAGACTAATTGGCCGGAACTATGTCATTCTTTGAGGTTTATCCTTTTTTGGAATTAAACAGATATTCGTTTCATTTAATCATTCAACAAACCTACCAGTTATGAAAAACTCTTTAACTAGCGAGACTAAATCATCCTTAATAGAATGCCAAAACCTTTGAAAAAAAAGAGTTGTCATCCCATCAGGGCCAGGAGCTTTCTTAGAAATTCGGAAAATTTCCTCTTGAGAACAAGTGTCATCATTCTTTGCTTCTTCTATAGCTGTTTTTAAAGATTCAATATTCGCTTTACCAGGGGAAACATTATTCTTCCTCCATCAGGAAACAAAATTCCTACAATTCGCAACTTTATCCACAAAATCCGGGATTCGAAAATTGCTAGTCCGATTCCAGCCCGAATCGGTAACATCCTTTAAACTACCTTCCCGACCCATCTTTTATCAAAATGAAATTTTCTTCTGAATCTAGAACTAGACTTAGCACAATCCAGTAACACTGGTCTATGATATGTACCAATTATATCCAAATAATCCACCCTATAATATGAGAATAAAACATGTCATTTTTCATTCCCTAAGGTTCTATCAAGTCTGCATCGAACCGTATGATTTATGAAAATTTATGATATATATTGTAAATGTAGTATAAAGTATGATTTTAAAAAAATGTGAAAAATTAATAATAAATCTTGACATACATAAATAATTAACATTTTTTAAAATGGAAGACCTTCAAAATAGAAAACAAACATGTTTTGAAATACTATTTCATCAATTACTTTGAATTCGAGTTGAAGTATAACTCTCACCAGAGTTAAAACTTAAAAGTAGAGCCGTTAACCATTTGTCCAAAAACTTCTTTTAAAATTAATTAAAAATAAAAATATAATATTATTGACATCATATATTTACACAGAATTTTTTCAAAAATTATTATCTTATCGAATTTTGTTAAATTTTACCGACTTAGGATTAGAAAAATTTATTAATTTATTCGATTTATTAATTTACCTATGTTTTACATAACTTATGTCTCATGTAGAAGGAATAAACCCATTTATTAGTCTCGATTTCCCAACTATATAGGTTTTTTAAAAAGCTTGCTTAAAATAGATAGTCAGTTTTTGATTACGAAACAATTAATTAAAAAAAACTAAGCAGACGTCATAAAAAAGAAGACTAACTAAACATGTCATAAGTAATGTAATAGATGTGTGCCTATTTTGCCGTTAAGACGCTCGAATCGTCAGACCACGGCAAACTGAAAGTAAACTATACATTGACATGTCTCTGGGGTCAGAGAAGAAGAAAGAAAGAAAAAAGGGCTTAGATCAATGAGCGGCTACATAGCACAAGACTTCCGGCTTAGATCAAAGAGCGGCTAGATAGCACAAGACTTCCGGAGCTGATTCTGTGCCTTAGCTTCCAGGTTTCATTGAGAATATCTGCATTGTTAGGTCGCTTCAGATAATCAACCACATCTATCTTTAGTCTTCTCAAGGGATTCACAGGTGTTTTGGCTGAGTCAAATGGGCTCCAGCTTCCTCTGCTACTTATGGTACCAATGCTCGATGCACCCTATATGAGACACATTCATGTCATGAGAAAAATACAAAGCAATACGGTCGGTCAGTGCAAAAAAAAGAAAAAAAAAAGAAGCATTATTACCTGCGCTGGATCCGACTCCCAGACATAAGGTTTTGTAATTGGCGTGTTAAGACATGCCAAAGTGTCATCTGGAGTTTCCCATTGCAACCAAGGAAGCATAACACCGTCCATTTCAACAGGAACACTCTGAGTGCTTTGTGGTTTCGTGAGACAGATACTTGAACTACTTTCGCTCCTCTCATCCTCCAGTGATGAAAAGTCTGTGTCTTCTATGTTTGAAATGAACTCGTCGATGTATTGCTCTGCTTCATCTGTCACACACATGGACATCCTGCTGCTCCGGTCCATGCTCCTCTGTCAATAACAAAACAAGACATTTCTCCTTTTGTGAAAACTGCAAACCTAAAGCATTGCGCTGAGAATTGTAATGCTCACCTTTCGCATCCTCGACGGCTTTTTGTTAGCTTGAGAACTATTTTCAGTGGATAATTCTCTACCATGCTGCTGCTCCAACATAATCTCAGCAAGCAAATCTAGCTTACGCTCCTCAAACTGTCAATTGAATTCAACGGGAAAATGAGTCCTACTATATTTGATCCCTAACTACCAAACATATGCACAATGAAGTTGTACCTCTTGCAGTTTTGTTGCATAACCTTTGTTAATTATGGAGATACCATCATGGGCTTTTTGCTGGGAACCATAATCAGAGTTACCAAAAGATTCCCTTTTTTTTGGTGTTGCCTGTGTACATCCATTAGCAATTTTGTTCCATTTTGGTCATCATCATCACCATCTCTAATAAATCCTTCTAAATTCTTATTCACTCAGATTCTTTAAGTTTAAAGAAACGCCTAGAATGGCGCCTTTAGCTCTAGCGTCTAGACACAGGCCTGCCTTTTTCTAGAGGACTGGGTTCATTTAAAAGGCTCCACCCATATCTAAGATAGTTAATGCTGAGAAAAAAAAACAAAAGGTCATCGTTGGTTGAATTCCCACAAACCTTATTTTGGGCATATACTGTTCGAATTATCCTCTCGGCTCCGTGTTTGCTCGAGCTGTAATCCTTTCCTTCATCATCTGTGACTGCAGAAGAATGGCTCTGAAACATCCCCCAACAAGTATTTTCCCCATCAATAACAAAAACTAGAACATTTTCAACATATGGAGTTAAATTAGATATATATCATCATATAGAAAGATTAACCAAGCGTCTAAGAAGAAAATTCCATACCCAAACGCTTTCTAACAAAAGTAGAATCTTTAAAATTTCTTCAAAAGTTGAGACAAAGGATATTTAAACTTACAGAGTAGCCGTCATGGTATTTGATTGGATCTTTGCTAAAAGACCTCCTAAGACCTTGTATATGACTCTTTCCACCCATGAAACTCTTCCCGTCCCTTGAACACTGGACTTGATCTACGTCACTCTGCAACTGCAAAATAATAATGCATGTAGATCACTCTCTTCCAATATGCAATACATTACCCAAATATGCAATACATAACACTGAAAATGCTCATACGCCGCTGCTCCTACTGATTCAACATGGCCAATAAAGGCATTCTTTGGCAACTCTTTCTATGAAACACAAATATGTACAATAAATTGAAAATATCAAAATCGATCTTATTCTAAGCAAGCATGGTCCTGTTGTTTCCCATAATCGCAGCTATAATCGTTATGTTAGTTATAAATTATCATTATAGCTTTCTATTAAAGTTCCCTTTGTAACCAAAAAGTTCCTAATATATCGCACCCCATCACACAAGAGGGCCCAGAGACGCTTTAGTATATAAGATATCAAACAGAAAGTAAAAGAAATCGACAATACTATGCAAGAGTCTTTTACCTCGGAATTGTCAATCCGGCGACGGACAACAGAGAGCGAACGTCTCCGCCGCGAATTCACGTTTTCACGCTCTTCCCCAATCGCCCTACCCCTAACTGTATTACCACTGTTCTCGGCATTAACTCTCTCACGCGGTTGTCTAGACACCGAACGCCGCCTGCTCGAATTGTTGCTCTCCGAATCTACCTTTACTGATCCACCACGGTTACCAGTATTTCCTCTCGCTGTCGGCTGTCTAGACAACGACCTCCGCCGTCTTGAGCTTTCGGTATCCGCATCCAACCTTCGTGAGCCACCGTTTCCAACAGGGCCAACCCTAGATACAGACCTCCCGCGCCTCTGCGAATGTGTCAGCTCTCCTTCGCTGTTGCCTGGCTTCCTCGAGCCAGATCGTCCTCTTTCTCCGCTGCTAACCCCGCTCTCGGCAGAGAACGAATCAAAGAACTCGACGGCTAAGTCATCGAGGCTAATTTCGGCGAATCCAGAACCCCTGACGGTGTTGACGAACTTCCCCTTCCGCATGGGAGTCACTTCGGCGTCCGGATCCGGCATGCGGTGGGAGAAACGGCTCAAACTCCGGTACCTCCTGGGTGCAGACCTCCGTGTGGAGAAAGAGGAGTCGTCGCCACTCTCGATAGATTTGGCCGGTGGCGTCGTTCGCTTGATCGTTGAATTGATAGCAGAAGTCGCCATTGGAAGGAGGGCCCAGCTACTGGAGAAGGAGCGGATGGTTCCACATTTTGAATTGTCGAGCTGTTCCAGGAATCAAATGCAGATGCCCATTTAATTCAATCAAATGCATATAATTGAATTAAATCAATTCATTTTAAAAATAAATAAATAAATCCGTTTTCTATTCCGTCAATGTATATCGTACTTGTAAATCAAAACTGACAAGGACCCAAACCCAACGATCATGGACCCAAATCCGACAAGGCCACAACAACCATTTCAATTTTTTTTTTCTAAAGTACAAAAATTAAACCTAAAACCAATGTTTTGAAAACCGGATTGGATATTGATTCGGTATAAAAACTGGATAGTTGGTCGGACCGATTCAATCCGTCGAACCAGGTTCTTGATTTTTTAAA
Source organism: Euclidium syriacum (assembly GCA_900116095.1). Lineage (NCBI taxonomy): Eukaryota > Viridiplantae > Streptophyta > Magnoliopsida > Brassicales > Brassicaceae > Euclidium > Euclidium syriacum. The sequence goes on from FPAK01000024.1 coordinate 897,752, forward strand.
AATAATATTTATATATATATATATATATTTGTCTATGTATGAAACTAAAAATAAACATAAAATTGAATGAGTATAAAACACAATTTAGACAAAAAAACATATATAATATATATATACACTTATATTATATATATATGATCATTAAGAAATAAAAACATTTAAAGAATATAACAAATTAAGTAAGATTTTGAGTCTGTAAAAGGAAGTTTCCTTTTACTCTTTTAAAAAACTTAGAAAATGTAGGATATTTAAAATAATATTAATTCTTTAAATTAAATTTCCTTGTATTCCCACTGATTAAAAGAGAAGTTTCCTTATGTACAGATATAAAGTTATAAAGAATTTCCATTTATGATTTAAAGTTTCCTTGTTCGTTGATTCATTAGTGATTTAAAGTACGGTTAACCAATTTGCATTTAAGTTATAATTTTAAAAAGGAAATAAAAATAATGCAAATCTAAAGAACCGGGTTTTGACAATAAACCGGGTCACCGGTTTTCACCAAGTTTTTGTTGGTTTTACCGGTTTTATTCAAATCTGGTTTTTTACTTGACCCGGAATCGGCTAGGTAAACGATTCTCGGTTGGACCGGTCGGACCGGCCGGTCCGATCCTGTTTTATAAACATTGCCTAAAACCCTAGTAAACTCCTGGAGAGGGGAGCTCGAGAGAAGCGGATCATAGCAGTGATGCGGACCATCGAGAATCACCAACCTGAACCAACTGTCAGCCAACCTTATTTTGGGCATATAATGTGAAGAATGTTAGTCTCTGATCCCGGACTTTGGTACAAGATGGGCCAGATAGATCAAGTTCAAACCACTCAAAACATTAAGGAAGCTGAAGATGATGCATATACTAGATCTGAAGCAATGGCTTTACCTTAGAGTGTCATCGAGCTTAGGTGACATTCGAGGAATGATTAGTTTAGTCGAGAGTGATGCGTATTTGCTGACTAAACTGGTTAGGTGGGTGAGAGTGTGAGATGAGTGATTATTTCGTTTCATTTGGTTATGTCTAAGGTTATCTAGAGAGAAGAGAAAAGTGAGAGCTAAGAGAACCCGGAGTCGTTATATCTCTGTAACTCCGGCAAGCTTACGCCGTGTTAGTACAAATAATCGGAGTTACAACATAGGGAGAATATATATAATGATTGTTAGGGTAAATTTCACTCCCGTAATATTTATAGTTCACGCAATGACACATGGAAAACAGCGTAGACAAACAACTTTAGCGCCATATGTAACTTATTTTAGGGATATCCGAGTCTGATTACATGGACTTGTGTATCCCTATAAGTGGGGTTACATGGTCCTTGCGCTCCAGTATCAATAGTTTGGCTACACTATCTGGCTGGGAGTTCTGAGGATAGAGTGGACGATAAAGTATTGTGCCCGACCTGACTTAGAAATGATTTGGGTGCATAGCATAGGGGTCGTCCCTCTGGCATCATCTCAGTAGGATTTACTCACCATCTACCCCGACTTAGATTTGTGCTAATTTTCAGGCGATCCAACACGGGTCAGGTATGGCGTATTTTTTATACACTTAACCTACAAGTAAAATCTCACCAGTTGCCGTTCCATCAAAGATAAATTTGTTGACAATGCTTAGTACTTATCCACGTGCCAGATACCCACATGTGTAGAGGCTCGCTTGGATAACATGTGCGCCTCGATAACAACAAAAATCACGTCGAAGTGGTCTGCCATCAGACGACAAAAGGTACAAAGCGCGTCCCATATCCATCTGTTACGGTCTGCCAATTGGTCAAAACGACATAAGCATTAGGTAAAATTAAAGTACGCAAGTATAAAGACGATTTGATGCACAACTAAACCAATACGCTCCGAGCCTAACCAAACCAACCATACCAGGATAACGTAACCAGCCGCTCTACTAACATGTGTCAGGTATCCTCTATAGATATAACCCCAACTCGCTACGAGAAAAAGTCGGTTAACCAATCTCTCAAGACTTAGGATAAGATTAATTTTATTTTGCTTTGTTTTCTCACAATAAATCTCCTTCTTAAGTCTCATTTGGTTTTTACTCGTTAGATCGTTAACACTTCGCCGGAGGATACTTTCCGGCTCTCGTAAAGTATTTCACGAGAGCAGCCGGCTTCCCTCCTAGTCTAGGGTGACGTTCTAGTGGTCAAAGCTCCAACATTTATGCACCGTATTATCCATTCTCCCTTTTAAAACCCTTAAAGCTCTGACCTTTCTATGAGAGGACGAGGCTTGGAGGAGATTCTGGTCCAAAGATCGTTGTTTTCAACCTTGACATTCTGGAGGATTGCTCATCCGACGCGATAGGCGTCATTCTAGTCGTCTCTGACCACGCCTAGCTCAGACACCTTTTCTCTTACTCTTTTCACCTTAGACAACTCCTAAACATAAGATGATTTCGGGACCACTTTTTCTTCCAGACCTGAGTTAAAACGACTTTTCTTCTTCATTTACCCGATATTATTTCCATTTTGTCGACATTGGTCCCGCGGTCTAAATATTGACTTAAGCGTCGGAGAATCTTCGGGAAACACATCCCCATGGTGTCATTCCCAGAGACTCACACGCTTCTTTGCCGTTGTAGGAGGCTTTCTGCCATGCGGAACGAAACCCTCACCACATCACATTTCAACACTCCCCCATGATTCATGGATTACCCCAAGGTAAATCCAGCAAAAACCTGGAGTCTACACTTGCCGCCATCTCAACTATAGACTCACAGCCTCGAAAACCGGAGTGCCCATAGTTCACTTGCAGGTGAACTCAATAGATGATTGGTGAAACCTGCTCTACATTGGCCCACTAACGTTCATAGAATTGAAAAACCCATACTCATGTCCATGAACTCTCGCAGTCCAGAAGACGTAGCATGCAACGTTTTTTTTAACCGAAACACTGATATCACATATAGAAAGCTATATCATTACAAATTACGAATATAGATTTGTCTTATGGAAGATTTTACACCGGAATATATTTGTATTTTAAGAATTTTTTCATTTCGATTTATCTAAATATTTAATAGTATCTATAAAGAAAACACAAAACTATGATTAAAAACCAAATAAAAGTAATTAACTAACTAACTGATTTTATAAAGGATAGTTTTTATAATCTGCTACTCTAACTTTTACTCCTTTTATTTTTTTTTAAAAAAGTGTTATTTTAGTCTTTTATTTTATTTTATTTGAAAGAGTGTCATTATAAGATTTCAATGTAAAATTTTAAATAAAAATGTAATTTTAATTTTAGATTTTAATGTATTAAGTAGAAAGAGAAAAACTATTTAATGTATTAATAATGGGTAAAATAAAAAATTTAATATTTTTTTTGTGAATATTTATAGAATGACAATTTTTACTTTTATGATGACAAAATAAACTAGAACTGGACAGCTTAATAAAACAACGCCGTTTAAAGGATGCTTATTCACTAATTCTATGTTCAACGCGAGCGCTATTAATTCCTGTACTGTATCTGAGGTTTCGTGCCGATGGCGACGGCGGTAGTGATGAACGGTGAGTCGAAAAAGCTTCCAAAGCCAGGTCGCGGCGGCTTCCAGGGTCGGGGATTGACGGAAGAAGAAGCTCGAGTTCGCGCCATATCGGAGATTGTTAGCTCCATGATTGAGCTCTCCCGCCGCAACGAGAATGTTGACCTAAACGCGATTAAAACCGCCGCTTGTCGGAAGTACGGCCTAGCGCGTGCGCCTAAGCTTGTGGAGATGATAGCGGCGCTTCCGGATTCAGAGAGAGAGTCTCTTCTCCCGAAGCTCCGTGCCAAACCGGTCCGAACGGCTTCAGGGATCGCCGTCGTGGCGGTCATGTCGAAGCCCCACAGGTGCCCGCACATAGCGACCACGGGGAATATATGCGTGTATTGCCCCGGTGGACCCGACTCTGACTTCGAGTATAGTACTCAGTCTTACACTGGATACGAGCCCACCAGCATGCGCGCTATTCGAGCAAGGTGAAGAGTTTCTACTGTGTTATGAAATTGTAGTTAGTACGTGGCCAAGTAAAACTATTTTAGCAATTTTTTGGTTGTTATCGAGGCTCTGATACAAGATTTTAGCCTTGCTGAGAAGAATTTTATTTGACTCGTGATCTGTTACCGGAGTTGAACATAGATTCAGTTGCTGACTATGCATGATAGGTAGTTTTGGACTAAAATGAGTGCTTGCAGTTCTTAATTGTAGAATTTGTGTGAGAGTTCTTAATTGTGAATGTGAATGTAGACTTTCTTCCAATTATCCATAAGAAAAATACTAAAGCTGAGAAGCTTGTTCCTTCTATGAGGGAATCAAAACGATACTGAATTCTCCAGTGGAAATTATAAACATTCTAATCAGCGTTAACTAATCATCTGCTGATGATGCAAGTTTCATGTTTAAATGGATTTTGTGCTTATTGTTCTAGGTACAATCCATATGTTCAGGCAAGGAGCAGGATAGATCAGCTGAAGCGGTTAGGTCACAGTGTAGATAAGGTTAGAGTTTGATCTGTTCTAGTAACCTACAAGTAGTGATTTCCCATCTACCAGTCTTGAGCTCAGATGATTTGGATGACAGGTTGAGTTCATTTTGATGGGAGGTACTTTTATGTCGCTGCCCGCTGAGTACCGGGATTACTTCATACGGAACCTTCATGATGCTTTATCAGGACACACTTCCGCCAACGTTGAAGAAGCAGTTGCTTATTCTGAACACAGTGCAACCAAATGCATTGGCATGACGATTGAAACGTGAGTTGTTTGGGCTCAAGTGTCTTTTTGTTGATTCTTATCTAGATCATTTATATTTGAATATCTTTCTTTTCTTTTCGTTGCTGATTTCTTTCAAATAATTACCTAATCTGTTTTACAAATTCACCAGGAGGCCAGATTACTGTCTTGGACCTCATCTACGTCAAATGCTGACTTATGGTTGCACCCGACTAGAAATCGGTGTTCAAAGCACATATGAAGATGTTGCTCGTGACACAAATAGAGGCCATACCGTTGCTGCGGTTGCCGACTGCTTCTGCTTGGCTAAAGATGCAGGTTTCAAGGTTATATAATATACCCCTATAGATGAGTCTTTGATGAGTATATTATCATGTCTTGGCAGTTTTCACCTTGTATGTTCTTTTTTTTGTTTCATCAGTTGCCACTGCTTTAATTGTGTCCTTACTTCTTTTTTTGCTTGTAGGTGGTTGCGCATATGATGCCTGATCTTCCAAATGTTGGAGTTGAGAGAGACATGGAAAGCTTCAAGGAGTTTTTCGAGAGCCCGTCATTTAGAGCAGATGGGCTAAAAATATATCCTACCCTTGTGATACGTGGAACTGGCCTTTATGAACTATGGAAAACTGGGAGGTATAAAGAAATGAAATCGTTCTTGTGTTGAAAGTAGAAGGAAGGTGCCTGCCTGTATAATAATCATGCGCACTTTTCTGCAGGTACCGAAATTATCCACCTGAGCAGCTTGTGGATATAGTTGCAAGGATTCTGTCCATGGTACCTCCATGGACACGTGTGTATAGAGTTCAGCGTGATATTCCTATGCCTCTGGTAACGTCGGGGGTTGAAAAAGGAAATCTTCGTGAACTGGCTCTAGCCAGGATGGATGACTTGGGCCTAAAATGTCGTGATGTTCGTACTCGTGAAGCTGGAATTCAGGTGGTAAAAGGGAATATGTCTTATTGTTTTGGTTGTTTTGAATACTGAATTCCTATATATGGTGTGAGTACAGGATATTCATCACAAAATAAAGCCAGAACAAGTAGAGCTTGTCCGTCGTGATTACACTGCAAATGAAGGTTGGGAAACATTCCTTTCATATGAAGATACACGCCAGGTATAACAAGTTGATAAAATTTGGTATGAATAATTTCATTGTACTAAAGCCTAGAGTTTGATACATACACAGGACATTCTTGTTGGGTTGTTACGTTTGAGAAAATGTGGGAAGAACGTAACTTGTCCAGAACTGATGGGAAAATGTTCAGTTGTCCGTGAGCTTCATGTATATGGAACAGCTGTACCAGTTCATGGTCGAGAGGCTGATAAGCTGCAACATCAGGTAGGTGCCCCAAGAATTGGTTCAACCTTCTTCAGCAATTGTATTCTAATATTCTAATAATGATGATGGGATTTGCAGGGATACGGGACACTTCTGATGGAAGAAGCAGAGAGGATTGCTACAAGAGAACACCGGTCTAACAAAATCGGTGTCATTTCAGGTGTTGGAACCCGACATTACTATAGAAAGTTGGGTTATGAATTGGAAGGTCCTTACATGGTCAAGCATCTTCTTTGATTTTCTGTTTTCATTAAAAACCTTTATGTTTCACGGTTTCTTTTTGTCGGCAACCTTTGTTACAAATATTAAACCAGTTACAGTGTACGACGTACTTTTGAGTTTTGATTACAAGGTCTAGCTTTCTTAGCTTCTGCATCTACAGAGACAAGAACAAGTCTAGATAAAACGGTTTTGCAAATGCTTTAGCGAATGATTTGTGTAAATTCTCGACATCCATAGCAATACTCATAATGTAAACGATGTACCTCTTGGAATAAGCAAACTCCAGTGCTAGCGTTTCTGCTTCAAACTGAGATGAAATTGGACGAATGGAAGAAGAGTCTTGAAGGATACATTCCCCATTTCTCTTATACAAAAAACCCAAGCAATTCCAGCATTTTGCTCTTGTGAAACCCAAAAAGCATCCACCAAACAGCTATAAGATTGACAAGAGAGACGCTTCTTAAATCTTAAAAAGAATGGTGGTTCCTATCTTCCCTAATATTCCAACCTAGGAATGGTATTACTCAACTTTTTCCCTTCTTTGTTGGAGTTAATTGAAAAATCATAAAGAGATTTTGAGCAAGGCTCTGTGTAAGAAAAATATCACCATTAACATAATACCCATCTTAATTGTCCATAAACCTTAAATCATTTGAGTTAAAACTTTATCTCTCAAGTCATCTTTTCGATTTTATTTGTTTTGTTGATTTCAATCTCAAGTCATTTAGCAATCATATTCATCGGGGTCCGACATGTATTCTATTATAACGAGAATATTCACACGTAGATGTAAAACTTTAAAATAGAGAAAAAAGAAAAATATCTCCCCAATCAGTTGAACACTAATTTTCCAAACATATTTGAAAAGTTGATATGCTCTTCTCATATGTGAATTCAAAAAATTTCTTTTAATTACTTTGTAAACCTAAACCCCTAAAAAAAAGAAAATTATTTCTATGTTCTTTTGGTTTTATTATCATTCTCTTTATACTTAATTTCTATTTAAATTTTATTTCTCTTACTAAATAATTTTTATTTTTCCAATTATTCACGTAATATTTTTTATTTTATTTTTAGAGTTCTATATTGTCATATTTCACTATATTTATAAAGATTTGTTAAAAATAAAAACTTTATTTAGTTATTGTATTTATACATCCCTACTAAATTCATAACTCGTATACATACCTTATACCAGATCTGACGTATATACTAACATATTATATCTATACAAGATCATCAACTTTTGCATCTATTCTTTATGATTGTACAAATTCGTCAAAGAAGTTGTACACATCATTATAGAAGATAGATGTACAAATTTTTTTGGAATGAGCTGTACATTTATCAGATATATTGTACATGCTTTCTCATTTGATTGGTCCAATTGTTCCATTAAACTCCAATGGTTCCATCTTCAACCTATTACGCCAAATGCCATGCACCAAAGCCAATGCAAAGTAGTAATTTGAATCCTAAGCTAGACTAGACCTAAATGTATGTAAATATATTTCTATATAGGTTAAATCCTCTTAAAATGATATGAAATCTAAGGCTTAAATGAGTCATTTTACACATTCATCAGCTACACAACATCTTACTTGTTGATGGTGGTATTAGCACCCATGATCAATAGCTTGACAATAATTAAGGTTCGGTCCCTATCAATCTTTCCCTAATTACGAATTAGGTCATAAGTCCCTTTAATAGGATTAGAACCCTCGGTCCAGATGACAGATAGATACCTCTGTAAAGAATGGTCGGATTTTACTGTCCGAAGCGGGGGTATAAACTACTTCGTCCAAAGCCGAAGTCTAAGCTCGGACATAATAATATCAAATCTTATCACAGATTCTCTGATTTCAGAAAACTGGAATATTTCCATTTTTCCGAGATTAGCCCATGGACTTAGATAACCGACTACAGAGGTATATAAATACATACCCCCTTCACTAAAATCAATATTCAGAATCGGAGAGAAAAATTACTAGCAAGCCTAGGTTTAATACATCTCCTTGATAAAGTTAACTCGACATTTCGAGTTAACACCCTTGTAACCGATATCAATAATAATACTTCTTTTTCGAGAAATCTTTTGTCTTTCTTATTTACTTAACTTACTCCAAAAAATGAACCCCTCTAATTATAAATAATTAGAAATTGAACCAAGTATCAACATTTGGCGCCCCAGGAAGGGGGATACTTTTGAGTAAAAATAAAAAAAACTTCGGAAAAACCAAGCTGATGACATTGAAAATTCGAAGAATACCAAGAATGACTTGCTGGGACCAGCAACCCATCGAGATTATAACCTCGGAGTTTGGGATCTCAAATCGGCACGTATACCTAGAAGGTCTTGAACTTTTAGATACCGGGACCTTAATTCCAACAGAAATTGTTGGGAATCCCATGTTAAGCAGGGAAAGTAATGTTCAAAGTCATAATAATGGTCACGATCAGATGAATAAACTTTCAGATATTCGTTTATCATCACCTCCAACAAGAGAAGAGAGGAATCCGCCTGATATCTCATAAGAAATAGAGGAAAACCAAAGTTTGACACAGAGAAACCAAGAAAAGACTTGTGCTACGGGATCAATAGGCGGAGATCCAATCTCATATACGGAGAATACGATAGCGGAACTGAATCGTGAACTTCGGATTATGAGAACTTTATTTCAGAAATCCTCTGTTGACACCCTGCATCTTAGCCATATATTCAAAGGATCGGACAGAGATTCGTCTAGTAAAGCAATTACTGGTCCATATTCGCTTAAGGAAGAAGGATTGGAATTTCCAACTTATAACGGAATGGGGGATCCAAAGGCTTTTCTTAAAGCATTCATGATCACAATCAACCAAACCAAATTCCATTCATCCGAAAAGGATGAAAAGCAATGTCAACTTTTTGCGGAAACTTTGCGTGGAAGTGCCCAAGCCTGGATACCCAATCTTCCACCTAGTTCGATCAGGAGTTTTGATGAATTACGACATAAATTCTTGAAACAATACATGTTCAATTTCGAACGTCCAACAATGATTTCCGACCTCTACTCTGTTAAGCAAGGGTCAACCGAATCTCTCCAAAGCTTCATGAAGAGATTTAAGATGGTGTATTCTCAACTAGATATCTCGGACGAACTAACCATCGACGCGTTAACTGGGGGAACTTGGTATGAAACAAGGTTCTGGGATGAACTTTCAGCATATCAACCTTAATATGTGGAAGATGCTTCTATGGAGCAAGCATATATATCAGAGCAGACGAAAGTCAAGCTCGGCTAGCCGAATGTTATAATAATACCTCTAGGGGAAGAGAAGCAAAACCAAAATATAAGAGCCTTGCCAACATTACGATCGATAGTACGAACGAAAGGAAAAGGCCAAAGCAAGGGATGCATTTTTGACGATCGAACTACAAGAGCATAATTTAGAGCAATACGGAGTAGGCATATCGAAACCCAAAAAAAAGAAGGGGGAAAAGGACCTTTGACGTAGTGCGATTATCATGCTGCTTACGGGCACAAAACGGAAAAATGTCGTAACCTGTCAGAGTATCTTTTGAATAAATACTTAGAGCAAATCTCCGAAGAACCTAACTTAGAGCGAATTCCCGGAAAAAGGTACTTAGTAGATATAAGAGAACGGGCATCGGGCTCAAAAAGGAAATTCATACCTAAAAAAGATTCCCGTCGGTCCGACTTCCCAACTCAACGAAGAAGGATAAATGTTATTTCGGCACTCCCCGCAGAAACGTCAGAACAATCAATATATCAAACAAAGCCAACTCGTCCAACAACAAAGTGGACTTTTCAAAAAAAAAAAACTCGTCTTTACCCCTGATGATTTGGAAGGAATTAAAGTTCCTCATAACGATCCGTTAGTTGTTGAACTACAAGTCGGAGATTGCTTAGTTCCCCGAATATTAGTAGACACTGGAAGCTCGGCGAACGTGATATGTATTGATATGTTTCAAAAGCTTTGGACAAAAGAAACAAAAATTAAGCCAGGAATTAAAAGGTTGATGGCATTTAGCGGTGAGAATGTTCCAACACTCGGAACGGTAGAACTCCTAGTAACAGTTGGAGGAACAATCAAAATCGTCAATTTCGATGTAGTAGAAAGACCGACTCTTTACAACATGATCCTCGGAACCCCCTCGTTATTTTTAATGAAAGGAGTAGTCTCCATATATCATCAATGCTTCAAATTTCTAACTCCACTAGGGATCTTTTCCGTAAGAGGAAACCAAGCCGATTCTAGAAGCTGCCTCAAAGAGAGTCCCCAAAGAGACGAGCAAGCCTGTTATTCTCTTAGGAATGAAACTTTAAGACTGAAAAGGCTTTGAATGTGAGGCAAAAAAAAAAATGTTGGTATCTTGGAAGTCCGAGATAGGCAACAATTATCTAAACTTCGGAACTACGTGTGGCTTGATCCCTTCCGAGGGTACGTAGGCAGCCTTTTACGAGGTTCAGCTACAATATCAATGATAAATTTTGGTTCTATAGTCAAGAAGTTCATACAACTCAACAATATTTAACCGAAATTCCCACAATATAAAATCGGTATCTTGATCACATACTCGATAACAAGGTTCGTCCCTTTACACATTCTTTACAGAATGCAGCTGGAAATTTTGGAGCTTGATAAAGTAGGTCCGTGAAATTGTAAGGCAAAGTCAGGTCATTCCCGCTTATTTTTATAACAAACATAAATACCTAGACCCAAAAATCTAAAGATCTGATAAAGTAGGATCTTAGGATTAGAGATTAACAGTTGTAGATTTTCTCATTGAAAAAAAAACAAATTTCGGCTTCGCCCATGAACGTCCGATGATTTGTTGAAGGAACTATCTAAGTCCAACATACAAATCATTCGAAGAATCTTTCTTTTAAGTTTAAAAATTAAACTTGTAAGGAGATATATAATAATAATGAAAGATAAAGTCATAAGCAATGAAAAATTTCGGAAAAATTGGAGGTTTCATCATTCAATATAAAAATAGATCTTAAGATTTTCAAAAAAAAAAAAAAAAAAATCATCATTCGTTAAACATCAAAATGGAATGCATCAGAGTCAAATTCGGCAAACTCGCACTCCTTCAGTTGTTGGTCGACTGCCCTTGCATCCTCCTCCACTTGCTTCAAGAAGTCGACCGGGATGTTCACACCCTGTGAAGAAGAATCACTGAACACTCCGAGGACAGCTTTAGATTGACCGAGGTTGGCAGTCTTCGTTAGTCCATCCTCCCGGATTTGGGTGATCTTTCGGTTTGGAGTTCAGTTTGCTCTAAACTTTCTCGGCTACCTCCCTTTTTGTCGATTTCACCTTTTGAGCTAAAGAAGATCCAGCTTTGAGAGCTTCCTTCTTCATTGCTTCAACTTGATGAGCAAGGGAAGTTCGATCAATCTCCAACCTCTCATTTTTCTTCTGGAATTTGTCGGCAAATTTCCGAGTTTCCCTCAAGAGACATTGATATTCAGCGACGATGAGACAGGTATTGCGTGCTTCCTAAAAAAAAAAAATTGAGAAGACTCATATAGGAATAAAGCTTAGAAGGAAACCAAATTAAGATTAGAATAGCAAACCGGACTGAGCTTCTAGCAAGACCAGTTATGTGCTCTTCCACCGCAAAATCGTCATTCGGTTTCAAAGATTCACAGCCGGCCATCTTCCAGAACAACTCAACACATTTCTCTTCATCCTTCGAAAAGAGCTGCGAAGAGTTGAATTCAAATTTAAACGGAGCATCCTTGGCCTCCAATTGACTTTTCTGCTTTTTTGAAAGAGGACTTCCAATATTGGGAGGAGCTGCTCGTTTCTTCGAAAATTTCGAAAATTTAGTTTTTGGGGATTAAGAGGTAACGATAATTTTCTGTGTTTCTTCTCTAAAGCTGCGATATTTTGATACGAGGTGCCAAAAGCAGAATGGTCATTTTCGCTCCTTGATAGTTTTTGAGACCCCGAGTTCCTGGGAAGTGCTCGGACAAGTGCCTTTTTAGAATAGTCCGAGGGAGATCTCTCCGAGGGACATTCAGCCTCCGAGACTTCGTAAGCTAAGAAAAAATCAACTATGATTAAAATGATGACGAGTACATTAGAAATGAAGAAATAGAGGAATAAGAAACCTGAACGCTGCCTAGCTAGGTTAATAAAGTTTTCGGGAATTTTTTGAAATTTTAACGGGTTAAATGCATAGATCCGATCCATTTCTCCCTTGAATATTGGGGGAAGTTCTTTGAAAAGGATCGGTTTTGCGATTGACGAAGCGTCAATCGACCACGTCTTAATAACCTCAGCGTTAGGGTCGAAGATAAAGGCTTTATTAATCATGTACCCAATTTACTGGCATTCTTCACCATGGTATACCAGGTTCTGCTATCTCGGTTATCCACAAGTTTGGCGAGCTCCGTAAATTTCCAGCAGGGGACGTCGATGTTGGCTCTTCCAGCCTGAATCAGAAAGGAAACCATGTGCCTTATGGTGCCAGGTGCAAATTGAGTAAAAGCGATCCCCATGCGTCTACAGAACTCAACCATCAGAAAGGGAATCAGAAAACAAAGACAAGCTTCGGTGAAGAAGTGAAGGTATAAATACATGAATCCTTCTCGAGGGTTCCATGGTCTGTCACCATTCTTCGAAACCAGAATATCAAGATCCTCTGGGTTTGAAGCAGATCGGAGAGTCTCAATGTAACTTTCTTAAAAAGAAGAATTGCCAAAATCTTCTAACGACTCTTCCCCGACCACCGCCGCTAGATCAGAAATGGTTTCCAAGCTATCATCCCTGGCAGGGGAATCGGCCGGGATCGACAAGTTTGGGATTGAACTTTTCTTCTTTTTTGCAGAAAAAATGTCCTCAATATTAACCGAAGAATCATTGGATTGATGGTCTTCGGAGGTGTTCTTCTGAGATCTACTGTCCGTGTCGTAATCTCTGGAATCGGAACCAAGAGAGTTTTTCTTATTTGTCGACATCTCGTGGAAATTAAAGAAGGATTGTAGAAAGAGGATTTGAAATTTTGAGAGAATTTCCACTAAAGGGAATGGAGTGATTAAGACCTAGCGAAAAAATTCTTCTGAGTCATCAGCTATTTAAAGAGATTTCCGACTCTTAGGAGGTTGTGAAAACTCAACCGACGTCCTCATTAAAACAAGACACGTCATCAATGTCAAATCAAATTTTGGGGAATCGAGATTTAATTAATGTTTAGTTTCTTTTCTCTTCCCGCCAAAAACACATCAGGAACTTTTAGCCAACCAAAGGGATGCGTAGAGTGACACACCATGAGAAAGATGAAAGATTTTTTTGAGAAATTCGATATTTGAGCACACCCGTCAGAAGAGACTTTTTCTTTTCCACATTATTCCCGCTAAGATGATTCCACGAAATGAAGAACGAGGGAATGTTCAAGACTTCCGAAGATCAAGATCGTCAACAACGGAGCTTCACTTATCAACAAGCTACATTATTTAAAAATTCGCCGACTCTTCCCTAAGTTTATCCTCGGATGAACTGGGGGGGGGGGTGACTTACTGTTGATGGTGGGATTTGAAGGAATTTGTGTAGGTTTTTCAAAAAATTTCATAAACCCTAAACACTAATTCATTGCCTGGATCTATGTTGATTGAATCATAAACTCGGATCTCGATCATACCTGGAGTTTATGAGCAGCGGAATTGATCAGGATGTCGAGATCAGGAGCGCCTCAGATGCTGCGCCTCTACGGAAAGTCCACACGCACACAAACGGGATCACCGGGATGCTAGTGCCGGAAAAGCTCTCGGGATTCTGTGTTTCAAGGTGGCTGCAGATCTAAGTCTAACTGAAAATTTCGTGCCTCTATCTCTTATATAGGAAACACGAAAACCTAATTAATAACCGGGCCAAACCGATCATTAATTAGATCATTAAACCAAACCAGTCGATTTAATTTCAGTCATTGTGTCGATCGACACAACTACTTGTGTCGGTCGACACACTTAGCCAAAACACATAGTAATGTATATCAAATATACATCAACTAGATCATTACATTAATGATCAATCCCAATCTTGTTTGTCCAATTTGCTTAGGTGTGTGACCTTGTAGGATCATACAATACTAGCAATGAGTTCATAACCCATAAGTTATAAGCGGCTTTTAGCAAAGCATTATAACTACCTAGTATCACATGATAGTCTTTTCTCGACTTCACAACTATATTAGAGTGAATACAAGTATGATATTCAGGACATTCCCTTTAGGATTAACATCCTTGATCAATAGTTTGGCAATAATTAAGGTTCGGTCCCTACCGATCTTTCCCTAATTACAAATTAGGTCATAAGTCCCTTCAATAGGATTAGAACCCTCGGCCCAGATGATGGAGGGATATCTCGATAAAGAATGGTCGGATTTTAGTGTCCAAAGCAGGGATATAAACTACTTTGTCCAAAGCCGAAATCTAAGCTCGGAGAGAATAAGATCAAATCTTATCACAAATTCCCTGATTTCAGAGAAATGGAATATTTTCATTTTTCCGAGATTAGCCCATGGGCTTTAATAACCGAATACAGAGGCATATAAATACATACCCCTCTTCACTAAAATCGATATTCAGAATCGGGGAGACGAAATACTAGCAAACCTAGGTTTAATACTTCTCTTTGATAAAGTTAACTCGACATTCCGAGTTAACACCCTTGTAATCGATATCAATAATAATACTTCTTTTTCCGAGGAATCTTTTTGTCTTTCTTATGTACTTAACTTACTCCAAAAAACGAACCCCTCTAATTATAAATAATTAGAAGTTGAACCCAGAATCAACATTACTCATTCAAAAGTGGTAAATACATTTCATCAAACACCTAGCATGCATGAAATTTCTATAGTTAAAATTATTGGTAATTATTTTCTAATCCATAGATTTAATCCATTCAAATGATAGGTATCATCTAAAATAACCTAGAACTTAAGAACCCAAACCTTAATCATCCCATCTCCAACTCATCATCAATCCACAATGAATCTACTCACACATGATGAGAGATAAGCAACATAAATTGATTAAATGTAAATACATAATGAAAAGCTAGTGGAGAATGGAAGGAAATGCAAAGCTTGATTAACAACTCTAAATGATTCTCATGATCCAAAACTTAACACCAAAAATAGAAAACGAGAACAAAAATTTAAAGCTAGAGGAGGTTAGGGTTTTAGCCACATATGACAAAGGGTTTTTATACAAGTTCCAAGGGATATAATGGTAAAATATCATTTCCAACCGAATTCCTCCTCGTGCCGGCGGCACGGTTTGCTTCTTAGACGACATGGAGTAACTCTTGTTGGTGGGTCACTTATGATCCTTTTGTGCCGTCCATGCTCCTCCTTATGCCGGCAGCACGGACTGGCTTTCCTTTAAAACCTTCACTTTCTTCCGTCTAAATATCCTCTTATTTGGCCCTTACGATGCTTTGATGGGTCCAATTGTTCCACCAAGCTCCAACGCTCCCATCTTTGATCTGTTATGCCAAATGCCATGCACCAATGATAATGCGATGTAGCTATGTGAATCCTAAGCTAGACTATGCCTAAATGCATGCAAATAATTTATTATATGGGTTAAACCCTCCTAAAATAAAATGAAATCGAAGGCTTAAACGAGTCAATTTACACACTCATCACTAGTGACACCTTCTATCACTCAACCTCATCCCTACATTCTCATGCACAATCTGTATGTGTTTGAAGAGTTGTTTAAGTAGTTAATAGAGAGGTTTTCTCTACCTTAATATGAATAATCTCAACTAAAATTTAGGGATGACTTGTGGAAACCTTTGCATAATTAACACCTAAGATTGCGCTAGGCTCCGTAACATGTCAGGACATTAATCTAGAGAGGTGGTTGTACTCTAAGTAATTGTTGAGTCTACCATCAAGATTAGAATCAAACCGCCACATTAGGAAAAGTGAATCGATTCTTACTGAGACACTATCAGGTCAATCGAACAAAACCACTTGTGAAACAAACCCGTAAACAAGATTACAAAACCCGTAATCATATGTTAGTCGCACTAAGATCTTTCCTAACCGATATCTTTCCCCTCAAAGCCCATATTTTTAATATCGACTTCAATTTTATAAATACAAATAGTGTTTTCCAAAAACCAAAACGAAACCAAATCAACTAACCCTGTTTTACTTTCGTATCCGATTTATATCCAGTTTTCAAACCTTTCAAAAAATTTCCACGCTCCTTTGGGTTTGATCCCTCAATTGTTACAACAACTATTTCTTATACTTGGGCAATGATTGAAGTGTTTATAATTTTAAAGCATTAAAACACCGCACATCAAGTTTTTGGCGCCGGTTCCGGGGAGCAACTAACAAGTTTTATCAAAAGTTTGAACCAAAGTATTAATCGGATTTTTTTTTGTAAAAATTGTCCGGCAGTACCGACCTCCCTATCGATCAATACACACTATGTATCGATCCTATATCAGCTGATATCACATCCTTGTAACATACCTAGCTAAGTATTCCGGCTGTATCGACTCTGTATCGGTCGATACTGTAGTTCCTGTAAAGTCTTATTTTATTTTTCCTACTCGTATCGACTTGATATCGATCAATACAAAAGATTATTTTATAGATAATTTTTTCAAATCGTTTCATTTAATCCATCTCTTTTCAGTTCCCTCTTTGAAATTTTAGGGTGGATGCGAAGAAGCAACAATAAAGGGAACCTATGTCCGGTCATTGACATCACTAAGCTCGAGAGATAGAAAAGGAAAATAAAGAGGAAGCATAAGAAGGAAGCCAAAGCGGCAAAGGTAGATGATCGTCATGAGCAGATGAATGGAATTAGATGATAAAATTCGAAGCAGCTCATGCCTTCTCAAACCTAGATCAAGGTCCCACAAGAAAGAGAAAATCAATTCGACATCAAAGGGATAATTCTTAGCATGGTGCTTCAACAGTGTTACAATGGAATGCCTCACGAGAACCCACTTGATCATTTGGAGAAGTTTGAACGGATATGTCAAGCCGTGAAGACAAATGGAACCAATGCTGACGCCTACAAACTCACACTGTTTCCATTCTCTCTAGCGGACAAGGCAAGTCAATGGGAGAAGAATGTGCCTAGTACTTCTATCGAAACATGGGAGGATGATAAGAAGGTGTTCCTAAACAAGTTTTTCAACCGCCAAAGGACGATCAAGTTTCGAAATAACATTTCCACCTTCCGCCGTGGGCGTGTGAGGATTTTTTTGAAGCGTAGGAGAGGTTCAATAGGTACAAAAATGAGTGTCCACATCATGGGCTCAAAAAGGATCAACTCTTGAACACCTTTCATCAAGGATGGCAACCAAGATGGAGACTAGCAATCATAACAGCAAGCCAAGGAAGCTGTGGGAATATCACCTTGAGTCAAGGGGAGAAAATCATCGAAAACATCGCTCATTCGGAGCATGGGCTCTAAGATCCCTATCTACAAATAACCGACACCTCGGAGTTGAAGAGTATCAAGGAAAGAATTGAGAAAATGGCCATAATAATGGAACAATCATTGCTTATGGGTCAACAAGTTTAAGCTAACAAGAAGAGTGCCAATGTGGTGCAAGAAGAGGAAGTGTATCAACTCCAAATGAAGGACATGAACTTTGTTGCCAACAATGGGCAATATTCTCAAGGGTACAACAACCAAGATAGTTTCAATAAGTTTAACCAAGGATACAACAACCAAGGGTATAACAGGAACCAATGGTACAACAACTATGGTAACCAAAGAGGAAACTACCAAAATCAACCTCCAACCTCGAGCTCCCAAGAAGAAGGCACCAATGCTATCTTGAAACAAGTATCGAAAAGTCAAGGCAAACAATCCATTGAAATTTACACCAAGATGAATGATATAGCCGTCAAGGTTGAAACTAGTCTCGGAGTAATGAACAAAAGGATTGATGGATGCTATGCTGATCTCAACAGAAAGTTAGAAAATCTAACCAACAACATGAAGCTACTCGAGAATAGAACGATCAATCAAGGCATCATTTCTCACACTTCAACTTCGTCTCTACCTGGAAAATCCGTGAAAAACCCCAAGGATTTATGTGCTCTTATCAATAGATATATTGAAAGGGGGGGGGGACGAGGAAAAATACGAAGTAGTAAAAGGATGGTTAAGCGAACCCGAGAACTTTGAAGAAGACAATGAGTTCATCTCAAAATTTTGAGACTTGGTTGGAGGAAGATGGAAACGCCGAGTTTGATTAGCCTTGGACCGATAAGGAAGACTATAAGATGTTCCAGATGGATAACGTCGAGGAAATCGGCTCAAGAAACGAGAAGGAAAAGGATGATTAACTCGGAAGGTTTGTATCGATGGGTGTATTGATCAATACAGTGGTCATACCAACCTATGCATGGATCGATACTAAGGTTGCTAAAAGAGAACCAAGCGTATCGGCCACCATATCGTTCAATACACTCGTGTTTGATGTCGGAGAAATTTTGAGTCGACTTAAAATCAAAGGCGAAGAAATGGAGATACCCAACTCATCCCCATCCAATGGAAGGGACCCATTTCCCAAGACACCATTTACCGAAGAAAAAAAAAGAAAAATTCGGAATGTTCAAACAAGCATTATAAGATGCTTCTATCGAGCTACCGTTTTCAATAAACATTACGAACATACCTAATGCAAGAGCTTTCGTAAGACAAATAGCAAAGAACAAGGGAAGAGTTGAAGAAATGAATGAGAACTTCGGTGAAGAAGGATCAAGCTCACAATGGACGAGAACACTTGAAAAGATGAATGATCCGGGATAATTCACAATTCCTTTCAAATTGGGTGATAAGGAGATTAAAGAAGCTTTGGCGGATACGGAAGCTAACATTAATATGGTGACTTGAACCTTCTTGTCCAAGCTAGGCATGACCGAACTCAATGCACTCGAAGTGGATGCAACTATGAGAGTCCCCAAGGGTATTTTGAGAGATGTTCCCATAAGCATTAAATGGTGGATCGTACCTACCGACTTCTTTGTAGTAGAAGCAATGAAGAACGAGCCAATACATCTAGTCCTCGACCGTCCATTCCTAGCCACGGTACGAACGAACTGATTTTGAGACAAAGGAGACCGCCTTCACTAGGCTTGGCAATCAAGTCTATCATCTCGCACCAACTTCTCTAGACTATTTTGGAGCTTTATCTTATGATAGGTATAGTGATGAATATGTTGGAGAAATTGAAGTCGAGGAGGAAGGTTATGAATTCAACAATGGGATAGTACTTCAAATGAACCTATGTCACGCGGTACTAACGATTGAAGAAGAGGAAACCAATAAAGAGGATATAAGTACCATGTTTTTACCGAGATGCTAGAAGAAAGCCTCATCAATGATCCAAATCAAAAGGATATGTTCAAGTTACTTCTCAAAGCTCTCCACAAGTTAATACCAAAACTTCCAGTCTTTCAACAAAGAAGAAAAGTTTCATCCATAAAAGTTTTCGTGCACAAATTCTTGTTCGATCTCGATGAGTCGGCAAGAGTATTCGCGGATTGAGATGAGGCAGTTGCAAATGTCGAAGCTAGAAACCGCGGAGTTCACTCTCTTCCTCATAGAAGAATGTCCGACACTCAAGCTCTAGATGGAAGAAGCCTTGACGCTTTATTCCACGCCACAGGTAGGAGAGAGACTAGACCAATCTAAGTCCCCGACTTAAACAAATCTGAGAGATCAAGCGTTCCACAAAAGGCAAGCATACAGAATCCCGATCCTATCGACCCAAGCCAACGCTTCTTCTCAAGCCACATGCGTTATATGATGAGTGATCTACTACCGGGTAATGAATAGAGGACGAAACTCATTGTTCATAGACGTCAGCACTAAAATCAACGAGGAGAACATGAACGTTGATCGCAAAGTGGATCTGCTCATCAACCTGATAAAGATGATCCTCTCGGCAAACAAGGAACGAGATGCTATGTTACCTAGATACCGCTGATCCAACTACGGATCCAACTTTAGGCAAATGTAAGTTCCACTATCCATCACATCATCGTAAATACCACTAGTTTTATTTCTAGATTTTTGCGGATTTTTCCTCTTTCGATTTGGTTATACCGGAATGGTGTCAATTAAGTCCGGGAGAGGATTTTATCTTTTACTTAAGATATTTTTTTCTTTCTCATCTCATGTTTAGGATTCTTAGTCTTCAATTTTCTTAGTCCCTAAGTTTAAGAAAAACACAAAAAAATCGGAAAAATTTCAAAAACGAGTTTAAGAAAAGAGAATAATTTGATATTTGTATCGATCGATATCATAGTCAATTCAACTCTGTATTAACATAATATCGATCGATACAAAAAATTCTGAAAAAAACGAGATTTCAAAACATTTCTCTCGTGTATTTGCATTTCGTAACTAGAATACACTACAAAAGAAAAAAGGGTTTTGGTAACACACGAAAAATGCTACCAAAGGTCTATGGTAACGTTTTTATAAACGCTGGGTCATCCGCTGCTAACATAGACCCCTCTATCGTTGTATTTTTTTTAATGCTATGATAGTGGATCTATAGTAACACGAAATGTATGCTATTAAATACTTTATTCTAATATTTAATTCGTGCTGTTATTTAGTTTATCGTGTTATCGGATTTTTTTTGTGAAATTTTTATATTGCTATAATATTTATTTTTATGGCTCTATATTAGTGTTGTGGTATTTATTTTATTTCATTTATAGCTTTTTCATTATGCTATATTTTAGATATTTGAAGTTACATAAAATTTTAAATTGCATTAAATTTATAAAACATACATTATTTCATATACCATCCAAAATATAGATAACCAAACCAAAACAAGTCCTAAACTAACATATACTAACATTTCGTCTCGCCACATCTAAAAAAATTAAGCTAACTTCATAATCACCTCTCTTGCATCTTCACCAGACTGCTTCCAGAAATCAATCATTGTCTTCTGTTCATCCCTTGCCTGAGGTTTTTGCAAGTCGAAGACTACCATTTTTCTATCCGGAGTACCATTTCCAAGCAGAGCACAAAACCTTCATAAAAAAAAAAAACAAAGAATATTCTCATTAGAATCTGAGCAAAGAAGGAAAGAAAGAAACCTCAGTTGTATCTGGAAATAAAAAAAGAGTTAGCCGGTGAGCACCAAAAAAACTGCAATAGAGAGAACTCACGAGAACATATTAAGTAAAGAAGCAACATAATCTCGATTTCACGTTGGAAATACTACTTTACTAGCAAGAGCTATACACCAACACCATTTAAATATGTTGTATAGACACATGAATAGATGCCTTTACCTTCGATGAAAATGTGATCAGATTACCATCAGTGGTGTCTAAGCTTGTTGTTAGTTCGGCTTGAGGCACATACTGGACATGATTGAGAAATGGAAAGCCCAAAAGAATCATAAGTAACTTTTAAAACAGGGACTATTCAGGTAGGATTGGAAGAAAATACAAACGATAGCAGTTCGTCATTTTGGAAAGTTGGTAACTTAATGAGCTTCACATTTGCACTAGACATCAAAGCATTTGTGCAATAAAAGATAGAATAAGAAGTGTAGCTTACTTGGGAAACATTTCTTACTTGACCAGCTGTAACAAAATATCTCCATGTAATAACTGCATACAAGAAGTGGTGATATTGCAGCAATGCCTAAGCAAACAAACATTTATGTAATCAGGAAGAGAAGTAGAAAAATTAAACCTTATCTCAGGTGAGCAAACATTCTGAAACTTGACGTACTTACGGACCACTGGTTTTCCCTGTAAATGTATTTAGAGTAGAAGTCTCCGGAAAGATAAATCACCAGAACATATAACATGTCACCAAATGAATATAAAGTCATATTTCAGAACAGCCATCAAAACATAGAATACACAAAAGGTGAAGAAGCTTTATGTAGATATCGAAGTAGACCTGTTTGTCCTCAAGCCCATGATTCCTCAGCAGCTTTTCTTTATTCCCATTGGTTAAAATCTCTATCTTTGGGTGCTGAATTGTGTTTTGTGAGGCAACCAACAAATCTCCTATCTGTTGATAAATTCAGATAAGTTTTAAGTTTATCCAAGACGATCCAAATCTGGGAAAACCACAACAATGAGTGTTAGCCTTAATTAGAATTTATTTGGTTACCTCTCCAGTCTCCTTGTTGAGCACCAAAGCACCGACACCTACAACATGAGAAGCATTGGCTGGGATAAGCACGAATCTTCTTCTCCTTTACTTCGCTGCAGGCTTCTTCTCGCTGGCCAGCTCCGCCACCAAACTAGCGTCCTCCTCTGTCCTACTCAAAATGAAAATACCAACGAGTTAAATTTAATTAATCCCTTTCTAATAATCCACGCTCTGTACATGTCAATAACTAACTCAACTCAAGAAAGATATTTTGAAAACAAAATTCATGTAATCAAGAATGAAAGAGAGAAAAATAAAGCAAGAATTACTTTCCGTGGCAAGATTGTCTCTTACATAATCGAATCCAAGTTCACTGTTGTTAACGTATGTGATGTCACATAAATAGTTTTGTTTTATTTGTTCAGGTGTCATATTCCCTGCCAAAAGAAAGTGAAAGCATCCAAGGACACATGAGATGTTGATTCTCCTTTATGAAGCACCATAGAGAAACCTCACTTTCAACAATCTTAACAATGACAAGAGTTTGCTGAAAATTTCACATTCGACAATCTTAAAAATGACAAGAGTTCGCAGAGAATTTGTGTTATATATACCTATCAATTTCACATCAAACGGTCTAAGTCCAAGAACTCTCATCGAAGCTTCTTTCACAACGGCAAATGCTTCCTCCAAATCTGAAATTTCCACAAATGAAATCACAACTATGAAAATTGAAACCAAGGGTTTGGTCGAAGAGAATTTTACAGGGAGGAGTGAATCCATGGATTCTCTTTCTTAAGCTCGTTTCCTTAAGCCACCAGTCCGTATGTAATAAGAACAATCTGGTTCCAGATCTGTGACTCGTCCTCCTCCAAGAAGATTGTTCTTCCTCCATGGTTTAACGACGCCCACATCAAGCTCTCAACAAGATAAACAAATCCTTAAAAACGATGATGAAAATAAAATTTAAAAACTTAAATCAAAACCCAGTTATTTGTGTAATGAGGGACATAAAGAGTGAAAGCTGCTCTTATTTGTGTAATGAGAAGTCACTGATATCCTGAGTGTATCGAAGAACTTCAGAAAACTCACAGCATCATACCTACACAAATATCCACAGAACATAACAAGAAATTGATGTTAGAAGCCGCAGAACACCAAACTTAAAGCTTTGATCGGGAAAGAACTTTGCATAAGCACGTTGCCGATGACCAAATAAAAAAAAATCACGTTACTGATGTAGAGAGAAAGTGAAATAGACGGAGAGAGTTATTACCTAACCGGAGAAGATGAGAGAGAGGGGGCGGACGAGACCACAGTTACTATTGCTTCCATCTTCGTCTTCTTCCTTTGGCGAGATTAATCTGAAATTGAAACAAAATCTTTGTAGTTAACGAGTGCTAGAACCCTAATTACAAATTGCAGGAGGTATTTTAAGCACACCTGAGAAGAACCCCAAAGGTTTAAGTGGGGCAGATTAACAACTGGCGAGCTTTCTGTGCCGATACCTCGAGGCCTTGGCTTCCTAGCTTCATTCTCCTCACTCCAAAGGTCGCCATGTATTTCTTGTGAAGCGATATCCATGGATTTCAGAAGAGAAAAGTGAGATTTGGATTTAATTGAGAGATGTCGAGAAAGAAAACAAGGTATCGTTCTAGGGTTTGGCTCTGCTTGTCAGGAAAAAAGGTATGAAACCAAAACGGGAGTGAGACGGCGATCAAATGTCGAAAATTTCGATTGAAGGGAATCTGGAAAAGAATGAAACCCTAGAGAAGAGAAAGAAGACGAAGACCAAGATGCTGGAGAGAAATGAATGAGTTTTTTATTTTTTTCTTTGGAAGAATAAAAATGACTTAGGCAAAAAAAAATTAACTATTTCTGTGAAAACAAAATATTTCGGTGCCAAAACGAAATTTTGCCTCCAAAATGATTTTACAGATGTAGTAGTGATTTTTTTTTCCCGTGATTTTTTTTTCCCGTTTATTGAAATTTTTTTTCTAGCGTCAATTTAGTACTACGATAGAGTTGGGATCCAATTTTGACACTTTTGGTAGCAGTTGGTGAATTAGTGTTACCGCGGACTGCTACCATAACCATTTTTCTTGTAGTGTCCATAACCATTTTTCTTATAGTGATAAGAGTAAAATCTAGTCTTAATAGCATATAGGTTGCATATAATAAACATATTTTGAAGTTTTGATTCCCTTTTAAAAAAAAAATATTGAAATAGTTTTTAAGAGTGAGACAATGAAAGGATTCATTGGAGGAGTACCTGTATCAACATAATATCGACCGATACAAAAAAACTATGTAAAAAAAAAAAAACCGAGATCCTTTCAAAACATTTATCTCGTGTAATTGCATTTCATAATTAGAATAAGAGTATAATCGAGTCTTAATAGTATATAGGTTGCATATAATAAGCATATTTTGAAGTTTTGATTCCCTTTTGAAAAAATATATATTGAAATAGTTTTTGAGAGGGAGAAAATGAAAGGATCCATTGAAGGAGTACCGTACTGTAATTCTCTTTGTTTCTCGCGAGTATGATCTTCATTGGGTTGATGAGGAGTCGGCGTTCATGTTCTCTTCGTTGATTTTTGCGCTGACGTATGAAACTGTCGGGTTTCGTCATCTGTTCATCACTCGGTAATGGATTACTCCATCATAGAACGCATGAAGTTTGAGTAGAAGCGTTCTCTCATTCGCGGTTTCTTGGGTAGATAGAGTCGGGATCTTTTATGTGTGCTTTCCATGATTTGCTTGCTCTCTCGAATTTATGTTCAAGTCGGAGTTTGGATAAGTTGAGTTTCTCTTCTTCTCGGCCTGATGAAAAGAGCATCAAGACTAGTCCTGTCTAGTAGGCCTGAGATTATTATTCGGTATCCGTTTCTGATCTGAATCTACTCTGAAAAAATGGATATCTGGTGGTTCGAATCCAGGATCCGGATATGGATACTGATAGTAGGAAAAATTACATACGTATATCCGATATCCGTTTTTTATTAAATCCCACTTTCATAAAATTAAGCCCAACTCAAACTGAAACCCATTATGTTAAGAAGAAAACACAACCCAGAGAAAAAAACACAAACATGCTCCTTCGATCTCTTCACTCTCCATCGCTCGATCTCTACAGAATTCCCAAACCATAATCTTTCAAGTGTTTGGTTATTCTCTCGAGCCGCAGCCGTGTGAATATCCACCCTCCTCCGTTCTTAGTTCGAGCTCCCCGCAACGGTTCAATCGGTCTCAGATCACTTCGAATTTCAGAAAGCTCATCAATTATGTTCCCTCGTGTTTTCTCTTTCTCTCGCTATCCATGGGTTCCCTCGTCGAATCTGGTCGGCATGTACTTTCTCAATATCTTATTTCTCCTTGTTGTCGCTTTGTTTGTGATATCACACCCTTAATTTCCGTGTGTTGTTCCCATCAATTTCTTTGTTTTTTTTCTCCATCTCTACCGACTTGAGTTTACTACATTATGATGCAAGTGTTCGTATGCAAGTATCTGATGTGTCAAACTAATTTTTGTTTGTTGTGGTCCACCGTATTCGATTATTTGTAGTCTCGGGTCTTAGATTGGTTTCGTGTCGCTTGCATTGTTGTCTCTGATCTGGATTTGATTGTGCTATTTCCACATTAATAGTAATATCGAACGTGATTACAGTTTGTGCTTTGTCCTTGAACTTGTGCGGATTTAGGTATTGCTGTTGGACCTTAACGCATAACCAGTCCAAGCCTGTCTCATATCCTCTGCTTAATTAGTTGATTAACTTTGTTTCTGAACCAAATCGAGAAAATTCCTTACAATTGTAAGCAAAGTCGCTGATCAGATGATTACTGCTTTTGATTATCCTTGAAGATTTTGTTTTCGTTTGGCAAACAAACATAAGCAGTTCCAAATTATATGTGTGCACCTGTGAGTTTTCATTGTGTTGGCAAATTATATGTATGAACTGAGTTGAAGTCTCTACCAAATAGATTTTTCTGCCTTTTTCATAACCTATGAATGATAGTGTTTCTCCAAATCTTAGAGCTTTAACATTCATTTCACTGATGACTAAGTTTGTCTCACTTGTCAAATCAGGTTTTTTATCTTTGAGACAAAAACGAAGATGAGGAACATAAAGATGCAACAATCTCTCTTTTCTTATTTTCTTTTTGCTACTTGTAATTTTTGTTATATGATCTTTTTGTTATTAAATTTTTTTTGTGAAAAATGTAGATTTTATAGTTTTAATTATTTTATTTAAATTCTGGATCGGATCCGGATAAAATCACGGATATCCCAAAATCGGATATCTGGGTATTACTGATATGGACCCGGATAGTAAAACTGAATATCAGGTGGATCCGGTTACGAATATCTTCAAAAATCCGGATATCTTGATCCGTCACATGCCTACCGTCCAGAGCTTGAGTATGGGGTAGCCTTCTATGAGGGCGACAATTTACCAAACAACTTCTTGTTCTCCCATATGCAGTGACATCTCTTCGGTCCGCGAATACTCTTGTTGATTCCTCAAGGTTTGAAAAGAACTTGTAAAGGAATACCTTGAGAGGTGAGACTCTCCTTCTGTGTTGGAAGTCTTGGAGATTGGATATCACCTTGTGTAGAGCTTTCAGGAATATTTTGAACTTTTTCTCTTGATTAAGATCATTGATGTGACATTCTTCAAGCATCTCGGTGAAAATGTGGTACTTGATCACCATGTTTTCTTGATTAGATTCTTCCTCTTAACTTTTTAAAACCACAAGACATAGGTTTATAGGTAGTACCACACCGTTTTCTAGCTTTTCTTCATCAAACTCTTCTTCTACTTCATTTTTTCCAACGACTCATTACTATATATGTTTGAAGATATTACTCCACAAAAATCTAGAGAAGTTGGTGCAAGATGATACACTTGATTCCCGAGTTTAGTAAAGATGATCTTATTTGTTTTAAAGTCGATTCGTGCGCCCACCGTAGCTAGAAATGGACGGCCACGGACTAGAGGAACCGGTTAATGTTTTACGGCTTCCACTACAACGAAACCGGTTGGCACAATCCATCCTTTGATGTTTATAGGAGCATCTCTTACGATACCCTTGGGGTTTTTCATAGTCGCATCCGCTAGAGCGATCCGATTGGAGTGTGGTTTGAGCGCGGTAATGTCTAGTTTGGCTAGAAGGGTTTTGGGTAACCACAATGATATTTGCTCATGTCTCCGCCAATACTCCTTTAATCTCTTTGCTACCAAAACATCAAGGGATTGTGAATATCCCCGGATCTCTCCTCTTCTCAAGGACTCTTTTCCATTGTGTGTTGGATCCTATCTCACAAAAGTTCTTTATGTCTTCCTTGGATTTTCCTTGTTTTTCTCCAAAGCTCTTTCAAAACCTCTTGCTTTGGGCATATCCGCGATATTCATTGGAAATGGTAGCTTAAGTGATGCATCAGTCAAAGCTTGCTTGAATTGTTCAAATTCTTCTCTTTGCGCTATGGTGAATCATGTCTCAGGGAGTGGGATTTTTTTGTTAGACGAAGACGAATCATGTTTCTCCATCCCGTTGTCCTTGATTCGAAGCCGACTCAACATTTCTCTGACATTAGACACGAGAGTATCGACCAATATGGTTGTCGATATGCTTGTCTTTACTTCAATCGTACGTGTATCGATTGATGCATAAGTCAACAAGCCCGTTGTATCAATCGATACACCAGTCAATGTGAAATTTCTATGTTCGTTTGCTTTATCGACCTTCTTCCTCGGGTGAGTTTCCTCAACGTCATCCATCTGGAGCTTATCATAATCATCTCCATTAGTCCATGGTTCCTCAAACTCGACATTTGCGTCCTTTTCTATCCAAATCTCAATAAAATTTTGAGAAGAATTTATTGTCTTCTTCAAATTTTTCGGGGTCGCTTAACCATCCTCGAATTACTTCGTAGTATTTCTCGTCTTCCCCTTTATGATGTCTATTGATCATAGCGCATAAATCATTGGGGTTTTGCACGGGTTTTTCTGGGAGAGACGAAGTGGAAGTATGAGATATGTGGTCTTGATCGGTCATTCTCTTCTTGAGTAGCTTCATGTTGTTGGTTGGATACTTGCTGTTGAGATCAGCATAGCACCCTTCGATCATTTTGTTCATTACTCCGAGACTTTTTTTGACCTTGGCGGATATATCATTCATCTTAATAGTCATTTCAATAGAGTGTTTGCCTTGGTTTTCCAAAACTTGCTTCAAGATTTCATTTGTGCCTTCTTCTTGGGTGTTTGAGCTTGATGGTTCAGCTTGGTAGTTTTCTCCTTGGTTTCCATAGTTATTGTACCCTTGGTTCCTTTTCTATACCCTTGATTGTTGTAGCCTTGATTAAACTTGTTGAAACCACCTTGGTTGTTGTAACCTTGAGAGTATTGAAAATTGTTGGCAACAAAGTTCATTTCCGCCATTTGGAGTTGGTACACTTCTTCCCCTTGTACCATATTCGCACTCTTCTTATTGGCTTGAACTTGTTGACCCATTAGCAATGCTTGTTCCATTTTCTTGGCCATCTTCTCAATTTTTTCAATGAGATTTTTCAATTCCAAGGTGTTTGTTTCCTTTAGATACGGATCCGTGAGTCCATGCTCTGATTGAGCGATATTTTCGATAATTTTCTTTCCTTGGTTCAAAGTGAGATCCAGAAAGCTTCCTTGGCTTAACGTGGTGATTTCTAGTCTCCATTAAGGTTGACATCCTTGATGGAAGGTGTTAAAAAATTGATCTTTCTTGAACCCATGATGTGGGAATTCATTGATGTATCCTTTGAATCTTTCTGATGCCTCAAATAAGTCTTCACGCGCCCCTTAACGGAAGGTAGATATGTCATTTCAGATTTTTTTTGTCCTTTGACGTTTGAAGACCTTGTTTAGGAATGTATTTTGCAATCTTCCCATGTTTTGATAGAGGCTTGACACATTCTTCTCCCAATGGCTTTCTTTGTCCGCTAGAGAGAACGGGGACAAGGTAAGCTTGTAGGCGTCAGCATTGGCTTCATTTTTCTTTACGGCTTGGAAAATCATTTCAAACGTTTCTAAGTGATCAAGAAGGTTCTCATGAGGTATTCCATTGTATCGGTGTTGAAGCACAATGTTAAGAACTATCCCTTTGATGTGGAAGTGGTGTGCTCCTTCTTGTGGGATTTTGATGCCAGTTTGAGATGTCATGACTGTTGATTCATCATATCTCTCGATGAGTTTTTCCGGTTCTTGACCTCCAAATCCATTTGCTTCTTCACGACGATCGTCCATCTTTGCCCCCTTGGTTTCCTTCTTACACTTCCTCTTTGATTTCCTTATCTCTCTCTCAAACTTGGTGTTGTCAACGAATAGAAGTAGGTTTCTTTTGTTGTTGCTTCTTCGCATAGAACCTGAAATGTCAAAAGGAAATGAAGAAAATTGGATTAGACCTCAAACGAAACGATTTGAAAATTTTAGTGAATTTAACAGAATCTTTTGTATCGACCGATTTAGGGTCAATAAGAGATGTGTATTAAATCGATTCGAGCAAGTTAATTAAAGAGAAATTTTTACAAAAACTTTTATACCGACAAATAGAGCGCCGATAAAACCGACTTACTTAGCTGGGTATGTTATAGGGGATGTGGTATGTATCGCCCGATAGTTCCGGATAACTTATGAAAAAAAAATCCGATTAATGCTTTGGTTCAAAATTTTGATAAAACTAGCCTGTTGCTCCCTGGTAACGGCGCCAAAAACACGATGTGGTCGGTATTTTCAAGTTTTAAAATTTATAAACACCATAACCGTTATCCAGGTATAAGCAAATACGCGTTGAATTAATTGAGGAATCAAACCCAAAAGAGTGTGGTAGTTTATCGAAAGGTTTGAAAACTGAATATAAATCAGATAAAAACAGGGGGGTTCGGTTGGTTCGGTTTGATTTTGAAAGTAGTCTAGTAAAAGGTAACTATCTTGAATATGTGATAAAAGGTATGGATTTCATGGGAGAAGATATTGGTTAGGAGAGACCTTAGATGGACTAACCTAGGACTAGGGTTTTGAATTCTTGTTTAGGGGTTTGCTTTACAAATGGTTTAATTCGATTAACCCGATGTTGTCTCAGTGAGAATTGATTCGCTAGCTATGTGCTTTAACAACGGGTCTGTTGAGAGGGACAAATAAATACCGGTCTTAAGGTTTACAAATGCCAATACTATTCAAATGTGGCGGTTTGATTCTAATAACATTGGTAGACTAAACAATTTCTTAGAGTGCAACCAACTCTCTAGATCACTCTCCTAACATTTTAAGCCATCTGAAAAGAGTTTAGCGCAATCTTAGGCATCAATTATGCAAAGGTTTCCACAATTTACCCCTAAAGTCTAGTTGAAACATAGACCTATTAGGGTAGAGAAAGCCTTTCTATTAACTACTTAGACGACTAAAAAAATACGTAGATTGCGTATGAGAGTGTAAAGATGGAGTTGAGTCATATAAGATGTCACTAGTTTCATCTTGCCCTATCCTTATGGACCAATAGTTAAGAGAACTAAACCTAATTGATCTCTTAATTAATCAATTAATTACTCCTAATCATGATTTGTAACTAATCTCCTATGGCTATAATAGAGTCACTCACACATGGTGAAAATAAAAGAAAGAATAACTAAAGTAAAATATATTAGCCAATTTAACACATTTCCACAAATAATTGGGTAAACTGATAATTTCAAATTTTATTTGCAGAGAATGACACATTAAATGACTGTAGCAGACTCATACACCCTTCCCGACTCATACATTTACGGAATTTCCACTAACCACTGTTAGACGACTACAGGGAAGTGACATCCAAAAATTGTGGTGGATTCCGCATTAATCTCTTTTCTTTACATGTCTCATCTCTCTCATTTCCATCATATAAAAAGCAATCCATTTAATATCTTTTTTTAAAAAAAAAAATTTCTTTTCTCTTATTTCTTCAAAAAATTAGAATTCCATATTGCCATATTTCACATATTTATAATTATTTATTAAAAATAAATCTATTTAGTTATTTTGGTTATACATCCTACTAAATTTAAAATTCATGTACACACCTTATGCCAGATCTGACGCATGTACCAACATATTCTACCTATACAAAACCATAAACTTTTAAATGTATTCATGATGATTGTACATCTCATTATATGTGTACACACGTTATTTCGATGTATATGTGTACACACCTGACGATTGTGCAGATTCGTCAAAGAAGCTGTACACATAGTTATAAAAGGAGATGGATAGAAGTTCTCTTGAATGAGTTGAACATTTATCAAATGTATTGTACATGTAGAAAAAAAATGACTCTATACATGTATATGTGCTGAATTTTATGTACTGAAAATAAATATATGTACGTGTAGAAGCTAAATGATTTATACAGAGAGCTTTCGAAGGAGTTGTACAAAGAGCTCTCGAAAGTATGTTGTACATACACATATGTATATGAATCAAATATGTGTACAGTTGGCTAATTGTATAACATGCACATTCAAGCCTTACAGATTTATGAACTATGTTGTAACAATCCGTTCAAAAACATATAAATTATTTATTAAAATAAAATAATTCCGAGAGAAGACGAAGTCGGGAAATGTACAGAAGAATATTCTCGAAGAAGGCGGGAGCGGAATCGCAAATCAGAACGCGTAACGCTCGAAAAACAAACGGAGAATTCTGATTGGTTGAAAAATAATAAAAATATATATATTTTTATTTAGAAAAATATATATTATTTTATTAGTTTTTTTTTTTTTTTAAATAATATAATAATGGACCGTTGGAATGATGCCACGTGGCAGCCATCTAACGTCCCATTATGCTATAAATAGGGGGCCTCGGTTCGTGTTTTCTTCACACCACTTCCTTGAATAATAAGAGGGGAAGAGAAAAGAAGGAGAAGAGAAGAGAGGGAGAGAGAAAGAGAGAGGAGGAGGAGAAGAAGAAGGCCGCCGGTGCAAGTCGCCGGCGAGGAGGAGGAGAGAGAGGAGGACGTGCTCGGGGATAAAACCCGACATCTCAGGATGGTTTTAACCGTCTGAGCCACTGTTCGGGATTCCAGTTAACCGGTCTGGTTTAGTAAGAGGGAGCTGTTCGTGTTCCGTTTCGGACACGAACGAGCATTCAGAATAGCCGAACCTCTGCCGGAATTCCCAGTAGTCCGTGTCGGAGCTGCACCAATACGTTCGTGACATTCACAACGTTCTTGGTCAGTCTCTTGAGTGTTGGAGTGAGGGCAGGTGCTTTTCGACAGGTTTCTTTTCATACGAAATATGTCGAACTCTGTCCGAATTTCGGGAGTAGAACTCCAATATCAGTCGGAACTCTGCCAAAATTTCCGGAAGACCAGTAGAGCCAAGTCCAAAGCCAAGTCAAAGATTTTCGACAGGATTTACTCAAATACAAGTCCTGTCGGAATTCTGCCAGAATCTCAGAGAGAAATCTCGAGAACAGCCGGAACTCTGCCAAAGTTCCTTGGAGGTCAAGTCAAGCAGTGTTCAAGATCCAAGAACGATCCAGGAGGTGGTTCGTGGTCTGTTGGTGGTCCAATTCAGTGGTACCAGCAGAGGTGTATCAAGGAGAAGTCTGAAGTGAAGGGTCGGGTTTGGTCAACGGAGTCTACCGGAGTTCAACCGCGACATAAGTGAACTGTGAGTTAGATCAACTTGTTTGTTGACATGATCTACCTGCAGGGTCCCGATATCGGGGTACGGACCTCGAGCCAAGAAGGGCCGGATCGTACCAGGTATCGGTTTGTTAATTGATAATCACGCTGGTGATTATTCATTTGATTGTTTGTTTGTCTACTCTCTACCTTTCTTGTTGTTTGGTTGTTTGAGTAGAATTACGGAGTAATAATGCATGTCGTGTTAGTGGTTAGTTTAGAACCCTAATGCGTGAGGTAAGCGGGTTTAGTAGACCAGGTCCATATGGGACGTGAGATCTTTTAGAACGATGTACCGACGGTCTGGTTCTAGTTCAGAGAACTGACCGAAACGTGGTATTAATAATCGGTTCCAATGGGAATCCGATGACTTAATACATACGGAGTAGAGATTAGTGATTCTGCATTTTTATTTTTGAATCATTAATTAGATTGGTGTTTCATTTTTCCCCCGTATGAGTTGAGCTTCGTTCTCTTGAAATACACTGGGATGCCAAATATTTTGGAAATGGAAAGACCCCGGAGAACAGTACCAACTGATCATCGGGACGTGGGTGTGAACTTGTTGAGGTTAACCTGTTATTCGCCGCGTTCCGCTGGGAAACGGTGAATGAAGGAGGTTGACTGATATGGTTGACGGGTGGGGGAAAACGAATACACTTAGGCCCTAGGATGTAAGGAGGTTAAGGAGAAGGAGATTAAAGAGAATAGCTAGCTAGCGTAATGTAGTTTGAGACATGTCCTCATGGCTCACCTTGCTTGTTTAATTTCCGCTGCTTCGGCTATTATGTATATTTGTTTGTTGAACTCCCCGAACATGTTTGTTGTTTGTTAACCTGGAGCTTTCGGGGAGTTGTGCATGTTAGTAAAGGGATCTAGCTCATTGATTGACATTAGGTTACTCATTAAACTCACGTTGTTTTTTTTCAGGTAACTAGTAGAGTAGTAGCTAGAGCCGGTGCAGGACGTTAGGTCAAGTCGGAGTAGTTTTCTCGTCTGTTTGCAAGCCTTTGATTTCAAGATATATGTATGTATGCTTTCCGGTCTATGGACCGCTGGCCAGCATGTATAATTATTTTATTTTTTTTGTCGAACTTAGTATTATATGTATTAATTCGAATGTTTTATAAATAAAACGTGTTGTTAATGATATTGGATCTTACGATTCACACACAACTCCGCGTTCGAGGTACTAACTGCGAAGTTTGGACTGAGGCGTGGAGGGTTAAGTGACGTCTCTGGATCACCGGTTAGGAGAAACCAACGGTCATAATCTTGTTTGATTGTTGACCGGCGGCAGATCTTAGTCGGAAGCGGTTCAGGGGCATTACATATGTATAATATACAAATACACTTATATATATATGTAAGTGAATAAATTATGTATATATACGGTTTAAGAAAATTAATAAATAGTCATATGTGCTGCTGTAATCATCTATCTAATTAAACGGTGAAATTTTTTGTATTTAAACAAATCGGGTTAAAGGAGTAAGCATATTCCGCTAAAAATAAAATTAAAAGTCCAAACATGAGACTCTTCTCCATCATGTTGAAAATATAAAACACATTTCTGATTTACAAATGAAACACCGCCGACGACAAACACGTTTTATTCACTCTTTTGATATACAAACAGTGCGCTTCCAACTCGGAATCTTGCGCTTCCACGACGATTCCAAACATCCCTTTTCTGGGATCTCGATTCCATTGTGATTCTGAACGAATCTGAACGATTTGGTTTCCGCTTCTGATTTCGGAGCGAGAGTCGTAGCTCCTCTGCCGATTCCATGCTGCATAGGGAGCAGCAAAATCGAGATCGAAGAACGGTCGTTCATCACGGTCGTTAACAGTGGAAGTCATAACAAAGGTTACTGAGAGAGAGAAAATTGATGAAAATGAGTCGATGAGGAAGGGAAACAATTTTGCAGATTTTTCTGCTTTTTCATCTCTGTAGGACCCACTAAGCAAATAAGCTGACACCCATTCATAAGGGTAGATTTATCATTTCGTCAACAAGAGTGTTAGATCAACAAAGACAAACTAGAAAGTATTACAATCACAAATTATTTATTGATTTTGACCAAATAACTCAAATAAATTCCAAAATTTTTTTTAAAATAAAGAAAAAGAGATAAAATAGATATTTTTATCTAAAATATTAAACATTAAAAATGCTACCCATTAGGATTAAAAAAAGGAGCTAAAACAACAGAAAAAATATATCAAATCAAGTGGTGTGTCCCCAAATGTCAAACATGATCTATTTATAGGGAGCCTAAGTCGATCAGGGAAAATTTGGTCTTTTTTGCTTGATTCAGATGCCTCGGTATTGATCGATACTGGTGTTCGATACAAGGCTTTCGTATCGATCGATACTTAGTCGATACAGTCGTTTTGATTTTTTGAAATTGCTTATTAGATATTATTCTTGTCTTGGTTTCTCCCATAGTTAGCTGACCTCCTTGATTACCTGAAAAAAAGTCCTAATATGTACAAGATACATGCTAATGAAGACTTTTATGGCTCTTAAGATGCATGAAAAACTACCCTAAAGTGCATGAAAAGTGAAATAAAGATGGGTTTATTGGTCTTAAATGTGTACAAATTAGTTGCTAAAACTCTCAATTTCTCATCTCATCATGCACCCAAAAAAAATATCATTGTTCTTAGGGACAATGGTGAGATAGAATCTGAAGAGGAGCAGTCTGAATCTGAGTCATTAGACGAACATGTGGAAAAGTCAGTCAAAAGTGAGATCTTGGTCACTAGAAGATCTCTAAATATACAAACTAAAGCTGAAGGGAATGAGCAAAGAGATAAATTTTTACGTATTTGGTGCCTTGTTTAAGATAAAGTGTGCAATTTTTTCATTGATGGAGGAAGTTTCACCAATGTATCAAGTGAATCAACGGTTGAGAAACTTGGGTTAAAGGTGATGAAGCGGCCAAAGACTTATAAACTTCAGTGGCTCAACGATGAAGGAGAATTAAAAGTAGAAAACCAAGTGTTGGTTCCTATATCCACTGGAAAATATGAAGATGGGATTTGGTGTGATTTGCTAGCAATGGATGCAATTTATATTCTACTTCGGAGACCATGTAAATCATATCGGGAAGCAACTCATGGTGGCTACACTAATAGACATTCCTTTGACTTCCAGAGCGGAAAAACAGTCTTAGTTCCTTTGAATCCTCGTGAAATTTATCAAGATCAGATGAGTATGAAGAAAAATAAAGGCTAATTCTGTCCCCACAACAAACCAAACAACTAATATCATGCTAAAGAAACCAAATGAAAGTCATATTACATACTTCTTGTCTTTAAGGGATATTTTGTGAACTTAACCATGCCAAAGCAGCCTGTTCCTAGCAAGATATCACATCTTTTGCAGAAGTTCCAAGATGTGTTCCATGAGGAGAATCCATAAGGATTGACCCATTAGAGGCATTGAACATCAAATAGACGATTTTCTAGGAGCTTATTTGCGAAGCAGACCAGTATACAGAACCAATCCCATGGGACCAAGAAAGTAAAAAAGCATGTAACGGAGCTTATGAATAAATGTCATATTCGTGAGAGTAAGAGTTCTTTTGTTATTCATGTTCTTCTCGTGCCAAAGAAGGATACTAGCTGGAGAATTTGTGTTGATTGCAGAGGCATCAACAACATAATAGTGAAGTCGCCACCCTATACCTAATTAGATTATATGTTAGATGAATTGCATGGTTATAACATCTTCTCTAAAGTATATACTAAGATTGGATACCACCAGATTAGAATGAAAGAGGGCTATGAATGGGAAGATGAATTTAAGACTAAGCAAGGGCTATATGAATGGTTAGTGATGCCATTTGGCTTAACTAATGCACGTAGTACATTCATGAGATTGATAAATCATGTTCTTTGGGTTTTCAATGGATATTTTGTTCTTGTGTATACTTTGATGATATCTTAGTGTTAGGTTAATCTTCGAGGTGCTTAGGAAAGAAAGCATTTATGCGAACTTTAAGATGTGTACTTTTGGTATAAATGACCTTGTTTTCTTAGGTTTTGTTGAGAGTACAGATGGAATCAATGTAGATGAAGAGAAAGTGAATGCATTTAAACAGAGGCCGAGTCTAAAATCTGTTGGAGAAGTGAGAAGTTTCCATGGACTCGCTGGTTTCCATAGAAGATTTGTGAAGACTTTTAGCACTCTATCAACTCCACTCACTGAGGTTATCAATAAAAATGTGGGTTTAAAGTGAGAGCAAGCTTAAGAAGAGGCATTTCAAACCTTGAAAGAGAAGCTTACTTTATTAACCCGTTCTCTCACTTTCTGGTTTTACTAAAACTTTTGAAATAGAATGTGATGCTTTTGGTGTTGGTATAGGTGTTGTTCTTCTGCAGAAAAGGAAGCCAATTTCTTATTTCAGTGAGAAACTAGGTAGCGGAACACTCAACTATTCTACCTATGACAAAGAGGTCTATGCTTTGGTGAGAGCTTTGCAAACATGGCAGCAGTACCTGTGGCTTAAGAAATTCATCATTCACACTGATCATGAGTCATTCAAGCATCAAAAAGGTCAGAAAAAGCTCAAAAAAGACACACCATGTGGGTTGAATTTATTGAGACATTTCCATATGTGATCAAATACAAAAAAATGTATAGATAATATAGTTTACGATGCATTCTGAAGAAGGTATGTCTTACTAACTTCTCTTGAGGCTAAGGTACCGAGTTTTGAAAAAATTAAGTCTATTTATGCAAATGATTTTTATTTTGGAAATATCTATTCATATTGTGCGAAATTTGCATTCGAAAAGTACTATAGGCATGATAGGTTCTTGTTTTATGAAAACTGGTTGTGTGTTCCTAATTTTTCTTTGAGAAATGTTTTGGTTAAGGAAGCACATGGTGGAGGTTTAATGGGACACTTTGGTGTTGCTAATACACTTCAGGTGATGCAAGAAAAATTTCATTGGCTACACATGAAAAGAGACGTTGAGAGAGGTTGTGAAAGGTGTGTCACATGTAAACAAGCTAGTTAAGCCCCACGGTTTGTATACTACCTTGCCCATTCATTTGCATCTTTAAAATGATATCTTTATGGATTTTAAAGTTAGACTGCCTAGGACTAAGACATGGAAGGATTCGATCTTTGTTGTGGTAGATAAGTTTTTTTAAGATGGCCCATTTCATTCCATGCCAAAAAACTGATGATGCTATGAATGTAGCTAACTTATTATTTTGAAAGATTGTAAGATTGCATCCCATGCCTAACACTATTGTTTCTGATAGAGATATTAAGTTTCTTAGTTAGTTTTGGAGAAATTTTGGTCTAAGCTAGGCACCAAGCTATTGTTTTCTACTACTTTCCATCTGCAATATGATGGGCAAACTGAGGTAGTTAAAATAACACTGTCTACTCTATTGCGTGTATTAATCAAGAAGAATCTGAAAACTTGGGAATAATATTTTGTCATATGTTGAATTTTCATATAATCATGCTACACATTATGCTTCTAAGTTTTCACCATTTGAGATCGTTTATGGTTTCAAATATTTATCTCCTTTGGATCTAATTCATTTACTTTTGAGTGAAAGAGCTAGCCTAGACAAAAAGAAAAATGCAGATTATGTTAAGCTAATTCATGAGAAGGCAAGGAGCAACATAGAGGAGAAAACCAAGCTTTATGCTAAGCATGCCAACAAGGACAAGAAGGAGATGATCTTTGAAGAAGGAGACTTGGTCTCGATACACCTTAGAAATGAGCGGTTTCGTAATGAGAGAAGTAAGCTTATGTCGCACATTGATAAAACATTCAAAATCATCAAGAAGATCATCAACAATGCATATCAACTTGATTTGATAAGTATAATGTGAGTTCAAGCTTCAATGTTTCTGACTTGGTTCCCTTTCTTGTAGATGAACCAGATTTGAGGTCAAATCCTTTTCAAGAGAGAGGGGATGATGTGATCATGGAAAGGATGGAACATGAAGTGATCGAGCAGCTTGAACTAGATGAGAATTGAGGTAAGGAGCAGCTTGTAGTTGAGGAGAATCAAAGAAAATAGAAAGAAGTGTTGCAATTTCCAATGGGTCCAAGACAAGAGCTAAGATGAAGCTATCCACAACCTTCTATACCAAGCTCAGAGCAGTCTTGAGTGTGCTTATCCAACCACCTTGGTTGTGATTCAAGCCATTTAAATTTTCAACGATTGGATGTGGGTGGACTTGTACTCTTATTCCATCATCTTGGTTTTTTCACAATCGGTTGTCCAAATGAGGTTTTTAATAAGGCAAATACATACACTTATTCACACGCCCATTGTTAATTATAAAACCCACAAACCATGAAGATGAAGGAGCCACGTTTTTAAGTATGTTTATTCAGTCTTCGCTTAATTAATGATGATAATAAGTGTGGGACGTCTTAGACTCCTAAAACTCCTATATGTACTCTGATTCTGCATCTAGAGGAGTTACATAGATGCTTCTCCCATACCTTTCTCTTTCTATCTGAAACGAAAAATAACCGACACTTTCTGCAAAATATGCAAGTTCACTTTGGATATGATCATGTATATACCGTTGAACCGATGAGTATAAGTGGAGGCCTTGCTCTTTTTTTAATGAATGAGCCTTCAGTTTCCATCATTTACACTGATAATCGTATGATCGATGTTGAAACAAAGATCGAAGGACATAAGACTTTCATGACTTTCGTCTACGGAGATCCGGTCGTTAAGTACCGAGAAGAGGTCTGGGAACGTCTTACACGATTTAGCCTTGTTCGTGACGAGGCTTGGCTTATGATAGGAGATTTTAATGAGATTCTAGGGAACCATGAGAAGCGTGGGGGGACAAAACGTCCTTTGTCCTCTTTTATCCCATTTTGAACAATGTTAGATAATTGTGGTATGATTGAATTTCCTTTTAAGGGGAGTTTTCTCTCCTGGGTGGGAAGATGAAGTAATGGGAAGATTAAATGTCGACTTGATAGGGTGGTCGGTAATGAAGAATGGCACGATCTATTTTCCCACACCAGTGTGGAGTATTTAAAGCTTTGGGGTTCAGACCACCGGCCGGTTCTCGCCCGAATCCAATCTGGTCCACGGTCCATGAAGAAAAACTTTAAATTCGATAAGATATGGATAGGAAAACCGGGGTTTAAAGAAACAGTTAAGATAGGGTGGGAAGAATTTGAACCATCAACGTCTCGAGACTTTCACAAAAAATAGTCTCGTGTAGAAACAAGATCTCCATATGGAAGAAAGATAACCAATCCAACTCAGCTATCCTCATTGAAGATCTGAAGGATAAGATCGATAGAGCCTAAGCAGATAGCAATACGACAACAGAAGAAGTGGATGTTTTGAGAAGAAAACTGATTGCGGCTTTCAGAGATGAATACATGTTTTGGCAGCAAAAGAGTAGAGCTCAGTGGCAAAAAAAGGGGAGATAGAAGTACTGCTTTCTTCTTTGATATTACAAAGCAAAGAAGAGCAAGGAACCAAATCCTTGGTCTAAAATGTAATAATGAGACTTTGGTGGAGAATCGAATCGGTATCGAGAGAATAGCGACACAATATTTTCAAAACTTGTTTACGACATCGAACCCCAATAATTTCGATGAAGCCCTCCGGTACATTACCGCGAAAGTACCAGATGACGCCAACCAATTACTTGTCCGAGAACCAACTATAGAAGAAATAAAAGAAGCAGTCTTTGCCATAAATCCTGATAAAGCCCCAGGTCCTGATGGGATGACGAGTAGACTCTACCAGATATTATGGCCGTGCATTGGCCAAGACCTTTTAACATGGTTAAGGATTTCTTCATACTGGAGAGTTTTGACCCTAGGCTTAATCAGACCAACATATGCTTTATCCCGAAAATTGAGAGACCTCGGGCTATGACTGAATTTCGGCCAATTAGTTTGTGTAATGTGAGTTACAAGATCATCTCGAAAATCCTATGCAAACGACTCAAGCGATTCCTCCCGAAGTTGATTTCGGAGACCCAATCAGCCTTTATGGCTGGTCGTCTGAATACAGATAATATTTTACTTGCCCAAGAGAATTTTCATGCCCTTTGTACAAGTTCTATGTGTAAATCCAAGTTTATGGCCATTAAGACGGATATGAGCAAAGCTTATGATCGTGTGGAATGGAGTTTTCTAGAGGCCTTAATGTTAAAACTTGGGTTCCACCCAAAATGGGTGAGGTGGATGATGAACTGCATTTCCTCGGTATCTTACCGAGTGCTCATTAATGGCGAGGCAAAATGCTGCATTAAACCTTCGCGGGGTTTACGCCAGGGTGACCCCTTGTCTCCATTCCTTTTCATAATCCTCACATAAGCTCTTGTTTCCCTCCTTAATGGGGCGGAGGCAGAACGACGCTTAACGGGATTGCGGATTGTCCGGGGGAGTCCTTCGGTTTCACACATTCTCTTTGCTGATGATAGCCTATTTTTCTGCAAGGCCGACCTCCTGCAAAGTGCAGAGATCTTTAAGATAATCGAGACCTACGGGGAGGCGTCAGGACAAGAGCTAAACCGATCAAAGTCCTCTATTGTTTTTGGGAAAACGGTGGATCGAGAGACCAAGAGGCAAATCAAATTAACAATTGGTATTGATAAGGAAGGTGGTATGGGGATGTATCTCGGAATCCCTGAAGAAAAATGTGGCTCTAAAAAGAAAGTTTTTGCGTATATCCAAGAAAGACTAAGTAATCGGGCCAACACGTGGACTTCAAAGCTGCTC
The DNA here is from genome assembly GCA_900116095.1 of Euclidium syriacum. NCBI lineage: Eukaryota > Viridiplantae > Streptophyta > Magnoliopsida > Brassicales > Brassicaceae > Euclidium > Euclidium syriacum. The sequence goes on from FPAK01000024.1 coordinate 939,654, forward strand.
TCTAAAGGTGGAAAAGAGGTCTTGATTAAATCGGTGGCACAAGCTCTTCCGACATACCCAATGTCGTGTTTTCTCTTTCCACAATGTGTTACTCAAAAACTGAGTAGTGTTATCTCTAACTTTTGGTGTAGTGCTAGGAGTAATAGCAGTGGTCTTCACTGGATTTCGTGGGACAAAATTTTCACTCCCCAAGAGTTGGGTGGCCTAGGTTTTAGAGACTTACATGCTTTCAACCTAGCTTTGCTAGCTAAACAACTTTGGCGTCTCCTACATTTTCCATCCTCACTCTTGGCTCGAGTCCTTAGAGCTCGTTACTTTAGACACTCTAGCCCTCTAGAGGTATATGAGTCTCGGTCCCCTTCTTTTGGGTAGAGGAGTATTCTAGCTGCAAGACCCCTTCTTTTCCAGGGGCTTCAGAAGACTATCAGATTGGGATGTAACACAAGTGTATGGTATGAACCGTGGATCCCAAACTTCCCAGCCCGTTTGGCAAGATCTGCTATCCAATCCCAGGATCGAGACCCTTCCCTGTTGGTATATAGTTTGATCCAACGGGATGCTAGTGGATGGGATGAGGCCAGACTATACGACCTTATCCATATAGAGGATATCTGGCTTATCATTGGGATGAGACCGAGTCGACAATTCACCATGGATGGTTATGCTTGGTCCTACACAAAATCTGGAATATACACGGTTAAATCAGGATATGAGATAGCGAGCAAGATGGAAGATGCTCCAGGCCCTAAACCGATCTTAGAACCTAGCATCACCACACTGAAAAGCCAAGTATGAAAAATGAAGACTTCCAAAAAGTTGAAACATTTTATGTGGCAGGCACAATCGGGTTGTGTTGCTACATGTCAGAACCTAGCATACCGTCATTTAGGCACATACCATAGTTGTCCAAGATGTGGTGGGGGTGAGGAAACAATTAATCACCTCATCTTTTAGTGTCCTCTTTACAAGTCTGGGCATTGTCTTCTTTGTCCACACTTCCGGGTTTCTTCCCGAGTACCTCCTTATACCGAAATATGGACCACCTCTTTTGGAGGACCAAGAATTCGGGGTTATTAGAGTCATAACGGGATATTTTCCCTTGGATCATGTGGTACATTTGGAAAGCAAGAAATGAGAAAGTATTCAATGGTAAGAATGTCTCGCCAAATGATACTCTCCAGATAGCGGTTTTAGAGGCAGAGAGTTGGAGATTGGCTAATCCGAAAGGCGAAGAAAACGAAGAAGACGAAGAAGAGGAAAATACGGAAGAAGGTGTTTTACATGCGCCTCTTGTACCATCTCAGTCCCTTACATGTCAGATCGATGCCTCTTGACACAATATTGGACCAGTTAGTGGATTGAGGTGGTGCCTTCGAGACACCGGTGGTCGACACCTTTTGGGAATGCAAGGATGTCGAAGGAGTCTTTCAGCTTTACACGCAGAACTAGACGACCTTCTTTGGGTGATGTCTTGTCTCCTTGAGAGGCACTTCCTTTCAGTCAGGATAGAGACAGACTGCTTGACTTTGATCTCGATGACGGATAATCATTCAGATTGGCCTGCTTTTTACGTGGATTTGGAATACTTCACCACACTTCGTTCAAAGTTTTCAGATTTCACTTTAGCTTTCATACCTAGATCTTCTAATGTTCGTGTTGATGCTCTTGCAAAAAGGGCAAGAACACGAGGTTCTCTATTTTCCCATGTTAGCTATGTAAGATCGGTTTGGTTTAACACCGATGCAAACCTCTCTCCGCCAGTCTAACTAATGTATAGTGTTTTTGATATATAAAAAAAAAAAACTATCAAACATCTTTTTATCAAAAATCTTTCTTTAAACTTTGTTTGATCAAAGTTGGTGTGTAATATCCTGTACACATGTTGCAAGTATTTGGTGTATAATATCCTTACTTAAACAAATCTAAAATTCTAAGAGTCGTTATGCAACTCTTACAAGTTTCTTTCAATCCATTCAATCATTCACCAAATTCATCAATCAACCATCCCCAGATCACTACAAAGCCTTCCACAACATCATCTTTTGCCTTATCATTAAGGATCGTCATCTTAGGGCATGATCTTCTCCCTAGGATCACATCAATAAACCCGATGGTGCAAGAGATAGAACCTGGAAATTGAATTCCACAAAATCATTAGTTGGTCAGTCTTGTAAAAAACCATAACATGCGTCGTGATGATGGCTTCAGTTGCCACGTGTTCCTTATCGTTTCAGATTGCATGTAGCCCATATTTTTTAAAAAAGCCCATTTATTATCTCTGCCCGTTATACTTCAGGCCTTTGGCGCATGTAATAAATTCTCGTACTCATCGAAAAAGAAGTTGAAGGGTATCATATCCAAAAACTGTGGCAGTGACAGAGTGGGTTTCATGTAAGAAACTTTGAGAAAGTGGGTTCTGTGGTAAATAATTCTTAAATAGGAATATAGGATAGAAGATAATCCCCTACTTGAAAACTGAGTTTTCGACCGTATATGATAAGCAAGTAATTATCTTTTCTTCTTAGAAATGCCACCCTTTCTGGAGCTACTACTAGCCTCGGGTGCTTCTGCTTCTTCAGCCTTTTGCTCAGCCTCAAGTATTGCCAACTGCAAATTAAATTCAACCATTAGCACACATGGATCACTTTTGTTTTTATAAGACAAAAGAGACTGATTGAAGTGTGACCTCATCTAGAATGGGTTTGAGTTCCAGATACCGACTTTCAGCAAGATCAAAACCATCCTTGCGCAGCTCCTAGAATGCCAAATTACAAATTTAGGTCAAGTCACGAGACTGATGCCATCAAATTGGTAGAATATATATATATATATATATATATGGTGATTACCTTGCCGGTATGTTGAGTATGGTCGTAGGCAGCCATTTGCCAGTACATATTTGTGCGCTTATAGAAATCCTTCAAAGTTTCTCCAGGCGCTGGGGTTCTCTGTGAATCTGAGAGTCCTAGATTAGCTCGAATCTGTTCTATCCGAGCTCGTTTCTCTTTTCTGCGCAGGGATTTCCCTTGTCCTTTTATCATTGCAACAACTTCTCCCACCTTAACTGACCCATCAACATCCATACCCTAACATTCTCCATAGACAAACAAAGTCATCAAGAAGAAGCTAAGACAAGAACAAGCCAAAAAAGTGATCCCCACCTCTACTTCTTCATATTCATCATCATCATCATCATCATCGGACTCTTCTTCACTGTCTCCTTCATCTTCACTATCATCTTCATCTTCATCCTCATCGTCTTCTTCCTCTGAGACTTCCACCCACTCAGTTTCAGTCGCTGGAATGATACACTTCCACTCGTCAAGTTTGGTAAGATTAAGCGAATACAGATCATCAAGAGTAATTTCTTTATCTTTGATCTCCATCATGCCACCATATATGTATAAGGTATCCTTCCCAACCACCATGCAGGAATTAATCCGTCCACATGGTTTTACAACCTGCAAATATAATAGCAATTTACAAGTTGGCACCCAAGTAAGAAAAATATAATGTTAAATGAATTTCTTTTTGGAAACAAACCTCTTCTGAGACAGAAACTTGTGGGTCTACTCTAGCTTTCACTCCCTTAGACTCTCTATTTCCCTCAACACTTAGATCTGCGGCAATACGTTCAGATATCCCATCTGCCATTTCTTCTTCTGTTGAATCCATCTCATCATCACTATCACATGCCATGCGTTTTGCCTCTATATTCTTCTTTACCTGATAAAACAAAAACTCATTTGAAATGACCCCTACCTAGGACAATGGATGCAAAAAGTCGTACCTTATCTTTTGATGATTTTTCTTTTCGTAACTCTATGGGGTACCTGTACGAGAGTAATACATTTAGCAACTAAGCATAGCTACAACCTTGAGGTGTAAAATTTCTTAGTTTCAGTTCATTCTCACCAGCGGCGATTATCTAACTGGAAACCATAGAGTTCATTTAAGAATAAACTCATCATTACGTCACCTGCCACCAAATCTACACAAGTCAATAATCTTAACTAACAGATTCTGTCTGATATATACCAAAGGATGACATTCCCTCACCTTCCATTTCCATGTCCACCACACCCCCAAACAGCAAAGCACGCTTTTTGTGCACACAGACCGAAAATCCTGCACGGGAACTAGGAGGCATCCCTATTTTTTTCACCTAAGTAGAGCAACAATTTTTATTTTTTTACATAAAAAGAAGAAACTCCATAAGTAATGCCATTTAAAGTTACATACTTTGTTCCATTCCCAGGTCCTGGGATCAAGAGACCATAAATCCGCATGAACAATTCCTTTCTCGGAAGTAGTGCTCTTCTCGGATGAGACTTCTTTTGAATAACCACCATACAAGAATATCTGCAGCATGATAAATATATGGTTTGGAATATCGGTCTGTCCTTTTTCTATTAATTTTAGACATGTACCAACCTCATCTTGATAAACAAAAAACTGGAAGCCGCTTCTAGCTGTAGGCCACATGGCGCCAGGCTTGGCTTTTATTTCTTGCCACTACACCAAAATAAATTCATTAACGGCGGAAAAAGCTTTGGAGAGGTAAGAATTGTGCAATGGGAGGTAGGTTCACCTTGTATTGGTCCAAGTCAAACACGAAGAGGTCATTGTGATACCTGCAAATGAGCACAAGTTGACTTGTTATACATCAAAACAAAAGGTTAGAGAAAGTATTATGTTCAATTACATTAATGCAATGAGTAAATTACAACCTTACTTCACGTAGAGTGTCATAGAAGCCACCAAAAATTACAATCTTGTGCTTGTATAGTATCTGGAGAAAACAGTAATTAATCAAGAAGTTGACACTAGATAAATTATGAACAGTATGCTATCCATTCATCATGGAAGATAGTTTGAAAATTGGGCAAAGACTTTACCATACGATGACCAGAACGTGGACTAGGACATCCCTTCAAATTCAACTGTTCCCATTGATTAGTTTTCACATCCAGCATCCAAAAGTCCTATAAATAAAACTCAAAAGATTAGATATAAAAACTAACTGGCAAAATACAGAAATCTACAAAACTCACCTTGTAGTGGTGGAACCGCTCTTGATTTGGAGATGTAAACTCACCGCCTAACCAATACAAAATAAAATAAAAAAAGCTTACGATTGTGGACTGGAAAGAGTGACCATGTAAGAAATAACTCTACAATCTTTAATCTACCAAAAATGTATAGATAGTTCTTCCAAGCAACTGCCTGATGAGAACTGCGGGGAGGTGGACTGTTGGGGCTTGAGATCAACTTCCACTCCTGCTTATCCACATCATATCGGTAGAGATCACCATATACATATGTCTGCATTTACATTTTTTTTTTTTTGTATTATGTGATTAGATAATCAAACGCGAGTAATGGAAACCTTCAAAGACAAATTTTCTGAAAGCTAACCTTCTGGCCGTTATAGAATTCACCGCCATATAGTATCAACTCAGTCTCTTTCAAAGGATTTATTGTGAGCTGCGTAAATGTTTCCCGATCAGCTTTAGATCAAAAAAAGGTTTCAATCTTGGAAGAACAGACTAAGACAGAATAAAAAACCCCTAACCGAGCAGTTCGACCTAGGAGATGGTGCTGACACATTTTCCTCAACATGTACTTCCTTCTTCTTAGCCTCTTCCTTTTGTATGCTCAGCTGGTAAACAATATTACATTAGAGAACCTTAAATCTTCCCTTATTTCTACTATCAGAAACATCTCAGAAATTTGAAACAACAAAAATTCCACTGATTTCTAAGCTTAACAGGTTAAAAACTGCCCAATCAGATGAGAACTCAAACAGTGAATAAGAAACCTCTCAACTCTCTAAACAGAACCTATGGAAACAAACAAACAGTTTACAGCGGTTTCCAAAGTAAGAAATAGGAAATTGCTGAATCGGAGGAAGAGAGTAAATACGAGAATGGCGTCGATGTCGTCTTCGGGAGAGAGCTTTTTGCCCTCTCGACGAGCTTTCTTCTCCTCAGCCTTGGCGGTTTTCCTCTCCGTTTTCTCCTTTCCTTTACCGGCCTTCTTCGTTTTCTTCCCCATCTTTTTCTTTTTTCCCTCAATTTGCAATGGAGGCTAAGACCGAACAAGAACGATTTCAGTGGAAGTAGCCCTTCTACAGTTGTGATAAAGACAGAAGAAGACGAAGGTGGGTTACTTTCTATTTGGGTCAGACCAGGCCAGGCCCATTTGCTTATATTATGTTTTCATGCTTGGTAATTGAATGGGGAGAAAAATATCTCCTATCCCCTAAACCCTATACCGCTGTATGCATGAGTAATAAAAGTTAAAAATATAGTGTTGTTAGGCTCAAACAATCAGTAATATTGTTTCATGTAAGTGTTTTTAAATAAAATAGAAAATTAAAAAAAAAAATTGTAATTTATGAAATAAGGAAATTGTGTATAGTTTCCACCAGTAATATTATTCCACATTACCAATTAAAAATTAAATAAATTACTAATTAAAAAATGAAATTAGAGTTTTAAAAATAAGGAAGAAATAAGAAAATTATATCATAGTTTCCTAAAATTTTTTTTATAGTAGTTCACGTATGATTTTAAATGACCAAAAATATTATTTCAAATCGGCTTTCAAAAATAGAATAGAATATAAAATTAAATATCAAATATAAACTTTAATATCAATATCTTCAAAATCAAGCCACATCATGTTCCATATTAATTTCATATTTTTCTTTTTTATTGGTTTAAAATGAATTTAAATCTAAATAATTTTTAAAATATATATCATTATCTAAATTTAATTTTTTATTGTTTAAAAACGAATTTTAAATCATTATGAATTTTGAATCATTATCTAAATTTAAACATATATATATATATATATATATTTTTTTTTTTAAACGAATATTTACAATTTAAAATTAAACACATATTTTAGTGATTGGTATTTTAAAATCACCGATCCAACCCAACCTAATTACCCATCAAACTAAACCATACCCAAAATTAGATTTATCCCAAAAAAGTTTTCTTCTTGTGTTGATTATTTACCTTTGACCAAAATGTCTATGATAGAATCGTCACGATGCTTAATCGAATCTTGCACATTAAAACTTCTCACTTCTCAGATCGATCCATTTCTTCTTCAATCAAATCTGTGAATCGCCTATCTCTCGCCGACGAAGACAAAAAAAATTTGAAGCTCGAATTTTCCTTTTGTTGTTGGAACTGATTCGTTTTGCACATACAGCTTCTCATATCGATCCACTTCTTTTTCAATCGAATCTATGAATCGTCTATCTCTCGCCGACGAAGACAACAACAAAATCAAAGTTGGGATTTTCCTTTCACTCTTGGTGATTTGAGTGGAGAAATGTTTAGTGAAACTAACTGAGGTTCTGATGTTGGTGAGAAGCGACAAATTCAAGGAGAGATTTTGAATTACAATACAATGTAAAAGAGGAACAAGAAAAACACAAAAAATATTTCAGGAGTTTGAATTTGCAACCAAAAGTAATTTACGATGCAGTTATAGAGTCGATAGAAAATGATATGGGAAAACTATTTTTCCTATATGGTCCCGGCGGAACAGAGAAAACATACATTTATAAAACCATCATTTCTAAGATGCGCCTCAGCAGAGAAAATAGTCCTCCCAGTAGTTTCGTCATGCATCGCAACATTGCTTCTACCTGCTGGTAGGACAACACATCCACATTTTAAGATACCGATAAATATCGATGAAGATTCAATGTCCCATATAAGGCCTGGAACAATGTTTGTTGAATTAATTAGAAAAATCGATCTTATCATATGGGATAAGACGTCCATGACACATCGGTACGCATCCGAAGCGCTAGACATAACATTAATAGATTTGATGTCCATGAAAAATGAAGCAACTAAGAACAAGCCTTTCGGAGGCAAGACTTTACTACTAGGTGGTGACTTCCGACAAGTATTACAAGCCACTCCACAGGGTTCTAGAGCGGATACACTTTTAGCATCAATCAAATAATCATACTTGTGGGAATCTTGCAATGTATTCACTTTAAAATATAACATGAGACTCCAAAAATCAAAAACAAATTTTGCAGCATGGCTACTAAATGTTGGAGATGAAAATGCACCCATAAAAGAAAAATAAAAACGATAACGGAGCTGATGGTCATATGGTTGTAGTTGATTCAAAATTCCTAATGCAATCAACTGAAGATCAAATGGAGAAAATATTTCAAACCACAAATGTAGAGAACGAACTAACAAACAAATAAACATGCAAGCATTACAGAGACAACATCCTAACACCCCGGAATGAAACAATTGATGAGATTAATGCAAACATGTTATCAAAATTATTAGGAAAATAAGAGAAAGCGTATAGAAAAAGGTGACACAATATCAACAAATTATGAGACACTATATAGGGTTGAATATCTAAACTCTCTAGAGTTCGTAGGACTACCAAAACATAAACTATCTTTAAAAGTGGGAGTACCAATAATGCTGCCCCGAAACAAACCACTTTCAACTCTATCTCTTACTTCATAACACAAAAGAGTAACAACAATAAACTCATATCGAATTAAAAGGAAAAAAATAACTCCACCGCATAGAAAATTCAAACATCATGATATTAACAAAAAAAAAAAAACTTATTATAAAACTTTTAAAAACACTAAAAATTAAAAAATAATACAATTTATTTTCTAAATATATTCCAGAAAACAAAACAAAGCAGTTTCAAATTGGAAAACAAATACAATGACAAATAAATTAGTAATAATAAAAAATTAAAAATATTAAATGTCACCATTGTTCAATAAAAATATATTATTTAATATCAAAATAAACGAAACAAATAATATTAATATACCCGGACGTAACGTATAGAAAAAGGTGACACAATATCAACAAACTATGAGACGCTATATACGGTTAAATATCTAAACTCTCTAGAGTTCACAGTTCTACCAAAACATAAGTTATCTTTAAAAGTGAGAGTACCAATAATGTTGTCCTGATACAAACCACTTTCAACTCTATCTCTTACTTCGTAGCACAAAAAATAAAGATTAACAACAATAAACTCATATTGAATTAAAAGGAAAAAGATAACTCTACCGCATAGAAAATTCAAATATCATGATATTAATGACAAGAAAAAAAAATTTATTATAAAATATTAAAAAAACTAAAAATTAAAAAATAATACATTTTAATTTCTAAATATATTCCAGAAATAAAAACAAAGCAGTTTTAAAATGAAAAACAAATACAATGACAAATAAAGTAGTAATAATAAAAATTGAAAATATTAAATGTCATCATATTATTCAATAAAAATATATTATTAAATATCAAAATAAACGAAACATATAATATTAACATACCTGGGCTACGCCCAGGTTTAAAACCTAGTCTATTACTAATAAAAGTTAAAGTTATAGCGTTGTTAAACCGTCCAGATAGGACTTTAAACAACTAATAGAAACATTACATGTCATCATCATTAAAATCTAATAGAAGCCCAACAATTATAACAAGTCTGTAAATGATAAGCCCAATCATCCACATGGACTTTAAGTCCTCCAATATAAACATTACATGGCATCGTCATCAAATCTAATAAAACACCAATCACATAGCTCCACATAATTATCTAACTTCCTTACATAATTATATAATTTTCTATTTTTAATAATTATATTAGTTCCCTACATAATTATCTAATTTCCTTTTTTAAAAATTACAATTTTAAATTCTAAATAATTAGAAAAAAAAAATATAGCAAATATTTTCCTTTTTAACTCTACACTATTACTTAAATTTATTTTCATATTTCTTTTTTTATTGTTTAAAAACTAATTTTAAATTTAAATAATTATATAAATACATATTTTCCTTTTTTAACTCTACATCATTATCTAAATTTAATTTCATATTTCCTTTTTTATTGTTTAGAATCGAATTTTAAATCTAAATAATTATAAAAATATAATAAAAAATTTTATTGTTAAAACAAATTTTAAATCATTATCTAAATTTAAACATACATTATAATTCTTTTTTTTTAAAACAAATACATTTTTTGTTTGTTTTAAAAAATGAATATTTACTATTTAAAATTAAACATATATTTCAGTGATTGGTGTTTTAAAATCACCAATCAAACCGAAACTAATCACCAATCCAACCGAACCATACCAAAAATTAAAATTAACCCAAAAGAGTTTTCTTTTTGCGTGGATTCTTCACATTTGACCAAATATCTCATATACAATCATCACGAAGCTCGGTCAAATCTTGCACATTACAGCTTATCAATTCTCAGATCGATCCACTTCTTCTCAATCGAATATGTGAATCGCTTATCTCTCGCTGACGAAGACAACAATAAAATCGAAGCTCGGATTTTCCTTTTGTTGTTGCTACTATCTTGACTTGCACATTACAGCTTCTCAAATCGATCCACTTCTTTTTCAATCAAATATGTGAATCGTCTATCTCTCGCTGAAGAAGATAAAAGAAAAAGCTGGGATTTTTCTTTCGCTGTGGTGATTCGAGTGGGAGAAATGTTTAGTTAAGCTAATTGGGGTTCTGATGTTAGTGAGAAAGGAACAAATTCAAGGAGAGATTTTTAATTACAATAGAATGTAAAAGAGGAAGAAGAAAGCACAAAAACATTTCATGAGTTTGAGTGTGCAACAAAAAGTAGTTTACGATGCAGTTATGGTGTTGGTAGACAATGATATGGGAAAACTATTATTCCTTTATGGTTCTGGCGGAGCAGAGAAAACATACCTCTACAGAACCATCATTTCTAAGTTGCGCTCAGCAGAGAAAATTGTGTTCCCAGTAGCTTCGTCAGACATCACAACATTGCTTCTACATGCAGCTAGGACAGTACATTCACGTTATAAGATACCGATATATATCAATGAAGATTCAATGTGTCATATAAGGCATGTAACAATGCTTACTGAATTAATAAAAAAAAACTGATCTTATCATATGGGATGAGGCGTCCATGACACATTGGTACACATTCGAATAGCTAAACAGAACATTAAGAGATTTGATGTTCATGAAAATTGAAGCAGCTAAGGACAAGCCTTTTGGAGGCAAAACTTTACTACTAGGTGATGACTGCCGACAAATACTACCGGTTTATCATTAATCATAATAATCTCTTTACATCATGATCATATAGGACCGGTTTACAACAATTTATATTTAACAAATAGCGGTTATTTTCTTTATTCTATTATGCCCCTCAAAATGGCATGTAAAGAGACTGTAATGACATTTTTGTCTATTAATACATGAAATTGACCAGAGAATAAAGCTTTTGTAAACACATCTACAATATGAGAATTTGTGGTGATATACAATGTTATAATCAAACCACTTTCAAATCTATCTCTTACTTTATAGCACAAACAATAAAGAGTAACAACAATAATCTCATATCGAATTAAAAGGAAAAACAATAACCCACCGCATAGAAAATTAAAATATCATGATATTAATGAAAACAAAACAAGCTTATTATAAAATATTAAAAAAACATTAAAAATTAAAAAATAATATACTTTGTTTTCTAAATATATTCCCAAAAATCAAAACAAAACAATTTCAAATTAGAAAACAAATACAATGACAAATAAAATAGTAATAATAGAAAATTGAAAATATTAAATTCCACCATATAATTCAATAGAAATATATTATTAAATATCAAAATAAACGAAACAAACAGCATTAACATACTCGGGCGTAGCCCGGGTTTAAAACCTAGTATATTACTAATAAAAGTTAAAGCTATAGCGTTGTTAGGATGTCCATATAGGATTTTAAACAACCAGTAATATTGTTCCACATCATCGTTTTAAAATAAAATAGAAAACTAAATAAAAAAATTAGAATTTAGGAAATAAAGAAATTATATATAGTTTTCACAAGTAAGATTGTTCCACATCACCAGTTAAAAATAAATTAGAATACTAATTTTAAAAAGAAATCAGAGTTTAAGAAATAAGGAAATTATATGATAGTTTCCTAAAAAAACTTTTATGGTAGTTCACATATGATTTTAAACGACCAAAAATATTATTCCAAATCGGCTTTCAAAACTAGAATAGAGTATAAAATTAAATATCAAATATAAACTTTAATATCAATATCTTCAAAATCAAGCCCCATCATGTTCCATATTAATTTCATATTTTCCTTTCTTATTGGTTTAAAATAAATTTAAATCTAAATAATTTTTAAAATATATATCATTATCTAAATTTAATTTTTTTATTGTTTAAAATTTAAACCATTATGAATTTAAATCTAAGTAATTTTTTAAATCTAAGTAATTTTTTAAATATATATTATTATCTAAACTTAAAATGAATTTAAACCTAAGTAATTTTTTAAATATATATCATTATCTAAACTCTAATATCAAATATCTTCAAAATCAAGTCTCATCATGTTCCATATTAGTTTCATATTTTCCTTTCTTATTGGTTTAAAATGAATTTAAATCTAAGTAATTTTTTTAAGATATATCATTATCTAAATTTAATTTTTTATTATTTAAAAACGGATTTTAAATCATTATAAATTTTGAATCATTATCTAAATTTAAACATATATATATTTTTTAAACGAATACTTGTTTTGTTTAAAAAAAAAAATTTACAATATAAAGTTAAACACATATTCAAGTGATTGGTGTTTTAAAATCACCGATCCAACCCAACCTAATCACCCATCAAACCGAACCATACCCAAAATTAGATTTATCCCAAAAAGGTTTTCTTCTTGAGTTGATTATTCACCTTTGACCAAAATATCTCTGATAGAATCATCACGAAGCTCAATCGAATCTTGCACATTAAAACTTCTCACTTCTCAGATCAATACATTTCTTCTTCAATCAAATCTGTCAATCGTCTATCTCTTGCCGACGAAGACAACAACAAAATCGAAACTCGGATTTTCCTTTTGTTGTTGGAACTAATTCGATTTGCACATTACAGTTTCTCATATCGATCTACTTCTTTTTCAATTGAATCTATGAATCATCTATCTCTTGCCGACGAAGCCAACAACAAAATCTCAAGGAATTTGAGTAGGTTTTAAAAATTTTCTAAAATCCTAATGATTTCTTTTAGCCCTTAAGATCTTGTTCATTGAACTATGTTATCAGATCTCAATCATACCTGGAGTTTATGAGCAGCAGAAATGATCAGGAGCGCCTCAAATGCTGCGCCTCTACAGAAAGTCCACACGCACACAAACTGGAAGCGGATGCTAGTGCCTTGAGAACAATTCTCTTGGGATTCAGGAGTCTCTGGTGGCTGTAAAACTAGGTTAAAGACTCTCTAGGTCGTGCCTCTATCTTATATATGGCGACCTAGAAGAATCCCTAGTTAACCTATGGATTAACCGGTTTAAATTAAGTCATTAATTAAACCCGGTATCTTTAATCCGGAGCTGTGTCGACCGACACTAACATGTGTGTCGATCGACACACTCTTAAAACCTCCATATCAATGTGTAACAATTACACATTGATGAGATCATTACTCTAATGATCATTCCCAGTACTTGTTATCCAGCTTGCTTAGGTGTGTGACCCTATAGGATCATATGATACTAGCAATGAGTTCATAACTCATAAGTTATAAGCGGCTTCTAGCAAAGCATTATAATTATCCAATATCACATGATAGTCTTATCTCGACTTCACAACTATACTAAAGTAAATACAAGTATGATCTCCAAGACACATTCCCTTCAAAATCAAAGTTGGGATTTTCCTTTCACTGTTGGTGATTGAGTGGGAAAATGTTTAGTGAAGCTAAATGAGGTTTTGATGTTAGTGAGAAGCGAAAAATTCAAGGAGAGATTTTGAATTACAATACAATGTAAAAGAGAAACAAGAAAAACACACAAAATATTTCAGGAGTTTGAATGTGGAACAAAAAGTAGTTTACGATGCAGTTATGGAGTCGGTAGAAAATGATATGGGAAAACTATTCTTCCTATATGGTCCTGGCGGAACAGGGAAAACAAACATTTATAAAACCATCATTTCTAAGATGCGCTCAGCAGAGAAAATAGTCCTCCCAGTAGCTTCGTCATGCATCGCAACATTGCTTCTCCCTGTCGGTAGGACAACACATTCACATTCTAGGTGGTGACTTCCGAAAAATATTACAAGCCACTCCATAGGGTTCTAGAGCGGAAACAATTTTAGCATCAATCAAAGAATCATACTTGTGAGAATCTTGTAATGTATTCACTTTAAAATATAACATGAGACTCCAAGAATCAAAAACAAAGTTTGTAGCAAAACAAAGTTTGCAGCATAGCTACTAAATGTTGGAGATGAAAATGCACCCACAAAAGAAAAATAAAAACAATAATGGAGCTGTAGGTCATATGGTTGTAGTTGATTCAAAATTCCTAATGCAATCAATTGGAGATCATATGGAGAAAATATTTCAAACCACAAATGCAGAGAACGAACTAACAAAAAAATTAAACATGCAAGCATTACAGAGATAACATCCTAACACCCCGGAATGAAACAGTTGATTAAATTAATGCAAACATGTTATCAAAATTGCCAGGAAAATAAAAGAAATATCTCAGCTCAGAGCGTATAGAAAAATGTGACACAATATCAACAAATTATGAGACACTATATACGGTTGGATATCTAAACTCTCTAGAGTTCGCAAAACTACCAAAACATAAACTATCTTTAAAAGTGGGAGACTATCTTTAAAAGGGGGAGTACCAATAATACTGCCCCAAAACAAACCACTTTTAAATCTATCTCTTATTTCATAGTACAAAAAATAAAAACACAAAAAATAAAGAATAACGACAATAAACTCATATCAAATTAAAAGGAAAAAAGTAACTCTACCGCATAGAAAATTAAAATATCATGATATTAATGACAAAAAAAAAATAAACTTATGATAAAAAATTAAAAAACACTAAAAATTAAAAAAAATAATACATTTTATTTTCTAAATATATTCTAAAAGTCAAAAACAAAGCTGTTTCAAATTGGAAAACAAATATAAGGACAAATAAAAAATAAAAAATATTAAATGTCACCATTGTTCAATAAAAATATATTATGAAATATCAAAATAAACGAAACAAATAATATTAACATACCTAGACATAATCCGGATTTAAAATTTAGTATAGTGAAAACCCAAAGTGTAAACATCAAAGAATTAAGCTTAACCAAAAAAAATATAACGCAATATATGAGCATTGCGAAGAATAAAATACAATTAATAATCCCCAAACTTGCCCCTAAACCTTATATATTCTAATGCAAAACCTTATACCCAAATCTCAAAGCTATATTTTTTTTACTATGTTAGAACCCCTATACGCGGATTTATATTTTAATATTTTATAACATGTGATTAAAAATTTGAAAAATAAAAGATTGAGAATGTCATTGTAAAACCACTAAGAGAAGTATAACATCAATTTATTTATTTTAAATGTCCTAAAATTTTGATAAAATGAACCTCATGTTCCCATTGAGGTAGATTTGTATTTACAAAATTTAAATTTCTTTTATATTTTGAGGTATGAATTATATGCATTTGAGATATTTTCTTGTATTATATTATAATTTTACTCTAAATAAAGAGAGAAGAGGAAATTGTGTGAACAACCGATAAATTAGCATCATAGTTATTTTAATTATTTTGATTCTCATTTTTTTTATTTCTATTATTTGGTTTTCGATTATATCATATATTTCCAAATAATTATTTATTTTCTTATTCATATACGAATTAAGTTTACATTTTAACTATAGCTTTTCATATATCTATTTTCGTTTCAAAATTTTGAGGAATTGACTCTCTTATTTCTATTTGATTTTTTATTTACCCCATTTTAATTTTTTTAATTTTTTTATTTATTTTATAAATCAGAAATCTATTTTTGATGATTATAAATAAATATATAAATAGTTTATCATCTAATTTCTTATTTTTTCTGTAATTTTGTTAATATAACTTTCAATATAAATTTATTCCCAAAAGTTGAAAAATTATGAAGCTATTTATATAGATGTGAGTAATAATAATCTTTTTCTTTTTTAACTTTTCCCCTTTTTGTTTATATATTTTATTTATAATGGTTAGTTTTTATTTAACCATTTGTATAGTTCTTTTCAGTTACTTTCTTTGTCTTAAATTTTGTTTTAAAAAAAATTTAGTATTCTATGACAAAAAAAAATAAAAATTAGTATTTCAGAAATCAAACATTATAAAAATCTAAAGTTAATATTATTAGTTCGCTCCCAATTTCTTATAAGACGTACAATAGTGCAATGATAAGAATGTTTTTTGTTTAGTTGATGTAAAGTTAATTAATCAATGATGTTTATGTTTTGAAAAAATGAAACATAAGATAAAGTTAGGAGAGAAAACATAATAATCCCACAAATTCACATATTAGAGCTTTGAATAAGATATTAAATTTGAAGAGATATTAGAGCATGGTGTTATTAGAAGAGATATTGAATAATATATTTGAAATTTTAAACGCATGATGTAATCGAAAAAGAAAATTTTCTTCTCAACTGATGTTTTCAATTGTTTGGAAAAATGTGAGAGATTTATGTTGTTTATATAAAGAATTATACCTTCTTTTTTTTTTCTATTAGGATGAGGATTAGAAAGTGATTGTTATGAACTTGTTATTGAGTATTTTTTTTTTTGTTGGGTAATACCTTAAAATCCTTTTTCTATTAGGATTAGAAAGTATTTTAATAATTTTTTTATGTTTTATCTTTTAAGTAGGATAAGGTAAATAGACTATTTAACTTTTGTGTAATGGAATTTAGAAAATTAAATACATCTATAATCAATTTTTCTTTCAAATAAAATATTCGGGAAAACCCATATTTTTTCTTTTAAAATGTGTCAAAATCTATCGTTTATTTGAAACATGTAACGATTTTTTTTTTTTAATAAACACGTGTTGGAATCTGATCGAATGACTTACACGTATCACGGTCGTGTCAATTACAAAGTTTAAAACAAAGCTTTATATAATAAGATTAAGAACAAAATCATTAAGTTTTTAAATAAACATACTTTAAAACTAAATCTATATTATATAAAAGTTAGAGCTCTAAATTCGAAACATTACATATCATCATTATTAAAATCTAATAAAAATCCTAACAATATTGTTGATGCGTCCAATTATCCACGTAGGATTTAAGTCCTCCCATTGAAATATGACATATCATCGTCATTAAAATCTAATAAGAAACCCAACATCAGCGGGATTTAAGATCACCAGTAATATTGTTCCACATCAACGTTTAGAAATAAAATAGAAAACTTATAAAGAAGAGAAAAAAAAAATTCTAGGAAATAAGGAAATTATCAATTTCCTTTACATAATTATCTAAATTTAATTTCATATTTCCTTTTTTATATTATTTTAAAAAGAATTTTAAATCATTATGAATTTTAAATCTATATCATTTTTAATTCTAAATCATTATCTAATTTTTTTTGTTGTTTAAAAATGAATTTTAAATCATTATCTAAATTTAAATATCTAATTTAAAAAAAACGAATACTATTTTTTGTTTAAAGACGTACAATTTACAATTTAAAATTAAAAACATATTTTAGTCATTGTTGTTTTAAAACCACCAATCCAACCGAATCTAATCACCCATCAAATCGAACCATATACAAAATCAGATTTATCCCAAAATTTTTTTTTTATTGTGTTGATTATTCACTTTTAACCAAAATCTCAAATAGAATCACCACGAAACTCAATCTAATCTTGAACATTAGAAGCTCTCATTTATGAGATCAATCCACTTATTCCTCAATTGAATATGTTAATCACCTATCTCTCACCGACGAAGACAACAATAAAATCGAAATAAGAAAATCATGGGGCTATAGCGTTGTTAGGCTGTCTACATGAGATTTTAAAACACCAATCATATAACTCCAGATAATTATCTAATTTCTCTACATAATTATCTAATTTTCTCTTTTAAGAACTACAATTGAAAATTAGGCACATATTTTCCTTTTTTTAACTCCACATCATTATCTAAATTTAATTTCATATTTCCCTTTTTTTATTTTTTTAAAAAACGAATTTAAATCATTATGAATTTTAAATCTAAATCTCTTTTAATTCTAAATCATTATCTAAGCTTAAATTTATTATTGTTTAAAAATGAATTTGAAATCATTATCTAAATTTAAACACATTCTTAAAAAAAAAAAAAAAAAACGAATACCCTTTTTTTTAAAAAATGAATATTTACAATTTAAAATTAAATACATATTTCAGTGATTGGTGTTTTAAAATCACTGATCCAACCGAACCTAATCACCCATCAAACCGAACCATACCCAAAATCAGATTTAGTCCAAAAAGGTTTTCTTCTTGCGTTGATTATTCACCTTTGACCAAAATGTTTCAAATAGAATCATCATGAAATTCAATAAAATCCTGCACATTACATCTTCTCACTTCTCAGACCTAACCACTTCTTCCTCAATCGAATCTGTGAATCGCCTATCTCTTGCCGACGAAGACAACAACAATAATGAGGCTCGGATTTTCCATTTGTTGTTGGTACTGATTCGACTTACACATTAAAACTTCACATATTAATCCACTTCTTTGTCAATCGATTTTGTGAATCGTTTATCTCTCGCCGAATAAGAAAACAACAAAATCAAAGCTGAGATTTTCTTTTCGTTGTTAGTGATTCGAGTGGGGAAATGTTTAGTGAAACTAACTGGGGTTTTGATTTTAGTGAGAAAGCAACAAATTCAAGAAGAGATTTCGAATTAGTAAAAGAGAAACAAGAAAAGCACAAAAAATACTTTATGAGTTTGAATGTGCAACAAAAAGTAGTTGACGATGCAGTTATGGAGTCAGTAGACAATGATCTGGAAAAACTATTCTTCCTATATGGTCCTAGCAGAACAGGGAAAACATGGAGAAAATATTTTAACCCACAATGCAGATAACAAACTAACAAAAAATACACATGCAAGCATTACAGAGACACCCTAGAATGAAACAATTGATGAGATTAATGAATACATTTTATCAAAACTACTAGGAAAATCATAAGAATATTTCAGCTCATACAGTATATGAAAAGGTGACATAATATCAACAAACTACGAGACGCTATATACGGTTGAGTATCTAAACTCTCTACAGTTTGCATGACTACCAAAACATAAACTATCTCTACAAGTGGGAGTACTAATAATACTTCTTCGTAACATTAATAAAAATTAAGGACTATGTAATAGTACACGAGCCGATTGAGTGATCGAGGGCAATATATTCATGGGAACAAAGACGGGTAATAAAGTTATGGATTACACAGAAGTATATAGAGGATTAGATTGAGATGAAGACCAGATCCGAGAAAAAATATAAAAAACATGGGTTTAGATGAATGTCCTTTTTTAGTTTGATTATTTAGAACGTGATCCCGAATTCAATTTAGTTTTTATTTAGAAACACTATGAGTTTTCATACAAAGTTTTAATTATATACTTATGTGGAGTTATATCATTCACGATAAATCATCAAAAATTGGGTATCATTATATATATGATGATTCAAAATCATGGAGTGTAAGTGATGTATTATGGATTTTACCGATTTTATGCCATGATATGACTGGTTTTATAGAGTCTTTCTAGTGTGTTTTAAGTATTTATACAAGTTTTACAAGCAAAATGTGTTTTGGAGTAAAAGGAAAAAAAAAGAAGCAAAAAGGAAAGAATTGGAGCAATTGTCAGAAAAGGAAAGTGCAGAGCCAGAATTGAAATCTGGAAGTCAACGGACAATTGACTGACCTACAGGAAGGGTATAATAAGCAAATTACATATCAAATCGAACGACTTTCATTTCCATTTGAAATCGGATCAAACGGAGTTCTGGAGCGCGAGATATTGTTATTTTACTGAAGAAGGTCCATTCTGACGAATTCTACAAGACTGGCCCGTTTAGCTCCAATCAAGTCCGACTCAAGTTTTAAGGAGGTTATGACCTAATGACGACCTAAATATCTATAAAAGGAGTCTTAAGAGGCAGAGAACAGCCATGAATAGAAGGAGAATCACGAAATTCACAGCCACCAAATATTACTTTGCTTTCTAGATTTCTAGGGTTTTGCTACACTAGCTTTGCTTGAGAGCTTGAAGGGGAGAAGAGATCTGTTCTTCATACCAATATACTGAGTTTGTATCTCTGAACCTCTTTAATTTTATGAAGTTTACTTTGTGCATGAGTTTTCCTATGTGCGAGTAGACAACTTGTTAGATTTAGGGTTTTCAATGGTTTTATAGATCTCTAATGCATTCAACATGATGTAATCAATATTCTCTACTTTAATGGTATTATCTACTTTATTCTGATCTGGCCATTTAGAATATTTCTCATAGGAGGAGTTACACCAATACACCATTGGGTAATGGTTCCAGAACATGGTTTTTAGTAGGTAACCTCGTCCTTGTACAAACGAGAGTTTGGCTTGGAAGGTTATGAACAATCAGATCTGTTTCATTGCATGTGTTTTCATATTAGGTTTGTAAAGCATCCTTTCTGATCTAATGGTTAACTCATAGGTATAATATCTCGAGAGATCGGTTATTATATATATCGTCTTCTGTGTTTGTGAATCTGTTGATTATTGATTGATTGTTGATCTATATTTCCTGCGATTTACTTTGGATCTAGCGCCTTTAAACCAATGATGAAACATCCCATTTGCTTTAGTCTAATGATATCACTAATCATACTAATCATGCTTTGCTTTGACAAGTTCCAAAGTACCAGATCTGCGGTAATCACTTGGTTCCCTGTGGGATCGATAACCTTTCATGCTACAAATGTACACTGTGCACTTGCAGTTTGTTTAGGTGAAAACAATTCACGCATCAGTAAGTCATTGTTTGAATCCAAGAATTTAAAAAGGTTCATGGTACCAGTGTTGCTTATCTCGATGTGTTTTTGTGGTTGTTTACAATTGTCTACCTGTCGTAATATGAATATGAGCGAGGTCCAATCTGAGTTCAGATTCCCGGGTAATGACAATCACCTAAATGAAAAAGGAAGACTATCATAAGTTTCAGAACTATGTTGTGTCAATTATTTGATAACTTTGTTTCCACCCGAATAAATCATCAATTATCTGATAAATCTGATTTCTTTGCTTCAAAGACAATCTCGCTGAAACTTCAACCTCCCATAAAGTTGTTGAATATATAACTTAAAGTTCCATTGGAACAAAAAAAATAATAATCAGAGTTAGCACTGAAGAGTTAAAACTCTAATGGAAACTTTTTAACTGACAAACCTGCAAATGCCTTATATGCGTAGTATCTTGTCTTCTCTCCGACCACGTAAAGTATGATAATTGCAAGACCAACTCATGTTTCGGTTTAACCAAACAATTAGTCACACATTTAATAAGAAATAAACAAATAATATGTAATCCAAAAAAGAAAAACTAAAAAATATGTGATTAGTTTCATCTACAAAATAAATAGATATATAAATTCTATAATAGAATTCGAAGATGACAGAAAAAAAAAAAATTCAAAAGGTTGGTCAATTAGTACGAAAATCACAATATTTCACCTAAGATACTACCAGTAAAGCTGAATCGGCAGCAAAAAAAACAAAACTCATGCTAACAAAGAGACCAAAACGAGAGAGATAAGATGATAGATTAAGAATAAACTCAGAAGAACTGGTACAGAGCATATGTTATTCTGATTTGAGAATAAACCTCGAAGCTAACAAAAGCATGACAGCTTGACTTCAAAACAGTAGAGAAGGCTTTGAAAAGGTATAAATCGACATGTGAACTACATCATATATTCCGTCTTCAAGTATTTAGATTCTTCGTTTAGGTATGTTGGTATTAGAGAAAAATTCTAATCGATTCAGGTAATATTGACAGAGAATAAATGAAGACGAAAAAAACAGCAAAGGAGAATAAGATATTGAACAATTTCTCAAGTCTAGGATTCGAGTTTTGTTTGAAAGATTTACGCTATACGACGTCGTATTCTCTTAGAAGTAAATGTTCCTCTCAGAAAAAAGGAGCGTCGTTTAACATAAGGAACATTTTTAAATGACGAATAATTTTTTGTTAAACGGAGGTATAGTAGAAGCGGAACTACGAGATAAAACTGAAATAATAATCAATTAGTTTAAAAAATATCTCATAAACTAAGAAAGACTATAATAAAATAACTCATATCTAATACAATAAAAAAATATTTTTATTTACATTCCTCCACTGTATTCTAGGGTAAAATTTGTCTTCTAATTAAGATTTTATTCTGGCGAATGAGTGACAATGAATCTAATATTGTGACTTTCAATTGTTAGGGTGTAGTGTTGATGGTGGGGTTCTACCCCTTATCAATAGTTTGGAAATAATTGGAGTTTGGTCCCTACCGAGCTCTTCCCTGATAACTTATTAGGTTATAAGTCCCGACAACAGGATTATCGACCCTCGACCCAAATGACTGAGGGATATCTCGGAGAAGGTTGATCAGATTTAGTGTCTGAAGCGGGGGTATAAACGAACATCGTCCTAAGTCGAAGTCTAAGCTCGGACAGTATAAGATCAAATCTTATCACAGATTCCCTAGTCTTGGAAAAATGGAAATATTCCATTTTTCCGAGGTTGGCCTATGGGCTTACTAGACCGACTATTAAGGATATATCAATACATACCCCCCCTCACTAATAATATTCTTTCAGAATCGGGGAGAAGAAGAACTAGATCGCCTAAGTTTTACTTCTCTTTGATAAAGTTAACTCGGCATTTCGAGATAACAAACATTGTAACCAAACTCATTAATAATATATCCTTTTTCCGAGGTTTTCTCTTGTTTTCTTACTTTATACTTTTCCTAAAAACGAACCCCTCTAATTATAAATAATTAGAAGTTGAACCCAATATTAACATTTGGCGCGCCAGGTAGGGGGGTTACTGACTTTTGGTAAGAAAAAGAGAGATCTCGGAAAACAAGAAGATGAGTACAGAAGAGCCACCTGCCAACGAGCATTGAGACGGTGAAGAAGCATAAGTAAGCGACGAAGAAGGAGCGGTCCAGAATACCAACCAGAACCGCAATCCAATAGCCTGTGAACTAAGCTATCCTCATACCACACCCAATCAACTCGGAGAACAAGGATTCGTGACTTTTACTACTCCAATAGTTCGAACCTCGACATCCGAGACCCGGAATTCTAAGGAAGTACCAAACGAAACTCTTCGTCCTAACCCCCGAGCGACTGAGCAACCCGCAGGAATATTATCATCAAACAACGGAGGAAACTAGATAATAAATCGAGTTCCCAACATAGAAGAGATAACAACCCCCGAAGGAGTAGTGGTAAGAACACAATAGCAGCATGAAAGTTGGATGACAGAGCAAATCGACCATCAACAGCGGATAAACCGAAGTCTGATCGATCAACTGGCGACCGTATCAGAAGAACTCCAAGCTTTGAGAGCCCAAAGTCATAACCAAACTCTTAGAACGACTTCGGTTAGACCTTCACGAGCCACTTCACAGCGAGTAACATTCGAAGACGATCATACCGGTCTAAGAGAACCCAGGACGCCCATTACCCGCCGAAGTCAGAGAAGCAGAGATGACATGACTCAGAACCCGAGTACCGACCAATCAATTGCAATCTTAAAAAGAGAATTGGAAGAGATGCGATCGCTAGTCCACAAGGCAACTAGCATCGCCCCAGAAGTCGATCAATTATTGGTAGAGACAAAGAGGAGCCCGTTCACTCAGAACATCACACGGGAGCGGGTCCCACTCAATGACAAGCTAAGACTCCCAACCTATGATAGAACCACATATCCCGCAGTCTACATGAGAGCCTTCCTGGTAAAAGTCGGCCGAGCCGAGTTCCAAAGAAACGAAGAGGACGAGGGAAGATGTCAACTGTTCTTAGAAAGCTTGAGAGGAGATGTCCAAGGTTGGTTCACTAGCCTACCCCCCGATTCAATCAGTTTTTTTGTAGAACTCCGTGAAGCCTTCTTTAAACAGTACATGCTTCATCTAGAGCAACAGGCCGCTGCATCGGACCTCTACGCGGTAAAACAAGGACCAAAAGAGCCACTCCGAGATTTCATTAAAAGATTTAAGGCGATTTACTCGCGGCTAAGGATTGATGACGACTTAGCAATTGGAGCGCTTAGCGCAGCAACCTGGTATCAATCGAGGTTTTGGGACGAACTGTCAGCTCATTGTCCCCAGTCTATGAACGACGCTTTTCATCGAGCAAATACTCACATAAGGATCGAAGAAAATCACGCCGAACTCGCCAAAGTACACGGATCCACAAAGCTGAACAAAGAGGTGAAACTAGAGGAAAAAGGAGAAGGGCGGCGAGTGGAAAGGGAAAACCCTCGAATGGATAAATCATGGTCGGAAATGACCTTCTCCGTAAAGGATTCACCAAAGGATATATCTCAGAAAGATAAGTCAAAATACACATACACCCGAGATCCTGACGATCCATTCGCTCCTTGGTGCGAGTACCACAAAAGACCGGGCTACAAAACCGAAGTTTGCCGAAATTTAAAGAACCACCTAATGGTCATCCGATTTTAACAAGACCGAGAAAAGGAGAAGCGTAAGACACAAGGAGATGAGGAAAACGAGCTTCCCCGCGAAGATACAAAGAAAGGAGAAGTTCTACCTTCACCGCCCCCAAACCAAAGGAAAAGAATTAACATGATAATGGGAGGGCTCGCGAACTGTGAAGATTCTGTTCGATCAATTAAGCGAAGCATCTTTAGATAGTCCGTGGATCAGGTTCCACGAAGTTCCACTTTGCAAAAGAAGTTGACATTTACCACCGAAGATCTGAAAGGAATCGACACTCCCCACAACGATCCACTTGTAATTGAACTTCAAATAGGCGATTGCGACGTTCAAAGGATATTTGTCGACACTGAGAGTTCAGTAGACGTCATATCTTTAGACACATTGCAGAAGATGGAGGTAAAAGATCAGAAGATTAAAGCTCAGGTTAAACACCTAACCGCCTTTGAAAGGAGATACAGTTTCAACCATTGAAACAATTAAACTTCCCATATTGGCCGGAGGAGTAACAAAAATCGTGAAGTTCGAAGTAGTAGAGAGAGCCACCATTTATAAAGCTATCGTCGGAACCCCGTGGTTATACTCTATGTAAGTCGTTCCATCTACTTACCATCAGTGCTTGAAGTTTCCAACTCCAAAAGGATATTTTCCTGTCTGAGGCGACCAAAAAATGGCTCGGAGATGCTTCGTAACAGAAAATAAACTCCGAAGGAACCAAGAACCTCTGAATTAACCTCTCATGCTAACTACGGTCAACAAGAAGAAACCGACATCTGCTGAAATCCCGGCGGAACTTTTTGAAAGAGAACAATACATAGAGAGAAAAACCAAGAAAGGTTGGCAGGGAAGAGATTAGTCTTTTCCTCGAAGACAAAAAAAAAAAAAAAAAAAACCGTTGATATCTCGGGTTTTCCGAGGTAGTCAACGGATATCTACAATTCGGAACTACGTGTAGCTTGATCCCTTCCGAGGGTACGTAGGCAACCTTTCACAAGGTTCAGCTACAACACCATGAACTCCAGTTTAGTTTCGCAGTTCACAACTCAACTATGTCGAGGTTCACAAAAAGTTGAAACCTTGATCACGTTCTCGACCAAAATAAAAATTGCCTGAAAGAATTTCGGAGCCCGATAAAGTAAAACCTAGAGATTAAAGGGTACGAAATCAAAAACAAACCTCTTACACATTCTTTACCTAATGCAAAAGTTCGACAGTAAGTCTGATAAAGTAGGACTTATTGTAAAACTTTAAAGCAAAGGAATAAGGAAAGCACGCCTTATTCTCTTTCGCTATTTCCGGGTTTCAAAATATCAATTTGAGAAACTTCGAGTAAACAAATCCAAATAATGCGAGAAGCAAAACTTTCATTTAAACATCCGAGATTTCATATTTGGATGGAGATTGAAAGAATAGTCCAGTTATACGAGAAAATAATTTTTATTCAAAGAAATACCTTTACATAAGAGAATCAAGTTGAGGTTTTAATACAAGGATTACTAATCTAAATATTAAAATCCTCATCTCGAAACTCTGGAATTACAAGGGAATTCGCAAGCTCGGCAAGACGGTCGCGTTCCTTCTCGGCCATAACAATATCCTCTTCTGGAATTGGAAGTCCCTTGTCAAGAAGAAGACGAAGATTCATAGCAACGGCTGCAGCTTGTCCATACTCGTTAGCTTTGCTGAATGCCTCAGAATAAGCTTTGAAATATTCTTCAAGAGATGCGCGAAGTTGGTGCAACTTCTTTCGACAAATGCTGGAAGCCGCGCGTTTTCCCTCTTGGTAGCTTTCGGCACCCTTGGAGTCCAGAATAGCCTTATTGACATCCCGCTCCTCCGAGATATCAACCACCTGACGCTTCACTTCAGCTAGTTCAGTGATTAGCTGGGAGTTTTCTTTAAAAATATCAGAAATCTTCGACTCTTCTTCATCAAAGTGTGCCTTCATTTTACTCAAGCGTTTGTCCTTATTCGCAACTTCATTGTGCGCCTCGGACAAAGCTTTCTCGGCGTCGAGGGACCTCTTCTCCAAGTCTTCATTCTCGGCCTGAAGAGAATCGATCTTCGAGTCAGATTGTGCGAGTCTCTTCTCATACCGAAAGAATGCCTGGCCGACGAAACCCACCGAATGGAATAGACAAAAGGAATATTAGTAGGAGTTCTAAGGAAAAGAAGAGTTTGTCTCGGTTGTTACCTTGAAAAGCGAGCAAGAAAGAGCATCCAGAGTATCTGATTCGCAGCAGTCTTTGAGCAGACGATTATCATAACCACTTGCTTTTCGTAGAAGCACTTTTTTCTTTATTTTAGAAAAGTAGTTCCGCACCATCAAATTCAAACTTAAAAGCATGGTGATCTTTTACAGGCAAGATTAGCTTCCTGTTCTCAGCGTTCTGCTTTCTCGAAGTTTCCGCGTTCTTCTTTTTGGCAACCTCGGAGCCTGGTTTCTTTCTCGGAAGATTATGGTCACTGCCGGAAGCTCCTTCGGGGTTTGACCTTTTCATTTTAGGAGAAGAGTCAATTTCCTCCTAGTCTTCTCGTCCTACAAAAATTCAGTCATAAGGCAAGAAGAAGTTTGGTAATATTAGGAAGTTCAAAGGAAGTATACCAGTCCAAGAGCGAGCCTTGAAAAATGAAGCAGGAAGTATTTCACTCCACTGAAGTTCTACTTCCGCTTTAAGTTTTTCGAATTCTTCGGAGAAGTTCGGTGGAAGAGCTCGGAAACAGCTTGGTTTAACTGAAAAAGAAATAGAGAAGGATTAGCATCGGAACAAAGAGGAGAGAGGAGACCTAGTTTCTACCGATTGTAGTTCTCCAATTCTGAAAGATTTTGGCGTCGGATCTGTAAACCGAAGCTTCGTTGATCCGAACATAGAAGTAACTTCGGAACCATAACTTGGCGCTTGTACGGAATCTAGTGAGGATTTTCTTCTTAGGTTTGATGCTTAGTTTCAAGGTTTCTTCCAGGTTTCTAGCACCGGAAAGGTTCGTCAGTTCTTCTAGTTTCCAAAAATTTAGCCGAATATTGCACCAAGCCGTGAGTACTAGAAGCCCGGTGATGATTTTTACAGAATTCGGTGTTAGTTGTGACATCGCCATTCCTCAACGGACGCAGTAGCTTACCATTAATTGTGGTAGTGGGAACCAAAGATTGGCCACGGCGAAGAAACTTTCGTAGAGACAAACGTAGCCTGGTGGTGGAGTCCAAGGTCTCTGATCGGACTTCGGAACCAGAATATCAATCCCTTCAGGGTTTAGAGCTTTCTTTTTAATTGTTCCAATCTCGGATCTAGGGAAAAGAGAAGGCCCGACATCCGGGATACTTGGCCAAGGGCAAGTATTCCCAGAAATCGAAACTTCGAGGTCGTTTCTCCCGGACATTGTGTGAAAAAATATTAATCAAAGAAGGAAGATCGAAGGTTACCTCGGAGAGCGAAGAGTCGATTATTGGAGGAATTAATCAATAATCAGTGGTTATATAGGACGAACAGAAAAATGATGGATTTTTTGCTGACCACTGTGAAAGGATCTAATTAGTTGATTCTTGAGAAAAGAGAAGGCGTCTCTTCCTCTTCATTTATTTTTATCAGTTTTCGAAACGACACGTCGTTTGGGAGGTGAAAGGTCTTGCGGAAACCGAGAGGTTCGTGTGAAAAAACGTTTCATTTTCCAATGTCTTCCCGCCAATATTAAAGTACGGAGATTTTATAAGAATGAACGTTGAAGTAATTGGAGACGAAGATCAATTGGTCCCGAACTTCATTTATCAACAAGCTATTTAAGGTGAACTTCGCCAAGGCTGCCCGAAGACATCCTAGGACGAACTGGGGGGGGGGACTTACTGTTGATGGTGGGGTTCTACCCTTATCAATAGTTTGGTAATAATTGAAGTTTGGTCCCTGCCGAGCTCTTCCCTGATAACTTATTAGGTTATAAGTCCTGACAACAGGATTATCAACCCTCGGCCCAGATGACCGAGGGATACCTCGGAGAAGGTTGATCAGATTTAGTGTCCGAAGCGGGGGTATAAACGAACATCGTCCTAAGTCGAAGTCTAAACTCGGACAGTATAAGATCAAATCTTATCATAGATTCCCTAGTCTTGGAAAAATGAAAAAATTTCATTTTTTCGAAGTTAGCCCATGGGCTTACTAGACCGACTATTAAGGATATATAAATACATACCCCCGTCACTAAGAGGATTCATCCACTAGATTTACTTCTCTTTGATAAAGTTAACTCGGCATCCCGAATTAACAAGCATTGTAATCACTTTTATTAATAAAATATCTTCTTTCCGAGGTTTCTTCTTTATCTTCTAACTAAGTATTTTCCTAAAAACGAACCTTTCTAATTATAAATAATTAGAAGTTGAACCGAGTATTCCGAGATTTCTTCTTTATCCTCTAACTAAGTATTTTCCTAAAAACGAACCTCTCTAATTATAAATAATTAGAAGTTGAATCCAGTATCATCTAGCAAAAGAGGAAAACCAAGCAGCGGTATTTAAAAATAAAAGTTTTTAAAAGTAAAAATAATTTCATTAGAATTTAATGCGAAAATACACAATTCAACATTCAGCGGGATCTTCAATCTTCGGAAAGATTAAATCTTATTCTCATGAACTTAAAACAAAAACGCCAACACCCAACAAGAAAACGACACATGGAGTTGATAATCAGTTGGGGCTCCCGCAAACTCTCCGGATCTCACCGGCGTTACCAGTCAAGGGGCTAATATCACCCATTTTAATCATCGCCTTCGTGAAATCAGAGTTAAAGCTCGAAGGATTATTGCTGTATCCTTGGACGATCGAGTCGGTGGTGCCGCCATTAAAGAGCTCCTGGTCGGAGTGAAAAAGACCTTTCTGAGCCACGAGGTTTTTGAAGTAGTTGTTGTCGAAAGTAGCAGCCGATTGGACATCGAGTGGAGTCAGGTTCGCGTCGCCGTTTCCAGAAGTACTAGGGCAAGCTCCCTGACGTAAGGTGGCGAAAGCGGCGTTCGTTGTAGATTCTTGTTCGGAAGTTTCTGCATTATGATTGTCCAATCGTGTGCGCGCCTAAAAAAATGAAAATTAAATTATCATTAAGTTACTCTGGCGTTGCGTAACAGTAATTTATAGATATATGATTACGTAAATTTTGGCAGAATAAACAGAAAAGTCGGTGGTGCCTAATGAAAATGTATTTAAAAAAGTAGACAGAGAAACAAGAAAGAGTCGACAAAAATCTAGCGACACAAATCATATTCATTTATTTTAGTGGCATTCTCGGTAATTATTTCTTTGTTTTATGTTGAATCTGTTGATCATTTGTCGTTTGAAAGATTTACATGTGATCGTGATTCTTTTTTTTCTCCCCTTTATATGGCAGTTTTGTGAAAAATAAATTGGTGAAATTGAAAAAAAAAAAAAAACGTTAAGAAATACATTTAGCAATGTATTATACTATTAGCAAACCGGTATTTGAAAATTGCAATCTAATCACAATTTATGAAACAACTATATACTAAAACAAGTATATAGTTGCATAAACGAAATTGGGTTAGAAGAGAAAAATGAAACGGACCGGAGAGAGCAACCATGTCTCTCGTGGAGAGTCCAACGGCACTGAACCTACTAATAAGTTGGCTCAGACTCGAACTCGGCCCCGGAATATTACTATCCGCCGCCGCTTGACTTGCCGTTCTTGCATCTCTTCTTCCTAGTTTCACATTCCAAGTCGGCCCTCCAAGCTTTTCAACAACAACATAAAAAAAAACCAAAGACAAACATTTTAGACAGGTTTAATTTGCAAAACCGGACGACTAAGAGAAAAAAATAAAATATATATATATATAAGAGAGCTTACGAGTACGACGGAATCTCTAGCTGCAATAGCTAAGATATCAGCACAAGACACAACTCCTGGACATGCTGTCTCAACGGCGGTTTTAATGTTATCAATCACGTCAAATCCGCGAACCGAATTGCGGTTTGGGGACGCGTTTTGTTCTCCCGTAAAGCTTGATGTGTCAGATAGTAGAATTGAACCGTCGCATCCCTATATGACAAAAAATACCATTATGCTACCTTTCTTGGGATGCAAGGAAACTAAAGGAGGGCAAACAAAACACTTACGTTGACGAAGCAATCATGGAAGAAGAGACGGAGAAGCGAGGCACCGAGTCGAGATTGGCTGTCAACGGCAGATCTAATGGTGGATTGAACGGTGGAGAGAAGGTTAGGGCAAGAAGTTGAGTAGAAATTAATCGTGAGTTGTGCTTCCACGACCAAGTTATTGTTATTACCTTGGAGTAAAAGTGTAAAGACCAGAACTAAAGTGGCAATAAGTTGATTTAAAGCCATTCTTGAAAGTGAAAATAAAAGACTTGAATAGACTTAGAGTTGATTATATTGGTTGTAGGTGGAAGAGCAGAGTATTAACCGAATCGAGGTTTATAGAGACGTGAAGGAGAAAGATGTTATAAACTGAAAGATAGATGAACTAACGCGTTGAAAAAAAGAGTATTGCTTCTGTTTATTTATTTTGTGTGTTTTTAGGGTTTAATTATCAATTTTTTAAAAAAATTTAATTATCATTTTTTTCTGTTAAAATTTAATTATATTTTAACAAAAAAATGATAATTAAACCCTAAAAAACACAAAATAAATAAACATAAACAATACCTTTTTTTCAACGTCTATGGAGAATGAAGTTCAAACAAAATTTGTTACAGGTGATAATAATAATATGGGTGAATTACTTTGAAATAATACTATAATTATTAGACTACTACTAATTTTAGGACTTTAAAAATGAATATTTTTGTGACTAAATAATCCTTATAACTATTTGGTAAGAAAAACTATTTACAGAAATACCATTATTTTTTTTTCCACATCAATTATAAAAATTAAATATTTACGAAAATGCTACATTCCCATCGAAATAAATCCACAGATTATTTTTAAGAAATCCGCAAACATGTGTTGAAGATTTATTTTTTTGCGGATTTTTTCTTTTTACGGATTTGTTTCTACAAATTTAAATTTACTTGTTGTAGATTTTTTCCTTTGTTGCAGTGTTATAGATTTGTTGCATTTGTTGCAGATTTATTTTAATCCGCAACACTACAATAGTTGCTGAAAAAATTACTAAACTAGTATTGTATTGTAACAGATTTATATGATTTGTAACAGATTTTTTTTAAAAAATTCGGATCTTTTGACATGTGATGATGTTGCAATACAATTTTATTTGCGGATTTGTTTTCAATAGTAAAAAAATAATTTTTTTTGGGAAAAAAAGGAAAGTACATTTCAAATAAAGAAAATTGATATTACTTAATTTTAAAAAATTTTAAAAATGAAAATACTTTTTAAAAAGAGTTTCTGATTATTTGAAAAATAAATTGAAGAGATTATAAATTGAGTTTAAACTTTTTTCAAAAAAATCTTAAGATATTATTTTAATTGTGTAACCACCCACTAAAATTAGGGTATTCGTTTAGGAAAATATCCATAATTAAAAGATTTTATTTTTATTTAAGTAAATAAAATATTTAAAAAACTTGATGATAAATGAAACTAAAAAAACCATATAAAAGTAATAAAAATCAACTTAATTAAACTTTTTAAAATTTTCATTATTATTTTCAATTTTTGATTTTGAATTTCTAATTTTTAAGTTTTATTTTTAGTTTTCAATTTTTAAATTTTTAAATTTTTTAGGTTTCCGTTTTCGAATTTAAGAAATGAAACTTAAAAAAACCATGTAAAAGTAAAACAAATCAACTTAATTAAACTTTGAAAAAATTTCATTTTTTTATTTTCGATTTCTGGTTTTTAATTTATAATTTTTAAGTTTTATTTTTAGTTTTAAATTTTTAAGTTTTTAAATTTTTTAGGTTTCCATTTTCGTATTTAAAATTTTAGTTTTTCATTTTCGAATTTAAGTTTTAAAGTTTCAGCTTTTTAGCATTTTTATTTTTTATTTTTGATTTTTTATTTCTTTTTCGATTTTTTATTTTTGATTTTTTAATCTTTTTAAATCATTAGTTTTGAAATTTTAGAATTTGAATTGAAATTTTAAAGCAAAAATATAAGATTAATTAGTAATTGAATCATAATGGTAATTTAATCTTTTTATACACATTGAATACTAATTTAGTAAATTTTTAGTAAAAGATACTAAGTTAGTAATTTTACTAAAGATTAATATTAATTTGAGTAAATTTTACTGATTATAATATTTCCTTGAGGTGAAGTAATTAAACTAATACAGCCTACATCCATAATATCTTTTAGTCGAAGTCTTTCGATTGACTTGAAAAAAAAATAAAAAAAAATTAAGAGATTAGTGAGGATATAAATTATAGATAGTAGTTTTTGTGCTTAATTTAATTGCGATAAGTATGACATGTTTAACAAGAAATCCGTTGTTCTAAAGTTTAAAATATATAACTAGCTAATTCAATATTCTTCATTATATTGGTCGGAACCGAAAATAAATTTAACATTATATATGTATTGAATAGTATATTGGATATATCTGAATAAACAAACATTCTATGAAGGACAACAACAGGTTGTAATTTGATGAAACCGAGAGAATATAGTATTATATGTTTAAAAACTGATTAGTTTGCTTTTTCTTGCAAATGTCAAACTAATGTTTAAGGGGCTATTGAATAAATCAACTAATTGATTGGTTATTCGATATCCACATATATAATGAACCGATAATTTCCCTTGCTTGCTTGCATAGAAAAATATGGGTCTAATTGGTAGCTCAAAAGAGTGGCATTTGCATACCACTATCTGAATTTATCAATAGACTAGGGAGTTGTCCGTGCGGTTGCGCGGAAAAGTGGTGTACAAGGATAAAATTTAATACATTAAAATACTATATATCCTGCATATTTTTATCGAGATTCTCAAATTAGTGCTTACTATCTGAAGAGACGTATAAACATATCATAAATTAGGTGTAAGAGATCATAATATCTTATAAATGCTTACTTGTGGAGGAATCTAAACTTACATCCCTCATTTGAGAACCGAAGCACATTCATATACCAACCAAAATATTTACGATACGTTTATTTGATGAATCTAAACCCAAGAGCCTCCTTAGGGAACCCCAAACGCATTCATATACAGTCCACGATATCTTTAATACGTTTCTCTGGGAAATCTATACCCTTATCCCTCCTTTAGGAACCCAAACACATTCATATATAAGTCCATGAAATCTACAATACGTTTCTCTAGGAATCTAGATCCTATACCCTCGTTTGGGAAATCAAGTACATTCATATACAATCTATTATATGTACGATGTGTATCTCTTGGGACTATATACCCTAGACCCTCCTTTGGGAACCCAAACACACTTATATATAGTCCAAAATATCTACGATACATTTCTCCAGGGAATCTAGACCCTTTAACCTCCTTTGGGAACCAAAGCATATTCATATACAGTCCACGATATCTATGATACGTTTATCTGGGGAAACTAAACTCAAGACCCTCCTTTGGGAACCCAAGCACATTTATAGTCCACAAATATATACGATACGTTTCTCAGGGGAAGTTACACCCTAAGACCCTCATTTGGGAACCCAAGTACATTTCATATACAATCCATTATATGTATGATGTGTTTCTCTTGTGACTCTATACCCTAGACCCTCCTTTGGGAACCCAAGCTAACTCATATACAGTCCATAATATCTACAATAAATTTCTCTAGGGAATCTAGACTCTTCAACCTCCTTTGGGAACCAAAACACATTCATATACAGTCCACGATATCTATGATACGTTTCTCTGAGGAATCTAAACCCTAGATCCTCTTTTGGGAATCCAAACATATTCATATACAGTTAAAGATACATCTCTAGGGAATCTAAACCCTAGACCCTCTTTTCGGAATCCAAGCACATTCATATACAGTTACCGATACGTTTCGTTAGGGAATTTATACCTTATACCCTCCTTTGGGAATCCAAGTACATTCATAGTCCACGATATGTACGATATGTTTCTCAAGGGAATTTATACCCTAGACCCTCCTTTGGGAACCCAAACACATTAACATATACAGTCAACGATATCTACGATATGTTTCTCTAGGGAATATATACCCTAGGCCCTCCATTGGAAACTCAAATACATTCATATACAGTTCACTATATGTACGTTACGTTTCTCTTGGTATATATACCCTATACCTTCCTTTGGGAACCCAAACACATTCATATACAGTCCACGATATCTACGATATGTTTATCTGGGAATATATACCTTAGACCATCATTTAGGAACTCAACCACACTCATATAAAGTCCACGATATCTACAATGCGTTTTTCTAGGGAATCTAGACCCTAAAACCTCCTTTGGAAACCCATTCACATTCATATACAGTCCATGATATCTACGATATTTTTATATAGAGAATATAAACCATCTACCCGCCTTTGGGAACCCAAGAACATTCATATTTAATCCACGATATCTATGATACGTTTATCTAGGTAATTTATACCATACAACCTCCTTTGGAAACCCATTCACATTCATATAAAGTCCAAAATATCTACGATATCTTTCTCTAGGGAATCTAAACCCTCTACCCTCCTTTGGGAACCCAAGAACATTCATATTTAATCCACAATATCTACGATACGTTTATCTGGGGAATCTAAACCCTAGACCTTCCTTTGGGAACCCAAGCACATTCATATACATTCATTGATATCTACAACTAATGACCTAAATATTTTATTTGGGTTCAAGGTATGCGAAGACCTCTGTATTGAAAATATTCATCGTCTTGCTTTATGATTTTCCTTATTCATCTACGATGAAGATTTTTAAGCATGATCTCCACTCCACTCTAGATATAGCTATGTAAACTTTTCTATGAGAAAACACGGGTTTGGGTAGAAAAAAAACAACCGTATCTATGGTTTGACCTTGGTTGTTATTTATTGTCACAGCAAATGCAACTGTCACCGAAAATTGACTACACTGTATTTTAAAAGGGAACTTCGTTTCCGTGGGAAACACAAATTTCCTAGTTAGTAAAAACCAAATTGCTTACTTAAGTATTCATTAATATTTTTGTCATCTATCACGTGATTGGCCAACTGAGCCACTTTTAGTCTTATACAAAAAATCATTTCATTAAACAATGATTCGGCTATCCCGATACTTTGACACTACAAAGAAATTCATGAGTATAAACCATTACATAAGCATTGCTAGTGTCTGAATTATCAATGCTATCAGAGTTGTGATACTCGTCACCTAATAATGCTGAAATTTTAGTTAAAAAATTTAAGAAATAAATTCTTGAAGAATGGTTTTAATGTTTTTTTTTTTGAACAATAAATATCTTACCAATTTAATGTATTTTCGAAGAAGAAGAGAAAACGTGTTATGATAAGACGGTTTGATGAAGTCTCTAAAGAAGGAATAAGACTATTGGATCATAAGTAACTAAGTTAAACCCCAAGTGTTTAATAGGTTGTATTTAATTTCTATAAGAAATTAGATTAAAATAACTAAAAAAAAAGTGAAAGATTTGAGTTATTCAAATTTAGTTGTTAATAAGTTGGTTGATTTTATGTTGTTTAATATAGAGACCGAATATTGTTTAAATCTGTGATTTATTATGATTTTAATGTTATGGTTTAATATTCTTTTACTATATAAGATATATGAAGATTTCTATATAATTCGGTTTGATTATGTAAGATTTTCATATATATAATAATAAGGTTTTTGATTAAAATTATGTATGATTTCCATATATAAATATACGGTTTTAAATATTAATAAGGTTTTTAATAAGATTTTAATAAATCAATTCTCTAGAGGGCTGTGGTGACGCCACGTGGCGAAACATATATTCTTTTAATATATATGATACCGCGTCTAAAATGAGGAGTTGATAAAAGCGGTTAAAATTTATTTTTATCGGTTATCAAAGCTTTTTTCAAGCACTGTAAAAAACATCTCTACTGTAAAAAGATATTTCACTAATATAATATTATTTGTAATATAATTTAATATATATTATAATTGCTTTGAAAATTATTCAGGATGTTGTAAACTAAAATTTTTTTATTAATGATTTTAAACATAGAGAAAAAAACATGAACAATGTTGAAACTACAAAAGTTCAGTGCTTGTTAAGAGTTCGGAATAGTTAGGAGACGGGGTCGGAGATCCTACAACGAGATAAGCCTATTTTGTTCGAAACGTAACAACTCGGAAAAGATCAATGATGCTGAATAATATGTTTGGGTTTATGGTCTTGGAGACGGGGATCGGATTACAAGATTGAATATGAACTAAGATCGAGGTCTAACACTTGGCGACAAAAGCCGAAGATTAAATGTTAAATATGATCTAAGATATAATCTACTATTTAGTTCCAAGATGTTTTGAGTGGATTATGTGTCATTCATCATTGAATGCCCACCTCTAGTTTTAGAGGTGAATTCGTGAAGCGAGTGGCTCGTAGCAGGTGAACGCATATTTCGATGGTCATCATTTTTCTTTTTCGTCCGCCGAACTAGGTGGATCGGTTAGTTGGTGTATATGTCATAATTACGTCTGCGCCCAAGCTATTCATGGCAGAGAAGCAGGTAAAATTCGCATGTTCGGCCAATGTGTCGAGCATCTAACGGCGTTGCTTACTTCTAACGTGTTTTTGGCGTTCCGTAGGTCGACGCGTTGACTGTTAGTCATGACTCCTTCTAATGGCGTGTCTTCCTCGGGTTCCGAATCGAAGTGGCCTTTTGGGTAGTCTAAAATCCGGGCCTTTATTCTCAATGGGGCGGAAGAACGAGCTTTGGGCCAGACCCGTTGAAGGGGTGCAGACCCACCTCCAACAAATATCACTAAAAAGTTATTTTGAACAGTAATAGCATTCAGAGTTTTGTAATTACAAAATACCATTAATGGAACTTTTTTTTAATAGTATTTTTGGAACTCGGGAAACTCTTCCCGAATTTCATGATTTACTTCCTGAATTTTTGGAAAGCGGAAAGCCCTTCTCGAATTTGTGTTTATCCTTCCCAAATTTCATGATTTTCTTTCTGAATTTCATGATTTGTAAACAAAAACAATTTTCAAGAATCATTTGTACATATTCGGGAAACCCTTTCCGAATTGTGTTTATCCTTCCCGAATTTCATGATTTACTTCCTGTAAACAATTTCAGGAAACATTTGTACATATTCGGAAAGGATTTTCCGAATAGTGATCTCCTTCCAGAATTTCCAAAAATACCATTAACAAAGTTTCATGAAGGGTATTTCTGGAATTACAAAAACACCTAATAAAATAATATTTTATATAGTTTTTCATGCTATTATTGTCAATTGTTCTTAAAAATATTAAATTATATCTTATACATATTAAACAACGGATTCTTATATTATTGTATATAAAATAAATAAAAACCCTTGATTTAAAATTTTTTTTTTCAACCAAATATTATTAATTAGAAGACCACAATCATGTTCGTAACCCATATAGGAGGGGAAGAGTTTACATATGAGCACTCTGAAAAAGAGTTCTTGAAGATCGAGCTAAAAAATCGACCATTACATTACAAAGAAGAGAAATGGAAGAAATATAGAAAAGGGAAATTGAGTTCGGAGCATACCAATATGCTCTAAATGAATGGAGAACGCGGGACGCTCCTCAACAGACTGTACCATGGAGACCCACTTTACATAATTTTTCTCAAAAACCTTGCAATCCATTCTTTTGTGTTGGATAGTCTTCATGGCTCATAATAACGCTTACAGTTCTAAGTGAAGGGGGGAAAGAGATCGCCGCTAACACCTTGCTCCTAAAACCACTATCAAATTAGCCCCCGAGAACACACTCAACCTAACCCTGTAGTTGGATCTAAACCTTTCCATGAACCATCAATCTGACACTTTAACGTCGAAACGCTCTCCACATGATCTTCACACTACAAGAAAACAGGCTCATTTCTAACAGATATGTCAGTTGAAAAATCCGTTGGAAATTTCCAACATAATTCCAACGAATATATCAGTTGCAAGTTTCCCAACAGATTTCCAACGGAATACCAACAACAGGCGATTTTCAACGAACAAATATGTTGGAAAATTCTCCCTATATAAGAAACCCGAGAATTTCACTCATTTGCATAAGCTCTCTCCTACTCTTTTTAAACTCCAGCGAGAAGTTCCCATCGACGTTGAGCCGAGAAACCGACGTCGGCTTCCGCTTATTTGGGATAGACTATTGTTTCCCTATAAATTACAATGAATGTTTTTTTCCGAAAAATATAAATTTTAATAATTAAAAAAAAAATTAATTAAAATTAAAAAAATTTGAATTAAAAAAATCCGTTGAGAATCCGTTGGAAATTGCCAACGGATCAAATTTGTTGGAAATCCGTTGGAAATTTCCAACTGATCTCATTTACAACGCCAAAATACCAACAATTAACTTTCCGTTGGAAATCCGTTGGTTTTAGGCGTATACCAACGGATTTTTCAGTTGGAAATGTCCCTGATATTTTGTAGTGTCAGTATGATCTTCAAACTCCTCATCCTCTCTCGCTTGGACCTCCTCCCAAATTATCTTTTTCACTTAAAACAAAATAGAAGATATTCAAAGTCTCCGATTATCAAATACCTTTTTCTTTCTAGATTTCCATATATACAATATAATCCACATGAATCCTGATTAAATAAATTTTGAATTGGTATAAGACGATAATATCCAATACAAAAAATCCAAATTAGAGAAAACCGATGAAGAAGGAAATAACCCTTGAATCAAAGAGATCTTAGATTCCTTGCACACACTCAAGAAGTATGGTCACTCAAAGAGTGCATGTTTAATGGTTTCATCAGATGAACCACATATATTTCAAACAATGTTTTGAAATATAGATTGTATGAGGTAAATGATCAAGCGATATTTCTTGATTAAAAGTTGTAAGTTTTGACATGATTTCTTTTGAGTTAACTGTTTTTTGAGATGCAGAAGAAGATGCATGTCTAGACTTAAACCATTTCCTAACTGAAGATGACATGCTTAAGAATTTTCTTAAACTCAAGGTAACATGCAAACTAACCCGGTCTTATTAATGACAGAATTGCAGCTTACCAACGGTCTGACTGCTTTTAGGACTTACAGCCTGGAACACCTATGATTACTACATTCTTGACAAGGTGCTGATAGAAAGCTTTAACAAAAGTTTAAAGATTAATTTAAACATGTAAACTATGGTTTGAAAATGATTTAAGTAAACAGCTTTGTAAACATAATATACATATACTTGGTGAAATTTTATTGGCTTTGATACCATTTACTTTCTGTAATCCCATGTTATATATCTTAAGTATATAATCAAAGTAATAGTAGCTTATATATACTAAAGATTCAAAACTATGTATGTAAAAGATTGAAAACAAGACTATAAATTTGTAAAGAAAAGTATGGAAAAATAGGATGATTAAAACTTACTTTTATTAACTTGATATGTTTTACAAGATCAAAATACAAAACTTAAAAGTATAGTGAAAAATTTTAGAGAGTATGAAAGTGTAGGAAAGTTTCTCTCAAAACTCACTCTGCTCTCTTCTCTCTCTTTCTTTTAGAAATTTTTATACGTAATATTTGAAGCTCTTCAATAACCGGAGGACGAGGAAAAGTGATAGGGGCTGAATGATCCTTATCTATCTATACTTGATGGTAGTCATTTCCACGTTAAAATTAACGGATCAATGCACTAGCTATTGATGAAGATTCATATTCCTTTTCTATACGTCTTAAGAGTCATGCAAACATGCTTTGTATGGATTCCATCAAGAGACATTTCAAAAATAATTAAGAACACATTTTTAAAAATATAAAGAAACTCTTTAGACTTTTTAATTTGATTGAAACTTATTTTCTATTAACAAATAATACATGTGAGTTTTATAGCTCTTACAAACTAAAGACATAAGCTTATAAATGAAATAAAATAATAACAAATCAATTACAAGAACACAACAAAGCTAATCACATAACTAAATAAGGAAGGGTGGAAGAAGAATCATGTGATTGATTTATTGTAAAGAAATCTTGGCTAATCAGAATAACTTATAAACTTGATTTGTTAACTTATTTATTTATTTTTTTTTTGTTCAATCTCTGATCCACTAAAAGTCTTCATGATATCCTTCAAAAAAATCTTGATGGATTGATACTGCATATTTCTCTTCTTCTTCAAGAGGTTTTGTACTCAAAACCTTTTTATTTAGTTTTTTTTTAAATTTGTTTTTTTCTACACAAAACTAATTAAAAAAAATTTTGTTATTTTTTTTTGTAAAGAATTAAAAAGAATAAAATAAAAACCGATGAAAACTCTTTTTATTTTTTTATTTTTTTTAGTTTTTTAAGGGAAACAAAATAAAACGATTTTTTTATGAATTTGTTTTATGAATAAAACGACCAAAACAAAAAATAATGAAATATAAACCCTATGTAAAGATAGAAACAACCTGATTCGTAAAGGTATGAACTTTGGCTCTGATACCAAAATGATGTGATCCTCGATGATGTTCAAGAATCCATCCAAACTAGGTTGGTGTGAACTTAGTAAGACGAACTAAGGTTCGTTGTCTTACTAAATTATAGGGGGAGTGATGGTGGAATGTAACTCGAACCCACACAAGTTGTGAAAGACTTGTGATATAGAAGAAATCATAGTCTCATGGATTCCACAAAGAGACATAGATCCAAAAATAATTAAGAACACATTCTTGAAAATAAAGAGAAACTCTCTAGACTTTTTCTATTTATTGAAACTTATCTTATTAACAAAGGGGATTGGAGCTTATATGTGTTCTTACAAACCACAAAAAATGTAAACAAATATCTTACAAACTAATCAAAATAAAGAAGGAAATACAAGATCATTACATAAGTAATCAAATAATTCAAAAGACTATAATTTCAGAAGGGGATGTCATTGGAATCTCATGTAATAATGATGATTTATCGTCTTGATTCCACTAAACATAATCTTCAAGTGATATTTTCTTTGACATGGTGATAATCATCAATATTATGGTAAATCTTCACATGAAATAATCTTCACAAACATTCTCATTGATCTCAAAGGTTTGAAACCTTCTCTTTGATTCTATGTCTTTATCACTTTCACACAATATCGCTCTTAGCTTTGAAGTTGCTGATTATTGTAGTACCCTTTGACACCATCATGATACTTTCACGAATTAACTCGGGTATGTAAGGAAGAGTGCTAGCAAGGAGGCGGCTTGATGGGCTTCTTATGAGTGGAAAAATTCTTCTAAGAGTAAGTAGGTGTTGAGGGAGATAAAACTTCCTAATTAAAGCAAAATGAGCAAGGAGTGCTTTATTATGAAGAGCCACATACGAGGATGTGTTTTTTCTATGTGAACTCTTATATTGGCTTCTCTTCTTATCAACTTTGATCATATGTTTCGTCTTCAGTTGGTTTATCCCTTTTCGGTGAGGCATTTTCACTATGTTATCTTTAGATAGAATTTTGGGACAAGACACATGGATGTAAAACAATTTTTTCCAAGATGTTTATTTTCTAGGTTAATAGAATACTTCTTCACCCGACGTTATAAAAATATATTTTCGAGTTGTCAAATGAGTAAAGATGTTAATCCAACGTCTGCACACCCTTCAGCAAGGTCTTGAGTTAGAAACTTAACCAATTTCAAAACCAATGGTTTGAAAGTTAGGCCATTCCAGTATTGTAATTCCGTGAATCCTAATCCAAAAGGGAATTCTTGAAGGTAAGAATCCAAATCCACCAACTTCCATGTTGAAGAACGAAAACCTATTGTTTTTAGTAGAAGCTAACCCTATCTAAAATCTGCTATAGGTTTTCATCCATTTTGAAACAAAATATTGTATACCCTAACGTATTGTTTTTGGAGTTTAGAGTATAATCAACTTTACATGTTTAAATATTATGAAATTGATTGAAATTTTAATTTAAAAGGTTCATATTTGATGAAAAGTAACTTATGTAACGAAAATTTTTAAAAAAATATTTTTTCATATTTAAAATTTAAATATAAGAATTGAATACAAATGAGGCTTCATATGTGAAGTCTCATAATGCTTGAGATTTCGTGAATGAAATTTCACAGAAGACTTCACATATGATGATGCATTATGGCTGAAATCGTAATTGCATAGTCCGCTTTTTTGTTTGCACATAAGGGTATCAAACGTCATTTTCCTACCCCAAAAATTTAATTTTGCATTTGTTTTAATTTGGAGTCTATTATTTTTAGCAATTCCTCCTCTATTTTATTGATTTAAATAAACTGTGACTTTCAAGTTTATTGATATGAATAATTAATGTCAAACATTTTAACGACGTTAACTAATATTAATATATACAATAATTATTTATTAATGTGAATCCATACTTTTGTATCCATTTTTTTAATTATTTTTAATATATCTTATCAATAACTTTAATAGATATAGTCATTATTATTTGTTCTTTGTATTGACCAAATTTTACCATATATATTTCGAGACATGAAATTTTTAAATTTTACCATATATTTTTCAAACATGTGGCAAAAAATGGGGTAAATTAACATTTTTTGCTATACAGTTGACTCTTATAGAGAATACTAAAGATATATCCTACTTCTTTCATATATTAATTGAGAAGAGAGAGAGAAAATAGTGCTAGATTCTGTGTAATGATATATGCGTGAATATCCATATTTTTGAAAGGTAACTCATGAAATTCTAGAAAAAAAGGAGACGAAGAAGGTATTTTTAACTTTGACTTCAAATTATAGGGTATTTTTGCAAACATCCTTTTTTTTTTTCTACCTTCCAAGTTCACAAATTTCATTGGATATGAAAGTTTTGGTCTTTTTTATTAATATAACATAACTATATGCTATAATCAAATAAATTTATTCACTCAGTGATACCAAATTATACAACGACTCAAACGTAATTAACTACAAAACCACCGATTTCATATTAAGTTTATATATTGCTTTTTACATCATTATATACACACATACCTAACTATTGAAAAATGATTATAAATTATTTTTATTTGTAAAAAAAAAAAGAAA
This sequence comes from Euclidium syriacum, assembly GCA_900116095.1. Lineage (NCBI taxonomy): Eukaryota > Viridiplantae > Streptophyta > Magnoliopsida > Brassicales > Brassicaceae > Euclidium > Euclidium syriacum. Next base: position 983,499 of record FPAK01000024.1, read on the forward strand.
TCATAAGGCGTCGAACGCATATCAAAATTTAGTATCAGTTAAAAAACTGATGTCAAAATAAAATTAAATAATATTAAAATATTATTTTGTTTTATTTATTTAAATTAACGTGACTTTCAAGTGAATAATTGATGTACAAACATTCAAACGATTTTAACTAATACATCGCTTATTTATTTATTGATGTGAATGCAAATTTTTGTATAAATATTTTTAAACAGATGTAAACAAATATAAATTTATATTAACTTTGATTGAACTGATGTCAAACTTGAATATAACTGCATCACTTATCATAATTAAAATCATATATTTTGTATCATTAAAAATTAAATTCATATATTTGTATCATTAAAAAGTAATTCGAGATAGTATCATTTAGTTTTGTAATACTATTTAGTTGATGTAATATATATTTTTCCTTATAGTATGTTATCATTGTTGAATTTCGGAAAGTTCAGTGCTTGTTAAGAGTTCGGATTAGTTAGGAAATTGGGTCGGAGATTCTATGATGAGATAAACATGTTTTTTTCCGAAAAATAACAGCTCAGAAAAGATCAATAATGTTGAATAATGCGTTTAAGTTTATTGCCTCGGAGATGGGGATCGGATTACAAGACTGAATATGAACCGAGATCGAAACCTGACACTTGGTGAGAAAAGTCGAAGATTAAATGTTAAACACGATCTAAGCTATAATCTTCTATTTAGTTCTGAGCTATCTCGAGTGGATTATGTGTGTTGCTTCATTGAATGCTCATCCCTATTTATAGAGGTGAATCCACGAAGCGAGTTGCTCGTAGCAGGTGAGCGCGTATTTCGATGGTCATCATTTCTCTTATTCGTCTGTTGAACTAGGTGGATCGATTAGTTGGTATATAGGTCCTAATTACGTCTGCGTCCGAATTGTTCATGGCAGGGAAGCATGTGAAATTTCGCGTGTTCGGCCGTGAGCTGACGTGTCGAGCATCTAATGGCGTTGCTCACTTCTAGCGTGTTCGTGTCGTTCCGTAGGTCGATGCGTCGATTGTCAGTAATGACTCATTCTAATGACGGGGCTTCCTCGGATTTCGAATCGAGGTGGCATTTTGGTTAGTCCAAAATCCGAACCTTAATGCTTAGTAGATCGAAAGAAGGATCTTGGGCCAAACCCGTTGAAGGGATGCATATCCACCTTCAATAATCATAAATAATTGAATAGTTTGATGAGTAAGTCCAAAAAAACCAACTGAAACTTTGTATAGTAATAGGAAACTGTAGATAAATAGAAATCCTTATAGCTGAAAGAAAGACAAGCGAAGCACATTTGGTATCATTTGCGGTAGCATAATCGTCCTATCCAGGACAATATTTGGAAGCAACGCAATGAAACATTTGTTACAACCTACAAATTTGAGAGACTCATTTCATGTATAGATATGATGTATAATTGTGCAAAAATATAGAGTAAATTGTTAATTTTTTTATTTATTTTATTTCTCAACAATATGTTTAAAGAATTTTCATTTTATTAGGGTTTTTTTCTTTTAATTCAAAAGTAATATGTGTGGGATTTTATATTAGTTTCACTATATGAAAAGTGGTTCATGTATTATCTTGTCTGTGACGGTAATTAGCTCTGATACGGTTCTAGTCTTTCCCAAGAACCATAAGAGTTAATATTTATAATTTTAAATTATAATGATATTACCCAATTTGTTCCTGTATCTTTGAATACATTTTTGTAATGCATATAAGATAAATCACGATATTCCTCGTAAGCATTTCGACGTTGATTATGATCCATAACGAATTAACCTTAGGTTTTAAGTCATAAATTATCAAGACCAAAAAAAAAATGTCATAAATTATCAAAGCATTAAAGTCGCCTCATACAGTTCTAGATTATATATGGATTCGACATTAGATAAGTATCTTTTTCAGCATAGCAGAAATAAATGTAGAAAAGAGTTTGTTCGAGCGACTTGTCATGAATAGTGGCAGTTCGATTTAGTTAACACTTTGGAACAAACATTTGATTTTGTGGAATGAGATATTACATTTGTTAGAATATCTATCTTTTTCCAATCCCAACCGAATCTCTATGTTCCTTTCATCTCTATATACGGAAACATAACATTAGTTACGTTCTTACATCAAGCTTAGTGGCTTACATGTTGGAACCAAATTTTGATAAGCAAATGGACTTATAAAGTTTTATATGAATATGAAGGAGAAATATATTTTAAAAAGCAAATCATCGAGTTTTGAGTCCATAAACTGAACTAATTTTACAGGCTATAACTTTTTAGTAAGGAAGCGTAAGAACTTCCACATTAGAAACAAACAAAAAAAACTATTGTTCATGTATAACATTCCCACAGCTCAAATAACTTTAGGGACATTATGCAATACACATTTGCATGCGCACTACCGCCTTCGCCAGTTCGGGCACGTGACTCGTTGTTTATGGCGAGAAAAGAAGAATATCTAGAAAATATTCTTTCCTTTATGCCGACGTTTATCTCTTATGGATTGAAGAAAGATTTTGTTCTAGTTGTATCAGCCGTCAAGTTCTATCAAACAAATTTTTATATCTCCTATATTATCGAATTTTCAACTCAAAAGAGAGTAGATAAGGGTAAGCAAATGTGGTCAAATCAAAAGAAACTAGAGGTTTAGAGCATTAGGATTATTGACAATGATGTGAAACTAGGTGAAACCTGAATTGTTTTCACCTAAATTAACTGCTGTACAATATACAATTGTAGTATTTAGGTTATCCAACCTACAAAAAACTTAGGCTAAACTCTGATTCCTATGATTAAGAGTTGTTCTAAGCAAACTAAACGTGTGTGAATAAGTAAAATAATAAAAGTAATTTAACTATCTGTGCCGCAGAAGTTGTATGCAAGATTAAAGACATTAGACGTAGAGGAAAATTTATCATGTGGCAATGGTATGCAAGATTTTAACATGGTTCTTAAAATCTAAACACAATTATAAAAAAATAAATTATAATTTTTTGGTGAATTATACATACTCCTCATCGACTAGATAAAAAAAAAAAAATTCAATCTATGTAAGTTGATTCATGCAACAAGGCATTCCAACCAAATGAATTTTGAATTGAAAAGCACCTAATTCACTACAGAGAATTCCAACGAATCTAATAAGAATGTCGTTACAAGATTAAACCTATGAGGTTAAAACATGGTTCATGACACCAGTTCGAAGTGTTAAGTACTTCAGTAACCACGTGATTAAAATCTTGCTTTAGAAAACTACCTTATCTGTCAATTGAAAATCCTAGATCTAATAAGTAAACTACTAAAACATGGTAACGGTAACACGAATAATTATTGGGTTAATGATTTACATTAAAAAATAAAGAAGACAATAAAGGTTTAGAGGTTCAAATCTCTTAATGAGAAACAATACAAAATTTTCTTTTTCAGAGTCTAAAAGAACAAAGCGCAGAAAAGTAAATCTTAGAAAACTAAAAAGCAATAGATTGAAAGCAAGTGAATATGAGATAATGAATTTGGTTATATTCTTCTTCGTGGTCCTAAAAGCTTCTTTTATAGGTGAAGAGGTCGCCTAAGGTTTAACCTCCTTTAAACTTGAGTTGAGTTTTAGTTGGAGCGAAACAGGCATCGGCTTAGAATTCCCGTCAGAGGGACATGTCTTCAGTAAAACATTTATATCTTGGACTCCAAAAATCCAGTGGGATTGGTTAAAATTGGAAATAAATGCTAACTTTCATATCTTAATTTAGTTATGTAGATGATCTCCTTGTTCGTCTATTAAGTGCTCCACGTATCATAAAACTTCTAAAACTCAGATTACGTCTCTGCATCTACTCTTTGTTATTTTGCTCCAATTCTCTTCACTTTATCTCCAATTATTCCAAAATATTTTGCTTGTAAAACCTGTATAAATACCTAAAAACACTAAAAAGACTCTATAAAATCACTTGAATTATGGTAAAAACCCGGAAAAATCAACGATACATCACCAGGGAGAAATGATGAAAATAATTTAATTACTAAGTCCTAATAAAAGAAATTGAAAGTGCAAAGCAATTATTAGAAACATAATGCAAGTAACTAGATATTTGGATCAAGGTAAGGGTGAGTAATGATTTATTGTATTTAAGCAAGATAGTTGAGTTTCCTAGGTGTGATTTATGCAAATACATTCTAGTGATTAAGGAACAAGCCTGACTATAAATTCAATTAAGAGATTATGAAGCTAACTTGTGTATAAAAATGCAATCCTACCATGTGTATGTAAATGCAATCCTAACTCTAAATGCAATTAAGAGATTATGAAGCTAAATGTAATAATTTATAGCTAAAATGTGGTCATTAAGGCCTAAAAACTATACAAAATAGTCCTAATAACCACCAAAAATAGACACTCATCACCGAACAAACTGTCTCTCCCATAAAAATATACGCCTTCTCTCTTTACATTTTTCATACCCAAGACGCACAAGACAAACCAAAACCCTACAAGAAAATCTCTCTCGCTGGTCTTCCTATTGTAAGTGTCTTGAGAGTATATCATAGAGATTAAGTTTGTAGACTTTGTTATGGGTGTTTCATAACAGTCCTAATACTGTTGTATCATGGGATTCAAAAATCGCATTAGTATCATCATACATTATATGCGATCTATTGACCCAAGGAAATAAATAAAATCTCGACCCCATGTTCATCTTCTTTTTGACACATTTTAAAGGTCTCTTTTATACGCTTTCCTTACTGTATCATTTTATTTTATCGGTATTTTGTTTCGTGATTTTAATCTTGATTTTCATACAATACATCATATATATCTGCTTACATAGTTATAAAATTTCTACTTTTGTGTTAAGTTGGTTTGAGGAGTTTCAATTTTTTTAGTCACGAACAATCTTTATTAAAGATAGCTTAACCTGATGGTACAAACAGGCCAATAAGAGCTTGTTTAACTATCAGATCCACATCGACATTTTTAGCACGTGGTACAGACGAAAATAAATACTAAAAAATGAGGTACATAGATCTTGAATATCCATTACTATGACAAATATTTTCGTAATTGGTTTGACATTGATTGCTCAAACTATTTTCTGTGAGTCTGAGAAAACGTAAAGCTCTCTAAACCCTTTACTGATCACATCGAACATGGTGGAATGAACCGCTTTAGCTTATGTTACTTGGGCTGAGGTGGTCCATGAGCCCTGAGAGCTCTCATTTTGGTTTGGGGCGTCGAAAATTCAGCTATTTTGCAGCTATACATTCCATGATGCATCAACGTAAAACATGGGATTGCCCGAGTTAGGAGGTTCCTCACTTTTCTCTGATGTGTCAGTCTGGTGGGTGGTATTTGTAGTCCTATGTACTACCTCCCAGGCTCTAGCATTTGTAATCACGTTAGTAACTACGTATTCTAGAGTTAACTCTCTTGTGCTAAATATCATGTTATTATAGGTCGTCCATATGTGATGTAAGATCAAGGAGATGATCTCACAAGTGGATAGACGTGGGTCTAAGAAGCTGTACTAAGGTCACTCTCTTCTAAGACAAAAGATGATCGATGATGGATTGATGGTTCTATTCAATTGGAATAAGGTCTCTCCTTGAACAAAAAGTGGATGGATGTGGGATTGATGATGGGCTGAGGGTCGCCACACAAGCTATGAAATACTTGTGATAAGACAAAACTAGAGTCGCCTTGATATCACTCACAAGGAAGACTAGAACAATGAATTTTCTCAAAGAACTCTTTGAAAGAACTGCGTTATTTTATTAATCAAAAGGTGAATGTTACAAGACTGCTAAAGGAACCTTATATACTGGTTCGTGCAGCTAGTGGAACCCTAGTACAAAAACTCTTAAATGACAGAAAAACCAGTACGTAATAATTATTACAACGACTACAAATCTAATCTAAAAAGGAAAGAACTTATTCTACTTTTAAAACCTGCAAAATGAGCAAACAAAAATATCTAAATGAAAAAAATACCTTAGAGTCATTTTAGAAAGCTTAGGGATGTCTTAAGTTGGGCCCATAAGTGGCTGAATTGAGAATAACATCACTTGGCCTTAAAATGGCTCTCTTCGGGCTCTATCGCGTCCATCTTCATGTCCAGCCTCTTCTTCTTCATTTCTTTGGGCCAGCAAGTTTTGAATTGACTTGTTAAACATTTCTCTAAGTCTTCTAGCTCGTGATCTTGTCTTAGGAGGACCTCCCATGTTTGTGAGCTCAGGTGCATCAAGCATGTCTTCTAGGCTATCTGGGTAGGTGTCTTGGCTGTTTGGGTTGATGTCCTCATCATTCCCTCCCTCTTGAAAAGGTTCTGACCTCAGAACACTATCATATGCAATACAAGGAGCCAATTCAGCAACATTGAAGGTTGGTGATATAGTTAGCTCACCTGTAAGTCCAAGACGGTAGGCATTGTTGTTGACTCTTCCTAGCATTTTGAATGGACCATCTCCTCTTGGTGCTAGCTTGCTCTTTCTTTAATTTGGGAACCTCTCTGGTCTCTTGTGAACCCAAACCTAATCTCCTGGATTAAAGATGATCTCCTTGCGTCCTTTATCCGCAACTTTCTTGTAGTTAGCTATTTTCCTCTCGATGTTCTCCTTCAACTTCTTCTATAACTTCTTGATTACTTCTGCCTTGCTATCTCCATCTTGATAAGTAAACTCTAGAGGGGAAAATGGTGCAAGATCTAAAGGTGTCTCTTATTTAAAACCATACACAATCTCAAAAGGTGAAAGCTTAGTAGCAGAGTGGTTAGCCTAATTATAAGCGAAATCAACACATGGAATGCAATCTAACCAGCTTCTCAAGTTCTTACCAACCGTGGCTCTTAAACGAGTGGATAATTTTCTGTTTACTACCTCGGTTTGCCCATCAATTTGTGGGTGTCAAGTTGTAGAGAATAGAAGATTGGTTCCAAGCTTTCTCCAAAGTACTCTCCAAAAGTGGCTCAAGAACTTGGTGTCCCTATCTGAAAATATTGACCTTACAATCCCATGCAAGCGCACAACTTCTTTAAAGAATAGATCAACAGTTTGAGTGGCATCATTAGTTTTAGCACATGGAATAAAATGAACCATCTTTGAGAGAACCTGTCCACTACAACAAAGATAAAATTCTTTCCTCGGATTTTAGGTAAGCCAAGAAAAAAAATCCATAGATATATCAACCGAAGGCATAGTAGGAATAGGTAAGGGCATGTATAAACCATGTGGATGTGACCATGATTTGGCTTTGTGGCACGTGATACACTTAGAACAGAATTGTTCTACATCTTTCTTTAAATGTGGCCAAAAGAAGTGCTCCACTAAAACACCTAGAGTCTTGTCAACTCCAACGTGTGCCTCACTTATTAGCAACTCTCTCATGGATCCCTGTGGAATGCATAGTCTTTTCTCCCTAAACAAATATCCTTTATGAGTATAGAAAGGACCTGAGGGTGATTTGAGGCACTCTTGGTATATGTGACCAAAGTTCGGGTCCTCTTCATATGAGTCCTTCATGTGCTCAAATTCTAACACCTTAGCTTCCATTGTAGTGATCAACATTTGTCTTCTTGATAAAGCATCAACAACTACATTGTCCTTTCCCTTCTTGTAGTTGATAATGTAGGGAAATGTCTCCAAAAACTCTAAACATTTGACATGCCTCCTCTAGAGTGTGGTCTGACCTCTTAAGTGCTTTAGATTTTCATGATCAGAATGGATTACAAACTCTTTTGATAGCAGGTAATGTTGCCAAGTCTCCAACGATCTCACTAGCGCATAGAGCTCCTTGTCATATGTTGGATAGTTGAGGCTTGCTCCACTGAGTTTCTCACTAAAGTAGGCTATTAGACATCCTCCTTGAGTAAGTACAACACCTATACCAAGAACATAAGCATCACATTCAATTTCAAAGGTTTTATCAAAGTTAGGAAGTACCAAAACCAGGGCATGGGTTAAGCGATCTTTGATCTGTTGGAATGCGGTTTCTTAGGCTGATCCCCAATTGAATGCCACATCCTTTTTTATTACAGCAGTCAATGGTGCAGCTACAATACTGAAATCCTTGACAAATCTTCTGTAGAAGCTAGCTAAGCCATGGAGCTCCTAACATGTCCGATGGTTGTTGGTGTTGGCCATTCTTGGATTGCCTTGATCTTCTATTGATCCATCTGTAGGCCCTGAGAAATCACAGTAGAACCTAGGAAAACTAGCTCATTAGTGCAAAATGTGCACTTCTTAAGGTTTCCATAAAAAGACCTTCCTTGCGGAGTGTCTTTAGTACTAGCTCAAGGTGCCTCACATGATGATTAAAACATTTACTGTAAATTAAGATATCATCAAAATAAACTACAACAAACTTACTTATGTACGCCCTTAGAATATGGTTCAATAACCTCATGAATGTATTTGGGGCATTGATAAGGCCGAATGACATGACTAGCTATTCATAAAGACCTTGCTTGGTCTTGAAGGAGTCTTCCACTCATCTCCTTCCTTCATATGAACCTAATGGTAGCCACTCCTCAAATACACTTTGCTGAATATTGTTGCTCCATGTAGCTCATCTAGCATGTCTTCTAAACGTGGAATGGGGTGTCTATACGTGATGGTGATGTTGTTGATGGCCCTACAATCTACACACATCCTCCATGTTCCATCTTTCTTTGAGACTAAAAGAACAAGTACAACACACGGACTCAAGCTCTCTCTCTAATGTATCCTTTAGCCATCAAGTCTTGAATCTACTTCTCTAAATCTTTAGTCTCCATGGGATTCATCCTATAGGCTGGTCGGTTTGGAAATGAAGAACCTAGTACAAGATCAATATGATGTTGTATGCCTCTAATAAGTGGTAATACATCTAGTATCTCTTCAGTAAATACATCCTTAAACCTGTCTAACAAAGAAGAGATTTCGGATGCAAGTACTATATCTTTGGAGCCTGTTAACACCAAATCTTTGAATACCATTAGTAGCACTGTTTGTTTACGACCAATAGCTTTGATAACAGTGCTGGAGTAATATATGGATTAATTTTGCTCGCCTTATACTCAGCAGCAAATTTGGATTGCATCTCATGTACCTCTTCAGGTGACAATGGTGTAAGCTGGAACTTGCGCTTGTTGTGAGTGAATAAATGAGTGTTGGTGCATCCATTGTGGATGACCTCCCTATCAAACTGGCAATGGCGACCTACAGGGACGGACCCATAACTAATTTTAAGGGATGTCAAAATAATAGTCTCCCAGAAAAATATATATGAAAATGGTATATACTAGTCTTTAACTTGGGTTGTTGGAGGGGTTGTTGGAGGGTCAATAAGTTAATATTGCCAACTTTGTTACTAACTTTTTCATGCAATTTACATGCAAAATTTTATTTATTAAGATTTTAGGAGGGTCAAGTGACCTCCCTTCCTCCAATATAGGTCCGTCTCTGGCGACCTAGGAACATGTGTCCTACTTGCATTGACACCATGTCACACACAACCTCATCATGATACTTTACAATGTTGAAAGCAATTGTGACTTGTTCAGCGATTCTGATTTATGTGTTGGAGTCCAGCCACCTTAAGTGGTATGGGCTTGGATGTTTGCTTGTTGTAAGACCTAATTTCTCAACCACAATCTTGCTAGCAGCATTAGTACAAGAACCTCCATCAATAATCATGCTACATACCTTGTTTTGCACAATGCAGCGTGTGAAGAAAATGTTTTTCTTTGCACAGTTTTTGGATCACTTAGAGCACGGTTTCTCTTTGCACAGTTTCTGGATCACTTAGAGCACTCAATGCTGTACATACTACTATAATTTCTCATGTTTCTGGAAAAGCTACTACCTCTTCAGAATATGTAATCTCTGTGTGATCCATCTCATCTTGAGACTCATGGCCTCCCTCCGGTGTAAGGATCATTACACGTTGATTTGGGTAGTCTCTTACAGAGTGTCCCCTGCCTTGACATTTGAAACACGTTATATCTCTTGATCTAGATGGGTTAGAAGACTTATTTGGTTTTGGCCGAGATGATTTGGCATTGTCAAAAGCTAGTTTCTTTGTCTTAGAATCTGGTTATATGGCATTTCCTTTGTCGTTGGCTTTAGCTTGTGGATTACTCCATAAATTGTTGGGCCTGGAACGACTAGCGGTGGCTTTCTTGCGCTTGATGCCTTTTTCAGTATGTACAACAACATGTAGCGTTCATGTCATGGCATGTATGTCTCTCCACCTTCATGGCTATTCTATCTTGAAAACCATCGATGAAGTGACTCATAAGAACCTCTTCATCTTCATCTAAAGTCATCCGGTTTCTTAGCTGCTCAAATTCCTCAAAGTACTCTTCCATGCTCCTATGCTTTTGAGATAGTTGTCTGAATTTTTTCAGCATCTCTCTATGGTAGTGTGGTGGCACGAATCTCTTGCGAAAGTTGGACTTCATGGTAACCCAAGTGGTGATTGGTTCAAGATTGTTTCTTCTCCTGTCTTGAACAACTCTATCCCACCATGATAAGGCATGCTCAATGAGTTGAGCTGAAGTTAGAGCAATCTTCTTGGAGTTTTTATACCCGTGCTAGTCTAAGATATACTCCATTCTTCTCTCTCAATCCAGATATGCTTGAGGATTTACACGACCTGCAAAAGTGGGAGGTGTTAGTTTCAAGTCCTTGCTACTGTTTCTGTTTACCTTAGTATCATTGTGGTGGTGTCTCCTCCTGCTAAAATGTGGTTCTTCCTCGTCTTCCTCATCAGTAACATCATCTTCATTACTCCTCTCATGTCTTTCATTTCTCTGGCTCCTTCGATTCCTATCATCTCTTGGAATCTCCAAGCGTTCTACACGCTGATCAATGCGGCCTATTTGCACGGTTAAGTCATTTTTCATGGCTTCTAAGGCTTGTAGTTGGGCGGCATTAGGGTCTGGTGCTTCTCCAGACATTGTTCACATCATGTACTCACACTAATAAACTTGAATTGAACGGATCGAACAAATGAGCGGTATGGTGATACTGTGAACTGTTCTTCTTTCTTTTTATATTATTTTTTTTGAATTTCGTGAAACAAAAACAAAGACACAAAGAGAAACAAAGTAGAAATCAAAACTCTTTTGGTTTTTATGGTTTAGAAAAATGAAACAAAAACATAAACGAGTTTTTTTTTTGTTGATTAAGCAAACAAAAGCAAAGCGATTAAACTATGAAAAGGAAAAAAAAACACCTGATTTGGAGGGATTAGGCTCTGATACAAGATAATGTAAGATCAAGGCGATGATAAAACTAGTGGGTAGACATGGGTCTAAGAAGCTGGACTAAGGTCACTCTCTTCTAAGACAAAAGATGATCAATGATGGATTGATGGTTCTAATCAATTGGACTAAGGTCTCTCTTTAAACATAAAGTGGATGGACGTTGGATTGACGATGGGTTGAGGGTCACCACACAAGTTATGGAATACTTGTGATAAGACAGAACTAGAGTCGCCTTGATATCACTCACAAGGAAAGACTAGAACAAATGATTTTCTTAAAGAACTCTTTGAAAGAACTGCGTTATTTTATTAATCAAAAGGTGAATGTTACAAGGCTGCTAATGGAATCTTATATACTGGTTCGTGCAGCTAGTGGAACCCTAGTACAGCTACTCTAAAATGACAGAAAAACCAGTACGTAATAATTATTACAACGGCTACAAATCTGATCTAAAAAGGAGAGAACTTATTCTAGTTTTAAAACCTGCAAAAAGAGCAAATAAAAATATCTAAATGAAAAACATACCTTATAGTCTTTTTAGGAAGCTTGGGGACGTCCTAAGTTGGACCCATAAGTGGCTGAATTGAGAATAACATCACTTTGCCTTCAAAAGGCTCATTTCGGGCTCTATCGCGCCCATCTTCATGTCCAGCCTCTTCTTCTTCATTTCTTTGAGTCTTCTAGCTCCTAATCTTGTCTTAGGAGGACCTCCCATGTTTGTGACCTCAGGTGCATCAAGCATGTCTTCTAGGCTATCTGTGTAGGTGTCTCGGCTGTTTGGGTCGATGTTCTCATCAATATGTATCAAAAGATCCATGGAAATGGTATCTAGTTGAATTCCTCGTAATCTCATTCGTGATTCCAACAGTAGTGCTCCAGTCGTTGTCTTATGTATATGTATCAAAAGATCCATGGAAATGGTATCTAGATATATGTTTTCTTCGTATTGTCAGATAACTCTTATGATCATGCCCATTCACATTGGTTCTGTTCGGTGAAAAAGTACAAGATATTTAATTTGGTGAACGCAAGGAATGCCTGTCCTATGGGGCTCTCAGGTGATGCCAAGCTAAGCCAAGGGTTATCCCAAACTTAAATACGCTCACCATTGTTAACTAACTTATGTGCTATATTTTTGCCCTATAAAATATGCAAGTGTACATTGGATGAAATTGTAAGATAAAGGGGTCGATTTCCACAAAAAAGTTTGGTTATGCGAGGAGTTTCTGGGTCTGACTAAAGCTAAGATGAAAAATATTAATCTAAAAACATGATAGCGGAAAATAAACTAAATCTTGTTAGGAAAGGGTTTTAAATCAATGAAACAAACATTAAGTTTAGGGAATTCCTAAAAGAATCAAAATTGCGAATTAGAAGAATAATAATAAGGGATATAATTAAGAATCGTCTAGCAGTTAAATTACTAATGTATAACTCGCCAAATGTCGTTGTGCAAATCGCCAATGCTAAGAGACTAGAAAATCAAATTTCTGTTTGAATCCTACATATTTGAACAATAGAAGAATATTGAGTATTCATAGCGAAAGACAAATAACATTTTAGATGTTTATGTTATGTCTCATTCAATCATGATTTTTTTTTATAGCATTTTAAACACTATCAACTTGTTGGGCAAACTTAAAAAATTTCACCCGCTTATTTTCTTTTGTTTTTCACATGTTACTTAATAGCATACACAACACTAAAACGCTATACAACTATTGAGCGGGACAAAATAATCCATTTTCCCGCCAAATATTTAGTGAAGAAAAGAAATGCCACCAGTTTGGGGAAAATTAAATTTATGCAATTAGGCATAAAAACTTAAAGATTTTCTTAGTTCCAATATCATTTCCCCCAAAAAATTTTTCTCTTAGTTTCTCGTTTTATGTTCTTTCATTCCCACTCTCTAGATCTACAGTTCTCAAACCTCAAACTGTAACTTTAATATTGTGGCCCTTCTTTAAATTATTTTCACATATTATATATTACCTATTTTGCTTGCTTGCTTTCTCTAGTTCCCACGAATCTGTTATGTTATGATAGCTAGATATGTCGACAATGAAGCAGCAGAAAAACATTAATCTGGTCCAACAATAAGATGATGTAGAGATCCATGCCGGATATGTACGATTTCTCCAAGTTTTTCTTTTGCTCGTCGTGTAACTTTACATTTGGTGCATGATCTTCTTTAGATTTTGTGCTAATTAGGATGGACTCGGCTTAGTCACTATTTTTCTTTTTTTCTGTTTACCTTTGATCATTCTCGTGATTGAAAGAGGTGTGAAGGTTAAGTTTGGTAATTGGAACCATAAGCTAATCATCAATTTACCTTTGTTTGCATTTTTTTTCTGGGTTTTTAGAGCAAAAAGCAAGTCATCGAAGGAAGTGAACCTCACAAACATTGCATGCAATCCAGACTAAAGCTAGGGATGGGAGAATAGTGCGTGGTTCGGTTTCCAGCGGCAATGTATATACGCTCGCTTTCCCTAACACTATATATATGCTCTCGGTCCCTTTTCATTTTCTTCACACGCGTACTACTCTTCAAAAACCTTACCCTCTAAACACACACTCTCTCTCGAAACACACACACTCTCTCTCTCTCTAAACACACACACACTCTATCTCCCCACAACAGGTTACATAATTTTTTCCTTCTTATTTCTATTTGATTCATTGTTCTACGTGTTGGATTCTCATAGAAGATATTAATTCATCGCATGATCACACACAGAGTCAAGGATCTGCAGTATGTTGCTGGTAAGTCGTCTGTCCAAGTTGGATATCTGACTATCAAACATGTGTCATCTCCATATATACCATCTTTTGTATATAATTATGACCTCTTATTTTTCCATTTTTTCAAAAACTTCCTGATCTTTTTGAAGATCAAGGAACTCGATGTCTCACAAGATTTTGAAGGGACATTGGGCAATCGTAGGATTCATACTATTGAAGAAGCTTTAGCGGTAATGCCTCAGTGTTGCACTCTTGTCATAAACGTCTTCTCGTACTGTTATTTATAATTGCTGCTCAATTTTTTTACCCCAACTAACCGCAAACGCAAAGTGTTAAACATTAAAAAATAAGGTTCGATAATGTTACAAAATCTCTAAACCAAATTTCTTTGCAAATAGGCGATTTTCCTGCTCAGACCTAGCAATTAATAATATTTTTTTGCTATTAATTTATCTAAGATGTTTATTCTATATGGCCATTGTAGCACGAGTATTAAGAACAGTCTAAGCTGTGTTTTTCTCTTTGCTCTAGACTTGCTTTTTCCTTGTGAAGTGATAACTCTTATCACGAGTTTCAACTTCTTTATACAAAGCAAAGATCTCCAACTTTCTTTTTTTGTTCTAATTGGAAATCTTTGACATTTCCTTATTTTAAGATTTTCTTTTTATTTCTTCAATTAAAGACTCTTATTGCACGTCATATCTTTGATTGCTGTCAATCTCCAGTCTCCATAGTCTTCAGATATGATTGCTCCTTGTTACGCTCTTGATTGATCCTTTCGAATCTTCTTATCCCAGTCTATGGTGTCGCACTCTGTGGGCCACCTCGACTATTTCACATTCTGGTTCACCAACTGCTTTACGATCTGGTTCACCAATTAACTTGCACTCTCAATCTCCCCCTTTTTAGCTGAATCTGACAACTCAAGCATCCAAGAAAAACACATATCCATACACAACAACGGACAAAATTATAGCAGCATCAGGCTCCCCTTGAATCCTAAAACTCCCTTGAACTACTCATGCTTCCTGCTCCCCCTGCTTGAGTGCATATTCAGATAAAAAATTGCAAGTCAATCATCAGACATGGGAATTTTACCAGAACTGCTGCCTCATGTGCTGTGTCAGTGCCTCAACATACCCTATTGAACTTCACATCTAACTGCACACACATATAATCATCAAGCAGGACATAAAAGTAATGACAAAACTTTTGTTACCCTGCGAGTCTTAGCCTTTTCCATGGTCTGACACGACCCTCACATGGATTCAAGTTTTGTAAGATACGCAAGTTTCTTTAACCCTCTGCCACATTCATTAACCCAACAACTAGCTCACAACGATATATCGTGCAATGACATGATTCTTGTGTATGGTTACCTCTACATTATGGGCTAGCTTTCACACCCTCATGACTTTATCTCACAGGGTAGTTTTCAACCTTTATCCTTCACTTGAGGGCGGCTGGAATAGAAGAAATAGTAGTACCCCTTTTTTTTTAATATATTATGGTGTGCCTTCACATGTGCTACTTCGTGTCTCAAGAACCATTTTTGGCTTTACATTTTTGCCCTTCAACTCCTTGTACTCCACTCTCAGTGAGAAACCTGTACTGAGCCTGTGAGATGACATGAGAGGCAGCTCTTTTCCTTAAATGCACACTGATATTCCATGCTGAGTCTGAGTCTGATATACCTTGTGTGCTAGTTCCTGTGTCAGCTAAGCATGCTCAATAAGAGAGTTAGTGTTCACACACCCCAATAGCTTTGCGCAAACTTACAAAGCGATTGAGATCCAGTGGTTTTGGTAAACAAATCAGTTAATTGCAACTTAGTAACAACGTGTTCAATCATTACCTTTTTATCTTCAACAAGCTCTCTTATGAATTGGTTTCTTATGCCGATGTGCTTGGTTCTCGAGTGTTGTACTGGATTTTTTGATATATCAATTGCACTCTTGTTGTCACAGTACATGAGTAACGGTCTAGATTCCATCCCATAATCTGATGCCATCTGCTTCATCCACATTAGTTGAGTACAACAGCTCCCCATTGCAATATACTCTGCTTCTGCGGTAGACAGCGAGGTAGAACTCTGCTTCTTGCTGTGCCACGACACCAAGTTGTTTCCCATGAAGAAACATCCACCACTTTTACTTCTTTTATCAAGAAGATTTCCAGCCCAATCTGCATCACAATATCCAACAAGATTGTTGTTTTATCCCTTTGAGTAGTACACTCCAAGTTCAGGCGTCCCCTTGACATACTTGATAATCCTTTTGACAGCTTGAAGGTGTGAATTTCTGGGGTCAGCTTGAAATCGTGCACACACCCCCACAATCAGAAATAGATATGGTCTACTTGCTGTGAGATAGAGCAAACTCCCAATCATACCACGATATAGCTTGGAATCAACCCTCAAGCCTTCTTCATATTTTGACAGCTTTGTAGTTGTGCTCATGGGTGTGTTGGACGTCTTGCTGCTGTCAAGACCAAACCTCTTCACAAGATTTCGAGCATAGGTACTTGGACTTATGAAGATTCCTTCTTCATCCTGGGTTATCTGTAACCCCATGAAGTACTTCAACTCGCCACACATGCTCATCTCAAATTCCTTTGTCATCTTGTCAACAAACACATATACTAGTTTCTTTGACGTTCCTCCAAAGATGATATCATCCACATAGATATGAACTACCATTAACTCAGATTCATAGGACAAAATGAAAAGAGTTTTGTCCACACTACCTCGCGAGTAACCACACGAGAGTAAGAAGCTTGTGAGTCTGTCATACCAGGCGCGAGGTGCCTGCTTCAACCCATACAGTGCCTTGTTCAGCTTAAAGACATAATCAGGATGATGTGCGTCTTTAAAACCTTTGGGTTGCTCAACATAAACTTCGTCTTGAATATACCCATTCAAGAATACGCTCTTGACATCCATTTGGTACACCTTGAAGTTTAGTACGCATGCCATCCAAGAAAGAATATGATTGATTCAAGTCTTGCTACTAGAGCAAAGGTTTCATCAAAATCAACTCCCTCTACTTGTGAGTACCCTTGTGCTACTAGTCGTGCTTTTATTTCTTACTACCACACCATCTGCAACACACTTGTTCTTGAAAATCCATTTTGTACCCACAATGTTTGCACCCATAGGACGTGGTACTAATACCCAGACTTCATTCCTCACAAACTGTTCCAGCTCTTCTTCCATTGCCACTATCCAGTAGTCATCTTCTAAAGCATTCACATGATTGGTTGGTTCTAACTTGGAAACAAAGCACCCAAACATGACCATTTTTTGAAATCCTGTTGACGCATACTTGGCCATCTTCATGTAGTCTCATACTACTCCTCTAGTTTTTTTCCCACCATCTAATTCTCCTATCACATCTTCTAGAGAGTGTAGTCGGTGAACTTGTCGTGGTGTCTTATATGATGTGCCACTTCCCGAGGTAATGTCTTATATCTTGTCATGAGGTTCTTCAACAGAGGTTGATTCTTCCTCTGATCTTACACAGTCTTTTCCAGCTGAGATTTCACCAACTTTGTCTCCCCTCCTTGGTTCATCAGAATCACTTTATAAGTTTGATCCTTCAAGCAACTTGTAGGATGCGTCATCAAACACAACGTTAACTGATTCCTCAATTGCCTTGGTTCTTTTGTTGAAGACTCTGTATGCTGTGCTAGTTCCTGAGTATCCCAAGAAAAAACCTTCATCACTCCGCGAATCAGACTTCCCTAGATGATCCTTATCATTCAAGATGTAAACCCTGCATCCAAACACATGAAAGTAGCTCAAGTTAGGTATCTTTCCTTTCCATAACTCATAGGGTATTTTCGTGGTTTCATTTCTGATGTATACGCGGTTGATAATGTAGCAAGCAGTGCTTATAGCTTCAGCCCAGAATCTCTATGAGATCTGATTCCCGTGTATCATTGTACGAGCCATCTCCTGAAGTGTTCGGTTCTTCCTTTCAACAACCCCATTTTGCTGTGGTGTTCCTGGAGCTGAAAACTGATGTGTGATTCCCTGTCTTACACAGAAGTCCTCCATCGCCTTGTTTTGGAATTCTCCACCATGATCACTCATAATAAATTTGATGCCTCCCTTCTGATTCATGAGTTAAAGAGCCCATATTTGAAAGCTTTCAACTGTCTCAGACTTTTCCCGGATGAATCTCACCCAAGTAAAACGTGAGAAGTCATCTACCAAGACAAACACATAATTTTTTCCTCCCAGACTCTCTACTTGCATTAGTCCCATCAAATCCATATGCACGATCTCCAAAGGATTAGATGTTTGCATATCTTGAACTCTCTTATGTTGAACTTTGATTTTTTTCCCTTTCTTGCATGGCCCACATACCACATCTAGATTTTTAATATCAGGTACTCCTCGCACACTCCCTTGCTTCACCAAGGTAGTCAAAGTTCTTGTGTTCATGTGACCTAGTTTATGATGCCAAAGGTCAAGAGTTGTTGTTGCCGCACTGAGGCACTTGGCAGGAATTTTCCACATGTAGCAGTTGTTACCTGATCTAATCCCTCTCATTTTGACATTTCCATCCTTGTCAATTGCTTCACAGTCAACACTTGTGAAGACCACCTCCAGACCTTGATCACATAGCTGACTCACACTTATCAGGTTTGCTTTTAGCCCATCTACAAAATAAACATTCATCAAATGTGGTTGTTGATCCTTTGACGTCTTCCCTCTTCCTTTGATCTATCCAGTAGTTCCACCACCAAACGTGACTTTTCCTCCTCTTACTCCCTTGGCCTCCTGAAGATGCTTAAGTCTCCCAGTCATATGTGTTGATACTGGGTTCAACTTCTAATTACTTTTAATTAGAGGGGTTCATTTTTAGGAAAGTACTTGATAAGAAAATAAAGAAGAAACCTCGGAAAGAGGGTGTATTATTAATAAAGGTGTTTACAATGCTAGTTAACTCGGAATGCCGAGTTAACTTTATCAAAGAGAAGTAAAACCTAGGTAATCTAGTTCTTCTCCTCCCGATCCCGAATGAATGTTATTAGTGAGGGGGGGGTATGTATTTATATATCCTTAATAGTCGGTCTAATAAGCCCATGGGTTAACCTCGGAAAAATGGAATATTTCCATTTTTCCAAGACTAGGGAATCTGTGATAAGATTCGATCTTATACTGTCCGAGCTTAGACTTCGGCTTAGGACGATGTTCGTTTATACCCCCGCTTCGGACACTAAATCTGATCAATCTTCTCCGAGGTATCCCTCGGTCATCTGGGCCGATGGTCGAAATTCCAGTTGTCGGGACTTATAACCTAATAGATTATTAGGGAAGAGCTAGGCAGGGACCAAAATCCAATTATTGCCAAACTATTGATTAGGGGTAGAACCCCACCATCAACAGTAAGTCCCCCCCATTTCGTCTGAGGATGTCTTCGGGCAGCGTTGGCGAAGTTCCTCCTTAAATAGTTTGCCGATAAATGAAGTTTGGAACCAATTGATCTTCGTCTTCAATCACTTCAGCTTTAATTCTTCTAAAATCTCCGTACTTTAGTTTTTGCGGGAACATTCCGGAAAGTGTAAAGTCTTATCGTTCTGGCGCGAAAAATCCTAGCTCCGCACGACCTTTCCGTTTCCCGATTACGTGTCAATCATACACTCGGATCCTCTGAAATGATCTTTTGGCGGGAAAATAAAGAGATCGTGGTTCATACATTGAAATCCTATTTTCCCAAATAGAATTTTGACACTTCGTGAAGACGTCGGTTAAGCTTCCGCAAATAACACCGCCTTTAACTATTTAAAGAGGCTAAATCCCTATTTTATCTCATGTCATTCATATAATCCCTCTAAATCTTCTTCTTCTCCGTAGTAATCAAAATGTCGTTAACTAAACAGAACTCTCCCAGCTCCAGCTCTAGTTCCACAACAGATTCTACCTCGGATTCTTCCTCTTCCAGATCTAGTGATTCTCACCAAAAGAACTCTAGAAATCGATCAGTTGAGTACCAGATCGATATTGAAGGTGTTTCCTTTGCCGAAAAGGAAAAAGAGAACCCTTCTCTGTCTGTTCCGGCAAACTCTCCCTCTAACACTAACAACTCTAAAACCGTCTCCGACCAAACAATCGTAGGAGAAGACTTTTCCGAAGAATTCGGAGATTCAATCTTCAAGGAAGGCGACATCGAAACTCTTCGTTTATTCGCCTCTGATCCCGAAGGTCTCGATATTCTGATTCCGAAATCTAAACAAAGACCTTGGACTCCTCCCGAGGGATTCATGTGTCTCTACTTTCATATCTTTACCAAAGCTCGACTTTGGTTCCCAATTCCCTTCCTTCTAGTTGAATTCTGCAAACAATTGAAGATTATTTTCACTCAAGTAGGACCCAGTGCTATCAGAAATATGGTAGCTTTTTTGATTCAAGCCAGTAGGGCTGACGTCATCGTTCCGTGCTGGAAATTCTCCGAACTCGCCAAACTTGTTGATAGTCGAGATGGCAGAACCTAGTATACTATGATTAAGAATGCCAACAAACTGGGAAAAGGATTCACTTCTAATGCTAAACACTGGCGCACTAACTTCTTCTACGTTTGGATCAATAAAGCCTCCATCTTTGATCCTAGTGCCGAAGTGATTAAGTCGTGGTCAGTTGATACCTCGACAATCACTAAACCGATCTTGTTTAAAGAACTTCCTCCTATCTTTAAAAAGGAGATGGATCGGATCTATAGTCTTCCGCCGCTGGTATTTCCAAAGATTCCCGCGGACCTAATCAATCTAGCTCGATCTCACTCAGGTATTTTGAATTCTCTCATTTCTACATAATTTAGATTACTTCTTCTTATTGTCAGGCTTTTTTTTTTTTTTATATAGGCCTTGCTGTATCCGAAACGGACTGTCCCTCGGAAAGATCGGCTTCGGATTATACCAACAAATTACTTATCCGAGCTCCTCTTAAAAAGCCGAGGTTTCAAGAAGCTCAAGAAGGTGAAGTCGACTCCTCCTATCTTAAAAACTCCTCGGAAGAAAAAGGTGGAAAAACTACTGCCACTTCTCCGAAAATAAAGTTTCCAAAGAAAAGGCATGCTTCTTCGACTATTGAGGCTCCTTTGACCAAAAGGCAGAGATCTCAGCTTGAGGCCGAGGACGCTCCCTTTAACTTTGAATTCAACTCGCCACGGCTCCTCTCAAACGATGAAGAGAAGAGAGTTTAACTTTTTTGGAAAATGGCAGGTTGTAATTCTTTAAGACCGGAAGGTGATTTTCTCGCGAAGGAGCACATATCAATTCTTGCAAGGAATTCGATTTGGGTTTGATAATCTAACTCTGCTTCTTGTCGTCTTTCCAAATATTCTAAGGTTTTAAATGAATTTCTCCTTCCTTTTCTTAAGGGAGCTCGGACTACTTGTTTCCTTGTGGGAGAGTATGAAGGCTTGTTGAAGGAGAAGAATGATTGTATCAACAGTCTTGAAAAGAAGAACAATGCTCTGGAGGTTAATCAAGCTTCTATGAAGGAGGAGGTTCGTGCAGCTGCCGCTTCCTTAACTTATAAGGTACAATCTACCGAGAAGAAGATGACCAAGAAGATTCAAGATAGGCTGGACTCTATCGAAAAAATCGTCCGAGCTCGGGAGGTTGGATTCGAAAAAACTTTAAATCTCGGTCAAGCCCAGGCAGTCCTCGGAGTACTTAGTACTTTATCTTCTCAAGGTGTGAATATCCCCGCCGATCTTTTGAAGCAAGTGGAAAAGGACGCTTCGGTAGCTGAACAGGAAGCTAAGGATTATATTTTTTCGGAATTCGAGCATAACGTCTTTAGCTTTGATTTGTAATTTTTTTATTTTCTTCATCTTTTTGGTAAAAACCATTTAAATAGTAATAATTTTTTTTTAAAGTTATCTATCTTTCCTTAAATGATTAAGAAAAGATTCTTCGAGTATTCTGTATGTTGGTCTTTTTCAAGAGTTCCTTCAACAGAATACCGGATGTTCATGGGCTGAGCCGAAAATGTTCAGTGAGGTTAAACCTCGACTGTTTTGACCTCTAATCTTTAGATCCTACTTTATCAAAACCTTAGATTATTTGGGTATGAGTTTTTGAGCGGGAAAACCCCGACTCTGCCTTAGAGTTTCTCGGCCCTACTTTATCAGGCTCCGAAATCTTTAGCTGCATTCGGTATAGAATGTGTTGGGTGGGAATAAACTCTGTTATCGAATACGTAATCAAGGCATCGATTTTTGTATGTTTGATTTTTTGGTGAACTGAGGTTAAGTATAGTCGAGTTGTTGAAACTCTGTTACTATAAAACCAGGATCCGATGTTTGTAGCTGAACCTTGTGGAAGGCTGCCTACGTACCCTTGGATGGGATCAAGCCACATGTAGTTCCGATGTTTGTAGCTGAACCTTGTGGAAGGTTGCCTACGTACCCTTGGATGGGATCAAGCCACACGTAGTTCCGAGTTGTTGTTAATTATCTCGGAGAATCCGAGACATCAACGGTTTTTTTTTTTTTTTTTTTTTTTTTTGACTCTATTGTCGGAGCCTTTTGACATTTAAAATTTCTTTTCCGAAAGAAAGTTCAGCTTTCTCATCCTTTAGGTCTTCTCGGAGGCAGCGTCTTGCTTCGACTTGATTTCCTTTTACCGAAAAAATGGAGTTGGGAATTTAAGGCATTGGTGATAGGTTGAAGCCACTCCTTTCATTAGAAACAGCTAGGGGGTTCCAAGAATTATGTTGTAGAGAATTGGATTTTCTACTACGTCGAAGTTAACGGTTCTTATTGTTCCTCCAATTGTTATCGGGAGCTGTACTATTCCAAGAGTCGAAACACTTTCACCACTAAATGCAGTTAATGACTTAATCCTCGGCTTGATCTTCGTTTCCTTTGATCATAACTTTTGGAAGATCTCGATACTCATGGTATTCGTAGCGCTTCCGGTATCCACTAATATCCTGGGAACTCTGTAATCCCCAATTTGTAGTTCTATCACCAAATGGTCGTTATGTGAGACTTCGACTCCTACCAAGTCTTCGTGAGTGAAGATGAGCTCCTTTGGTAGTAGAATTATCTTCGGCTTCGTTTGCTGCTTGGCTTGGTCTTGTGCTTCCTCTGAAGGCTCCAAAATAACGTTTATCCTTCTGTGATGGAACGAATATCCTGGTTGAGGAAGTTCCTTTCTTCTTTGATGATTCTTTTCCACGAATCGCTCATTCGGTTGATATTTTTTAACTAATGTTTCCTTTAAACTTAGTTGTCTGGGGATACGTTCCAAGTATTTTCTCAAAAGATATTCTGGTAGATTACGACATTCTTCTGTGCTATGTCTATAGGTGGTATGGTAATAACACCATCCTGGGGAGACTCTTTCTCTTTTGATCCCAGCTTTTCCCTTCTATCCCTGATGCTGACTTAGGGGTTCGGAGGTTAGGAGGGAAAATCTGGCTTTTTCTTTCTGCTCAAACGTTTTATTATAGTGCAGGTGAGGCTCTTTTAACTCTTCTCCTTATTTCTTCATTTTCTAAAGTGATCTGATCGTCCTTGGATAACCGGGCTTTACTTTCGTCCACCCTAATGTATACGTTTGCTCTGTAGAACGCATCTTCTATGGATTGGGGCCGGTAAGCTGAGAGTTCTTCCCAGAATCTCATCTCATACCATGCTCCACTAATTAGGGCATCGATGGCTAGCTCATCGGAGATATTAACCTGGAAGTATACTATCTTGAATCTTTTAATAAAACTCTCAAGTGATTCGGTTGGTGTTTGTTTTACGGAGTAGAGGTCGGAGATTGTTGCTGGTCATTCGAGGTTGAAGATATACTTCTTTAGAAATTTTTTCTATAGTTCTTCGAAAATTCCTTTTGAATTAGAGGGTAAGCTGGTTATCTAGGTTTGGGCGTTTCCTCGTAGACTTTCAGCAAAATATTGGCACTTCTTTCTCCTCGTCAGACGGGTGAATCCGTGCTTGGTTGATTGCGATCATAAATGTTTTAATAAAGGTCCTTGGATCTCCTACTCCATTATAGGTTGGTAGCTTCAACTTTCCTTTTTCGAAAGAATCGAGTCTGAACTTCATCGTCTTGGATGGATTCTTCTTTCTAATTCCGAAATTTTGGTCCAAGTATGGGGGGTTCTGGAGCATAACTTTCATATCCGGTAGTTCACGGTGCAATTCCGCTATTGAGTTTCTTGTCGTAGAAGTGAGTTCGTCATCCGCGAGTCTCCCGCCGACGATCGTTCTAATAAGCCCATGGACTAACCTCGGAAAAATGGAATATTTCCATTTTTCCAAGACTAGGGAATCTGTGATAAGATTCGATCTTATACTGTCCGAGCTTAGACTTCGGCTTAGGACGATGTTCGTTTATACCCCCGCTTCGGACACTAAATCTGATCAATCTTCTCCGAGGTAACCCTCGGTCATCTGGGCCAAGGGTCGAAATTCCTGTTGTCGGGACTTATAACCTAATAGATTATTAGGGAAGAGCTAGGCAGGGACCAAACTCCAATCATTGCCAAACTATTGATTAGGGGTAGAACCCCACCATCAACAATTCTTCTGCTTCTTCGATTGTCAAAGCATGATGTTTGTTATTGCTGATACTTGGACGGTCGATTGTTTCGACTGGAATTGTTCTCTCAAATGGGGATCTGACGCTGTTGCAAGAGCGGCCAAAGAGTCTGCGATCGTTTTATCCCTCCGTGGAACCTGTGTTAGATCGAATTCTTTAAAATGTTCGGCTAAATGCTTCACCAACTTTACGTATGCCTCCATTCGGTTGTTCTTTGCTTCGAATTCACCACTGAACTAATTAACTACTAGTTGAGAATCGCAGCAAGCTCGGAGATATTGAGCGCCTAATTGTTTCGCAAGACGAAGTCCTGTGATCAAGGCTTCATACTCTGCCTCGTTGTTCGGTGCTTGAAAAGCTAGATGGAAAATCTGCTCTTAAACCTCTCCGGTTGGAGACTTTAGCCAGATCCCGATCCCGGATGCGAATTTAGAGGAAGATCCATCAATGAAAAGGGTCCACCGCTCGTTCTGGGGGGCTATTGTCATTACTTCTGGAGGTAGTTCAGACAAGAAATCAGCTAGAAATTGGGATTTTATTGTCGCTTTAGTTCGATACTCAATGTCGTATTCACTAAGTTCGACAACCCACTTTGCCAGTCGTCCTGACTGTCTGGGACTGTGTAGTATTTTTCGGAGATTGTGGCTTGTAATCACGGTGATCGGATGTGACTGAAAATAAGGTCGGAGTTTCCGAGCTGCTATCACTATGGCAAATGCTAATTTTTCTAAAGCTGGATATCTCGCCTCCACATCGAGCAACGACTTGCTTACGTAGAAGACCGGTTTTTTTCTTAGTTCTCCATCTTCGGGTTTGTTCAGAATTGGAGGGATTGACATGTATCTTTTTAGATCTTGAAAGGCTTCTTCACATTCGCTACTCCATTCGAATTGTTTATTCCCTTTCAAGAGGTTGTAAAAGGGAAAACACTTATCAGTCGACCGTGAGATAAATCGATTCAGAGCTGCAATTCGCCCCGTGAGCCTCTGCACTTTCTTTGAATTCTTCGGGGACGGGAGGTTTTTTATTGCACTGATTTGTCTTGGGTTAGCTTCAATTTTCGCTCTGTTACCAAATATCCGAGGAATTCTCCGGAGATAACCGCAAATGTGCACTTCTCCGGATTTAACTTCATAGCAAAGCGATTTAGGATATCGAAACAATCTTGTAGATGAGTGACATGTTCGGACGCCGCATGAGATTTTACCAACATATCATCAATATAAACCTCCATCGTATTTCCGAGCTTTTCTGCAAACATCCGATTGACCAACCTCTGATACGTTGCTCCTGCATTTTTCAGGACGAAGGGCATTACGCGATAACAGTAGGTTCCCCTGTTTGTGATAAAGGCGGTTTTTTCTTTTTCGTCCGGATGCATCATAATCTGATTGTATCCCGAGAATGCGTCAATAAAGGAGAGGAGTTTGTTTCCTGCCGTGGCTTCCACCAGTCTTTCTATGCTTGGGAGGGGGAAACAATCTTTTGGGCATACTTTGTTTAGGTCCGTGAAATCCACGCGGATTCTCTATTTCCCATTTTTCTTTTTTACTACTACAGAGTTAGCTAACCACTCCGGATATTGAACCTCGGTTATTGAACCTTTCACTAGTAATCGATCGATTTCTTCGTTAACAGCTGCTGCTCTTTCCGGTCCTAACTTCCTCTTATTTTGTTTGACTGGTTTATGGGTAGGATCCACGTTTAACCGATGCGATATTACCTTTGGATTGATCCCCACCATGTCCTCTGATGATCAGGCGAACGTTCCTTTGTTTTTCTTTAGTAGGTCGATTAACTTCGCTCTTGTCTCTTTTTCCAAAATTCCTCCGATCGTTAAACATCGTTCTAAATTTTCCTCCTCGACGTATATTTTTTCGTATGAATCTTTTTCGAAGATGTTTGGATCTAACTCTCCAGCTACTGATAAGCTCGGATTTTCATTGTAGGGGATCTCTGGTTCCGAGATTAGCGAGATTGTCCGCGACTGCTTCTTTTGGGGCATGGAGCAACTTATGGCTATTTGTTGGTCTCCTTTGACTGAACAAACACCGTGTGAGGTTGGAAATTTGAGGCACTGATGGTAGGTTGAAGGGATTGCCTACATCATTGTCAGCCAAGGTACTCCCATGATTGCGTCGAATATGAGGGGCCCTGATACCACATGAAAGATAGTTTCCATAGTGACTACTCCGACTAATACTAGATAGACCACGGTTCCTACCGCTACTTCTTTTTTCCCGGGGAGGGAAGTTATGGGTTCTGTTTTTACCTCTATGTCTTTAGATACTAAGTTCATCCAATTCATAGTTTCTAAACTTAATAAGTTTACCGTACTCCCCGTAGATCGAGTCTTTGGTACTTCTTGGATACGCTACTTTATAGTTCCTTTGGAACTCGAAGTATCGAGAATTACACCGATATATTTTTTCATTCTTGAGGTCTCTTTGTTTTATTAAATAGAAGTCACCCCCCTACCTGGCGCGCCAAATGTTGATATTGGGTTCAACTTCTAATTATTTATAATTAGAAGGATCCGTTTTTGGAAAAGTGTAAGTAAGAAAATAAGAGGAAACCTCGGAAAAAAAGATGTATTATTAATAATCTGAGTTACAAAGATGTCAACTCGGGATGTCGAGCTGATTTTACCAAAGAGAAGCAAAACCTAGGCGATCTAGTTCGTCTTCTCCCCGATTGTGAATGAATATTATTAGTGAGGGGGGGGTATGTATTTATATATCCTTAATAGTCGGTATTTTTAAGCCCATGGGCTAACCTCGGAAAAATGGAAATAAAAATGGAATATTTCCATTTTTCCAAGACTAGGGAATCTGTGATAAGATTTGATCTTATACTGACCAAGCTTTAGACTTCGGCCTAGGACGATGTTGTTTATATCCCCGCTTCGGACACTAAATTCGATCATTCTTTACCGATGTATCCCTTGGTTATCTCGGCCGAGGGTTAATATTCCTGTTGTCGGGACTTATAACCTAATAAGTTATCAGGGAAGAGCTCGGCAGGGACTGTACTCCAATTATTGCCAAACTATCGATAAGGGGTAGAACCCCACCATCAACACTCTTCACAGCATATGTGCCTTCATACTCACTTTGAAGGATGTCCCATGCTTCTTTTGCAGTTTCACATTTTTGAATGGTTTGGAACTGCTCTGTTTTTACTGCTGAAAAGTTGGCAGACAAAGCGCGAGCATTGAACTTTGACATCCGCTTCTCATCGTTTGTCTACTCAGACTTGGGCCTGAGTATCGTTTTTTCTTCTACCACCTTGGTTGGAGCTGTCCACCCAATCTCAACAGCTGTCCATGCTTCTTCATCAATACTTATGATGTTTGCCTTCATACGCTGCTTCAAGTGTCCATAATTGTTTTCCTCCAAAACAATTTCCTTGGTCCCTAACTCCTTATCCTTCCCCATTCCTCCAGGATCTGCACCTGCTTCCAATACACTCAAGTGATTGGCTCTGATACCAATTGAAAATATGGAATGGTAACGAGAATACTGCCACGCAGTGTAGGACACAAGATAGTACAAGATAGTTTCTCTACAAAGAATTTACTTTGATTAGAAACTCTCTTGATACACTTACAAGCTATATCAAAACGTTCTCTATTCACGAGAACTCGCTCTCTAATCTACCCAAACAGTCTAAGCTGTGTTTTTCACTTTGCTGTAGACCTTTTTTCCCCTTGTGAAGTGATAACTCTTATCACGAGTTTCAGCTTCTTTATCGCCAACTTTCCTTTTTTTGTTCTAATTGGAAATCTTTGACATTTCCTTAATTTAAGATTTTCTTTTTATTTCTTCAATTAAGGACTCTTGATTCCACGTCATATCTTTGATTGCTGTCAATCTCCAATCTCCAGATTCTTCAGATATGATTGCTCCTTGATACACTCTTGATTGATCCTTTTGAATCTTCTTATCCCAGTCTCTGGTGTCGCACTCTGTGTGCCACCTCGACTAGTTCACGCTCTTGTTTATTAACTGCTTCACAATCTAGTTCACCAATTGACTTGCATTCTTAAATTGCTATGTAGAATCACATGTCGCTTTGTTTGTAGCGAAACATACCAAATTTGGGTTCAAAAATTCTGTCAGATTGGACATGTCTTCAGTAAAAAGAGTATAACTCGAGTTTCATATATCAAAACAACTCAAAATCATTTGGAGATGCAAGCTAAATTTTATATTTATCTTTTAGCATCGATTTGGAATTGAGTATCGTGGAGGCCTCCAATGAATGTAAAACTTCTCAAAGTCATATCTAAGACTACATTTTTCATTTTGTCGAGATTGCTATGTTTCACTCAAAATGAACTCCTAAAACTCGAACTCGTCCTTAAGCATATAAAACCTAATAAAACATTATCTAGGCACTAAAAATATAACATACTATATTAATATAGGTTAGATACTAATAAAAATACAGTTATATTAACTTCCCCATAATTTCCCTCAAGCAAAACAAGAATATAAGCCTATGAAAAAGGTTTGAAAACTTAAGAAACTCATATCTTCATAAGAACACCATGTTAACTTTAACCCATGTAAAACAAGAATCAACCAAATTCAGACAAATTTTCCAAAGCTTAGCACCTTTTTCATACTTGCACCAAAACTTCACAGTTTAATCCACCCAGTTACTGTTCATCACAACTCTCAACATCAGAGAAGCATTTCCAAAAGAATCAAAGATTTATTCCCCTTCCAATACCTAAAAAGGAAAGTCTTAAACACATATGTTTCTCCCCTCTCTCTAAGACTTATTTATTTAATTCATTCTTTTCTATTATATTAATCTCCAAGGCTTGTATTTTTTGATTTTCACGTCCTCATCCTATTCCACTCTTCTTACAACGACACATAGTGGCATCACACAGAAAGTTCTAACATCATCACTGGGCTCCTAATGATCCTTTTTTTTAATCATTTTTCTCTATAAATCGTGTTATATATCTTAGTGTGAGAAACAAACTATAACCACACAGACTATGGTATCAAAGTATGAGACGACGATTAACTCCTATAATGAGAAAAAATTTAATAACTTAGGCTTACTTGATTTCATTCTCTGGAAACATGGGCGTTTAGTAAGTTTATTCACTCTTCGATTTTTCATTGGTCATAAACTTTAGCCAACTCTCTACAGTAATAAAAAACTCAAGATCCTCCCAATATGGTTTGTTCCACAAAAAAAAAATTGACTTGATAAAATGTTTTTGACTTGAAACCGAATAAAACTAAAAAAAAAAAGCACGAACAAGAAATTATTTATTAGTAATATATTTACATTCTCCCCCAGACTTACTTCAAAATTTCCTAGTATGAATATGGGAGAAGATAAAGTTGAATAAGAAACAAAGCTATAAAGTAAAGCAATCATACACCTTGTATGATCCAAGACTTTTAGAGTTCTGATTCCAAAATAATATGAGCTTTGGTTAAAATTATTAAACCAAATAAGGGTGAGTTATTGGTTGGTCTAAGGACCTCTCCAATTAACTCGGATAGGGTGGAAGTATAAGTGGAATGTTAAGAACTACAATAGGTGCGAAAGCTTATTGATACTTCTTGGGAGCATTCTAGACTTGAATCCAATCACAAATCTAAGAGCAAGAGGAAAGTTTTGTAGAGAACAAAAACTACTTATTTTATTAATCAAAAGGTGAAAAAATAGGACTACATCTCAAGGCATCATAAAGACAGGTTTAAGACTCAATCTAAAAAAACATACAATAAACCTACAACATTAAACAAGAAAAAACACAACAAAATCAAAGCAAAACGAAATCATTACAAATGAAAATGTTTAGGGTGTTAAATAAGGCAAGTTTGATCTTTTGGGATTCAAACTTGTTTCTTGAAGTCTTGAAACCCGCTAGATGCTTATGAGTCTTCTTAGGCTCCTTCTAACTCAATAGATCACGTCCTCAAGTGGACTTCGTGTTTGGGGAAGAATAAGGCCCATTTTCCCTTATCGTTGATAATAGGATCCACCTGACCCGCCATTACCGATCTGCTCAGAACTTAACTTCTCTAACTGGTCTCTAAGATCTCTTTGACGGTCTGGAAACTAGATTCAGAGGACTTCAATTGGATGGGTGAATAACCTTATGGGATGCTCTGAATCGATGTGGAGACTTGCTGGAAGGCGGCCTTCAATTATGAGCTTAAGGATGGAGTTAGCCAAATTGCCTCAAACTGATCAAGGGAAATCAGTCCTTCATGTTCCAGCTGTTCCAGACTGATGTTTAACTTGTTCTATATGGTTTTCCTCATGGTCCTTGTCAGTGATCCACTTGGAACATAGGGAGCTTGGATGGTGTGGTTAGGTAGTTCGTTGTCCTCATCACTCCCTTCCGCTTTTTAAGGTTTTGACCCCAAAAATTCATCTCCTCTGTCAAAATGAGTCAAGTCAGAAACATTGAATGAATTAGATACTTGAAACTCACCATATAAATTCAGCTTGTAGGCATTTTCAATGATCTTCTCCATAATCTTGAAAGGCCCATCTCCTCTTGGTGAAAGCTTTGAGCTCCTTTGGTTGGGAAACCTCTTCCACCTCATGTGTAACTATACCGAGTTCCCAACTTCAAAAGTGACTTGTTTCCTGCCCTTGTTGGCTTCCTTCACATGTTGCTCATTGGTCTCTTCCAGCTTCTCCTTTACTTTCAAATGAAGCTTCTTGATTTGTTTTACTTTCTTTTCTCCATTTAAGTTCAAGAAGTCTTTTTTGTGGCAATGGTGCAAGGTCCAAAGAAGTGTTTGGGTTAAATCCATAAAAATCACCTGGAAATAAGACATTAGGATTGCACTATGAATAGCTCTATTATAAGGTAAAGCCTCAAATCAAGTGTTAAGATATCTCCCTATTAATGCTCTTAGAAGTGTTCCAAGAGTGCGGTTTACAACTTCAATTTTCCCATATGTTTGGGGATGGAAGGTGGTGGAAAAGAGTAGATGGGTACCTAGTTTCTTCCATAAGGTTCTCCAAATGTGGCTGAGAAACTTGGTATCCATGTCCGAAACAATTGTCCTTGGTACTCCATGCAACCCGAAAGATATCTTGCTCTAAAGAAGAAGAGGAAAGAGTTGTGAAGGGCAAGCGAAGAAGGACGCGATGGAGAAGATAGAGTTCACTGTCCAATAGTAAGGCACAAAATACCAACGGTAACAGAGGACAAGATATTAAAAGTAGATTGTAGGATACCTGGATTTGAGGTGATGTGATTGGTGGCGCTTGTGTCCATGTACCATGTGCTCGGATCTTGGAGAGTCATTGTGGCCTGCGTGAGTCCCTGCGGTATGGTGTAGGGCCGTGGCAATGTGAGTGGGCGACGTGGAAGGGCGAGGAGGAGTCGGGCCAAGGATACCTTTCTACGGAGGGTACTGCGGATAGTAGCTTGCCGGTGCGCCATATTTTTGAAAGTGAGGAGCGGGCCACTACGGAGCACCGTATTGCCATGGTCGAGCGGAGTATGAAAAGTTGTTGTTGTACCTGCCCGATTGTAGAGTCCAACTCGGTTGAAACGACCGCCTCGACCACCGCGATAATATCCACCACTCGAGCCATTTTTGTGATTGCTGTAAGATGGCGGTTTTGCGGACGCTTAAGTCGCGGAAGCAGAGCCGAGGACGTGTAGAGGAGGACCTAACAACTTCTTTGAAGAAGAGATTGGAGGTTTGGGTTGCATCATTGGTCTTGGCACAAAGTATAAAGTGAGCCATCTTTGAAAATCATTCTACCACCACAAATATTGAATCCTTGTGTCTAATATTGGGCAAACCTAGCACAAAATCCATAGAAATATCAACCCAAGGAGAAGTAGAAATTGGTAAGGGAAGATACAAATCGTGGGGTTGGACTCTAGACTTTGCTTTCTTGCAAGTGATACATCTTGCAATGAAAGTCTCTACTTATTTATTAAGGAGCGGCCAAAAGAAATGTTCTTTTAACATTGCCAAATTCTTTTCCACTCCAAAATGACCCATTAAACCTGCCCATGAACTTCTCTAACTATTAGATTCCTTGTAGAACATTATGAAATACATAGCCTCTTGTCCTTGAAGAGATAGCCATTGTGGATGTAGAAAAACACGTGGGCTCACTTCCCTAGATTCTTATAGTTCTCTGCAAAATCAGGATCAGATTCATACAAAGATATTATGAGTTCAAAACCAAGAACCTTAGCATCCATGGTTGAGATGAGGGCATGGGTAACAACCCGATTTTCGAGAGCAGCTGACCGAAGAAGTCAAAGGTCAAGTCAACAGAGAGATAGGATTTTTTCGCAAAACTGGAAAATTCCGAAAAGGCGGAAAAGAAAGGAAAAGAAGACAAAAGAAGTCAATCCAAGGCTTGAGAAATTGAAGAACCAAAGAAGCAAAATTATGGAGTCAAGACGGAGCAGAATCCGCATGAGAATAATTACGTAAAGAAATATGATGATTTACGGGGTTATTTTCAGTGTCGGAATTTTTAAAATAAATTTATACATTAATTCCACGTGCTGCGAATGGAATTAATTGTATAAATTCAAGACGGATTTTGGAGTAAAATTTCAGAAGAAACGGAGTTCATATGACGAAACCCGAAGTGATTCAAGTGGTACAAGTCCAGAAGACGAGGGAGCAAAGTCTCGGGAAAGAGACTATTTAAAGCGGGAATTTCATTTACCGCTTCATTCTCCGCAAAACAGTGAAAACTCACATTCAAAGTTTTCTCTAGAACATTCAAGATCAAACTCAAAGAAACTCAAGAACGTGAAGAACATTCAAGCGAAGAACAAAGAACACTCAAGCGAAGAACGAAGAACACTCAAGCGAAGAACGAAGAACACTCAAGCGAAGAACGAAGAACACTCAAGCAAAGAACGAAGAACGAAGAACACTCAAGGAGGAGGACCACCGCTGACCACCGCAAACCACTGTCGCCCAGCAGCCGCCACCGTGGACCACCGCCGTTGACCGGCGTTGACCGCCGCCGCCGATCGCCGAAGAATTTTTCCGGCGAGTTTTCCGGCCAAGTTTTCGAAGTCATTTCTCCTACTGCATAATTCCCCAGCCTCACCACCATCTTTCTGTCGTTCAAATTGAAGTTCGCTGGAAAATCCAAAATCCGACGAACCGCCGCCGTACCGCCGCTGCCGTTACCACCATCGTGCATGTCTTCATCTTGTCGAGCTTGTCACGATGGTGTGTGAGTCGAAGTAGTCTCCGTGAAGTCGCCACCGCCGTCACCGGAGTACCACGCGCCGCCGCCGTCGAGCCACTCGCCACCGCCGTCGAGCCACGCGCTGGTGAACCACCTCCTTTGCCGATCGGTTTGGTTTAGTTAACCACATTGGTTAGCTAGACCATAATCGGTTTGGTTTGGTTCACTGGTTTGATTTAATTTGGTTGGTTTAAATCAATTTGGTTTGGTTTGCTTAACCAATCGGTTTAACTTGGTTTGGTTTGGTTAAGCCTAAACCAATTAACCAACTTAGTTTAAACCAGCTAGTCCAGCCGGTCTGGTTTGGTTTAATCCAAATCAATTGGTTTAGGAGAAATTGGGTTGGTCAAGACCCAATTGGAGATGGTTTGATGAAGATTGAGGAGGTTTAAGTGAATAAAGGAACAAAGGAAGAAAATGAAGATAACTTGGGCAGCAAGTCATCAACCTTGGAGCTTCTTGGAGTCAGTAAGGGTTCAAGCAAGGGTTTCAGTGTCGCCATTCAGTCACATCAGCTGCAACCAAAGCCAAGGTGAGTGGGTGCATGTTTGTTTGTTTGGTGCATCTAGATCCCCAAAAACCTGAGGATCTTTTTAGATACATCCCTGAAATTGGAACATTACTAGTACGGGCTAGTAATGTAATTAAATAAGCATGATAAGTGGAACCCTAAAAATTGGTTAGGTGATTAAGGAATGCATGGCATGTAGATAGGGATGTATGATGAATGTTGATTGTTGAGGAGTCATGGTACAGTAACATACCCTGATAGTTTAACCTCACCTTGTTTGTTATATTGTTGTATCACTGGGTTTGTCCGGTGAGCTGTTAGTTCCTACCTTAGGAACTAGCAGTATTCTGTGGTTGCAGGTATGATATATGATCACTTGGCATGGTGCCAGTGAGCTGTTGATTCGCCTATAGGGAATTAGAGTAGTATATGATGAGGGTTAACCAAGTTCATAGCGAAGCAATGATGTAGAGTCAGGCCGTTACACTTGCCTATTGTTAGACAAGTGGAGGGTTGAGGATGACTATCAGAGGGAAGTTATGAACTGTGATGGTTAAGACCTGTGCATGAGTAATCATGGCCACCGATTCTATGGTTAGATAGATATTGGTAATGAGGCAATTGGTATCGGAGCCAACGAATCTATAGTAAGATAGATTCGGTATTAGGCTCGGGATTCGTTTTCTCTCGGGAAACAAATCCAAGATACAAGGAATAAGGGTTATGGAGGTGCACTACCAGTACTTATAAGAGTTGCTGGAAGGAGTGAGAACTGTCATCTTCTGTGTGAAGATGATGGGCTCCTTGGAGTTGTACAACAGGGTCTCAGAAAGGAGGACTGTAGGCTCCTGGTGACACGACCTGAACGTGATCTATCACTCGATGGGGGTTGATAGGCTCAGGAAGTCCGCACTGAGTTCCATTTACGATCTCACGACACGATAGACTCTTTACGGCACACACGTCTATTAACGGATGGGTGTTGGTGGAGCTACGCAGGTACTGACTCTATGCTGCGTAGCACCCGGTGTACAGAATATGAAGATTCTGCGCGCCACGATTCTGGTAAGGCATGTTATGCCTTGCTAGATTTTTTCATCTAGTGGAGTAGTCTGTCATAAACAGGGGATCTGGAATAGCAGTGGCTATCTCGGGATCAAGCTTAGTAGTATAGGTAGAGTCATAGTCTAGAACTCCGCTAGGTTAGGATGATAGGGAGTGGCGATGCGACGCCGAGATGTTTGGTCTGCACGACTGTGTTACACCAGAGAGACCTGGGATCATGACCCTTGGCTGGTGGCACGAAATCCGGAGCATAGTCATAGTTTCCACCGCTATTGATTATGTGTAGGGTCACCGCGTATCGAATATGACAAAGAATGGTATCGGATGTTCTGATTGTACGCCTTTGTGGTTGCAATTGGGTGTTCCATGAGGTGGGCTGTCGTAGTATCGCATGCTCAGGGCCCATAGTGAATTGGTAAATTGGTAGATAGCGCTATATAAGTATTATGTCTAGTAGGAGTTTGCGAACTGTTGGAAGTACGCCCCGTAATATGGACTGCAGTTCCTTACTCAGTTGTATCATGGGGAGGTTTGATAGTTCATTTCCTGGGGAAAATGGATTATCTAATTTGGGTTTAGTAGAGTGGTGTTCCTGGGTCATATGTTACTTCTTTTAGAAGTAATGTATAACCAGGTGTTGAGTTCCTAGTAGGTTACTTCATGGCGAAGTAATATACAGGAGTGTTTCGCTGTCTCTTATTATGGTACTTCATGATAAGTATCATGATGTAGAGAAGCTTCTTTGTTTTCTTTTGGTTCGGCTATTGATTGTTTATTTTTGGTCTTAGAGTAAGCCCTAGGAGGATCCCGCTCGCTGAGTAACAGTTGTCCAGTTACTCACCCCTCACCCTTTTCCACCCCTTTAGGTTCAAAGGAGACATAGGCGTCTATGAGGCTTCCTACCTGGATACTTGGGTTGTTTGATTGCTTGCATTTGTGTGTGAAAATGGTTTGTTAAAATTCCGCTTTGACTCGACTTTTAATCGTTTTATTGGAGCTCCACTAAACGTTTTCAATGTTTTATGTTTTGCATGTTTTCCGCTGCGTGTTTTCATTTTCGGTTGGAGGACTCCACTGATACAAGGTTCTGTCGAACTGACACAACCTTATTCTCCTTCGAGGGATATGAGGGGGCGGTAGTCTGGGGAAACCTTGGGAGGGTGATAGTCTTTGTGATAATCGCTCTGGCTGACGTGGACCCAGATATCGTCATATCACGTAGCGATTCCGAGCAGGTCCTTGCCCGATATGTTCGACTGCCAAGTGTTCTTGTTTGATTGGCGAGGCGGTCGGGCAGGTCGGTCAGCGGGGAGGACGGTTCGGGGGCATTACATGTGGTGGTATCAGAGCATGCTTAGATTATATTTGGGAACTAGAAATGGAATTCGAATATGATTCTGACTACGCAACGGAGATTCGTGCTTTTCTTAAAATCGGTTTTCATAGTGATCCTTTCGAGTCGGATCCAAAGTTACAAATGCAAGTTTTATCCGTGGTAGATTAGTCTATATAACTTGGATGAATGAGTTAAAGGATTAAAAAACTTAAAAGACTAATAGATTTAACCTTTGCTGTTGTTTTCTTGTATGTTGCAGTTCAGAGTTCTGGAGTGAGTGGGTATGGTAAGGTGGACGTTTGGGTTCTCGAGTAAGAAGAAGAGTCCAGGGCAAGACGAGGCGAGACCATCTACAGCAGTTGTTCCTGCGAGGCAATCATCAGCCGGGCCGTCAGCAGCACGACCACCGAGACCATCATCAGTGGCAACAGACACTATTGCAGGAGTGCCGTTAGCTCCTCAACCTAATCCGTCGTCATCTGTAGCTTCAGCAAACACATCCAGTAGAAGAAGTGGAGCATCTCGTCCGACCATGTCCGCTGAAGTGTCCAGCGCACCTGAGCTAGTATCACAGGCAGCCGCGTGATGTATCATGGATTTTACCGGTTTTCTGCCATGATATAGTAGGTTTTATGGAGTCTTTGTAGCATGTTTTGAGCATTTATGCAAGATTTACTAGCAAAAGACACTTTGGAGCAAAATGAGCTAGAAAGAAGGTTTTATGGAAGTTTCCACGTGAATTGAGAAGACTTAGAAGATTTGGAGCCAAAATGAATAAATGTTGCGAGCCCCGAGTCGACCGACTGGAAGAGATGCAGTCGACCGACTGTGACGCCGACTTAATTTAGAAGATTTTTTTATCAGGCCTTTCGCGGAACCCTAGACCCTAAGACTCATTCACGACCTATATAAACAACTCTTAAGCACTAGAAGAGGCACGACGCACCCCACAAGAACTCAGAGAAATACAAGTTTATCTTTGTTTCCATTTTTTTTAGCTTTCTAGAGAGATTGTTCTTATCACTGTTACATACTTTGAAGAAGATTTAGAGAGTGTTCTTCCTCATTTTGAGCTTGTGAGCGTCTGAATATTCTATTGTCTATTTCGTTTGTATTCATTTCATTAATAAAAAGATGATTTGTTTGACCAAACTCATGTCAGAGTAGTTACTTTATTAGATCTAGGGTTTTCTTACTGTTTTGCTATGAATTGCTAAAATAGTTTTAAACAATCTTTCAATCACGAAATTCTTCGCTACAATTGTTCTTCACTGAGTAGACGGACTCGCGAACCATTTTATTCAATCATAAATCAAGATCCGGTAGTCGAGAGACACCGAGGATCGGTAGACAGTTCTGTAGTGAGCAAGGTGCGCTCTAATTCAAATGAATGTTTGTTTAGACACCTTGTGAACAGATTTAGCTTGCACTCTCATGCTTGTTTATTTTCAGCGACAATCCAAAGAGATTTGAGATTTAGCGATTTAAACAAAGGCGTTGTTCTAACATATCATTAGAACATCGTAGCTATTATTGTGTCTAGAGTTCTAGAGTTTTGAGATTTGAAATTGATTGTGTTCCTAATTCATAAAATTCATAGTTTCCAACTGGAATTCCCTAAGATCTAATATTTCCCCGAATTTGAAGTCACCAAACGTTTTAAAAGTTTTCTCGGTTTACAAAGAGGTTTACTTAAGATATTTCACTCATGAATCAACCATAAGCTCTCTGTGGGATCGATAACCTAAATACTACAACTGTACACTGTGCACTTGCAGTTAATTTTGGGTGAATAACTTCACGCATCACCGCACCTCGTGATTCTCCGATGGCTTAATCGCCAGCCGAGCCAGTAGAGCCTCACATTTCTAAGGAGGAGGATGTGCCGGCCCCCGCCGAGCCATATGTCGCGCCAGGAGTAGTGCCTATTGAGAGTGCAAGTCAGCCGGTGATGTAAGCTGTGTGGCAGCTGGAGAGATGACACACAAAGTACCACACCGGAGACTGTGTGCGGGACCAATGGAGAAGATTCTGGATGCGGATATCAAGGATGCGGATATCGAGGGTGATTTAATCTGAAGATTCTGGAGATCAAAGATTAACAGCAATCGGAGATTTGGAGCAGAATGAAGACAATTAGTGCGAAAGGATTTCCATATATTACAAATAAGGAAAACTTGGAGATCAAGCATAGAGAATATTTAAGAGATTTCCGAGTGTGCAAGAAAAGGAAACATAGGAAATCTGCTTAACTATAAAAGGAGATGAAGACCTCTGTATGAGGGTTATCACTTCACAAATTGTAATAGTGAGGAAAAGGTCTAGAGTTGAGGGCTTAGATCATTTGGGAAAGATCTACAGCCAAGGGTTTGAAATACAACATAGGACTTAGATCACTTTGGGAAAGATCTACAGCCAAGGGTTTGAAATACAACATAGGGCTTAGATCATTTGGGGAAAGATTTATAGCCAAGGGTTTGAAATACAACATAGGGCTTAGATCATTTGGGGAGATTAGAGAGCGAGTTCTTTTGTAAGAAGAACGATTTGATATTTCTTGTAAGTTTATCATAAGAGTTTCTAATCGAAGTATATTCTTTGTAGAGAAATAATCGTGTGTTATTTCGTGTCTCACACCGTGTGGTAGTGTTATCTTTATAATTCCACATTTTCAATTGGTATCAGAGCCAATCACTTAGGTGTATTGGAAGCAGGTGAAGATCTTGGAGTAAGAATGGGAAAGGGTAAATAGTTCAGGACTAAGGAGATTGTCCTTGAAGGAAACAACTATGGCCATTGGAAGTAGCGTATGAAGACAAACATCAGAAGCATAAATGAAGATGTTTGGACCGCAGTGGAGACCGGGTGGATACCCCCAACCAAGGTGGTAGAAGAGAAGATGGTGCTTAAGCTCAAATCTGAGTGGACAGATGAAGAGAAACGAATGTCCAAGTTCAACGCTCGTGCATTATCTGCCATCTTTGGAGCGGTGAACTCGGAACAATTCCAAACCATCCAAAACTGTGAGACAGCCAAGGAAGCATGGGACATCCTTCAACGCGAATATGAAGGAACTGATGCTGTGAAGAGGACCAGAATCGATTATTTAGCCTCTAAGTTCGAACTGATGAAGATGGAGGAGAGCGAGTCAGTTGGTGAATTCAGTGCACGCATCAGCAACATTGCAAATGAAGCACAACTTCTTGGGAAGAGGTACAAAGAGAAGAAAATGGTGAAGAAACTTCTGCGGAGTCTACTAGAGAAGTACACGGCCTACAAGACAGCTCTCTCCGTTTCATCCAACACAGATGAAACCAAGTTTAATGAGGTAGTCGGGATGCTAAAAGCATACGAAATGGAGACAACATGTGAAGTCAAGAAGAAAGGTATAGCTCTTGTGGCAGAAGGTGAGTCACACAAGATAGATGAGCTGCAAAACTCACTAGGACTCATGGCGAAGCGATTCAACCGGGCATTCAAGAGAAATGATTCTGGATTCAAGAAAAATGAATCAACTAGAAGGTCTGGTGATGCAGTCAAAACTACCTCACTCTCTGCCACACAATGTCATGAGTGTAAATGTTACGGTCACTACATAAGCGAATGCCCAACTCTCAAGAGAAAATAAATCAAGTGCTTTGGGTGTAAAGGGTTTGGACACACTCAACAAGAGTGTCTAAGTGACCAGAAGAAGGGGCAAGAAAAATTCATGCTTGGTGTTGAAGAAAGTGATGAGTCAGATGAGACTGATGAAGAAGAGTGTAACAATTTTGTTGCATTTGCGGGCATTTCTGAAGAACCTGTGGATATCGATCCAAGGCATGAGGTAACAATTGAAAGTGAGAGCGACTCTGACATTGATGTTGAAGAGGAGTATCAGAAGATGTGCAAGCAAGTGTTGGATGTCAGTCGAATCAATTCCCAACAATCCCGCATAATCAAGCTACTTGAGGCAGAGCTTGAGGAAGAACGAGTAAAGAGCTTAAAAGTTCATGCAGATTTCACGGAGCCGCACAAGAAGATAAAGATGCTGACAGGAACCAAGGGACTTGATCACATACTGAATCAACAGAGATATGAGAAAACCAACTTCGGTATAGGATACACTGGAGCAACAAACTCATCCAAGATTAAGTTCTTCAAGGGGGGAATGAATGACGCTGAGGCTAGTCGATTGGCTGCCACACAACGTACCTCACCACATATCATACAAGAAGGACAGATCTCAGATGATGAAGAACTTAATCTACGATTGTGCTTTGTGTGTGGAAGTTTTGAGCACTTTCATGCATTATGTCCAAAGTATCAGCCTGTGGTGAAAAAGACCACACATCAAATCACGCGTGGGAGTTGTTTTGTGTGTGGAAGCTTGGATCACTTCAAAGCCAAGTGCCCAGATTTCAAGGCAAGGGTGGCTAAACTAGCTAGGCAGAACAAGGTTCACTATGATGAAGTCCGGAGGAACAGAGGATGGGTCAGGAAAACACACCTGAATGAGGTGCAAGGTTAGAGACAAAGAAGATCACACCCTGCCTCACAACGAACCTTAGGTCGACGATTTGAACGAGCACATGCACGTCAGAAGAGGTCAAGAAGACAGGAGAATAGAAGAGCTCATGAAACAAATCGTGGCAGGTCTTACCAAATCCGTAGGAATGACTCAAGGTATGATAATGGCTATGGGTATCCTCAGCAAAGATTTTGGGATGAGGAATATAGGGCAGAACCAAGGAGTGACTACTACCACAGAAGCCGCAACATGAACTACAACATGCGGTGTCACATGGCTTACCAAGATGACTCAAGAGAAGAAGAGGAGGAGGCCTAGTATTTTGATAGTGGATGCTCTAGGCACATGACTGGGAAACTTGAGCATCTTCAGGAAGTCAAAAGGGTCAGAGGAGGAAAAGTTACCTTTGGTGGTGGGACCACAAGCCAGATTTGAGGCAAAGGAAAAACCTCTAAAGACCAACAACCCCAGTTGATGAACGTGTATTTCATTGATGGCTTGAAGGCTAACCTAATTAGTGTGAGCCAGTTGTGTGATGAGGGATTGAAAGTAGTCTTTACAAGTATAGACTATGAGGCAATTGACAAAGATGGGAATGTTAAGATGAAAGGAATCCGATCAGGGAACAATTGCTACATGTGGAAGAATCCCACGAAGAGCCACACAACATGCCTCAGCGCTACAACTACGCTGGATCTATGGCATCAAAAACTTGGGCACATGAACACCAAGACACTTACCACTGTGGTGAAGCAAGGAAGTGTACGAGGAGTACCAATGCTAAAACATCAGGACGTGGTGTGTGGACCTTGCAAGAAAGGTAAACAAATCAAGATTCAGCACAAGAAGGTACAAGATGTGCAAACGACCAATCCATTTGAAGTGGTTCATATGGACTTGATGGGTCCCATGCAAGTGGAGAGCCTAGGAGGGAAGAAGTATGTCTTTGTGCTAGTTGATGATTTCTCGCGCTTCACTTGGGTGAGGTTTTTTCGAGAAAAATCAGAAACTATCAATAGTTTCAAGATTTGGGCCTTGCAACTCATGAACCAGAAGGGAGGTATCAAGTTCATTAGGAGTGACCATGGTGGAGAATTTCAAAACAAGATGATGGATGACTTCTGTGACAGTCAAGGGATAGTACATCAGTACTCAGCGCCTTATACTCCTCAGCCAAATGGAGTAGTGGAGGGAAAGAATAGAACACTTCAGGAGATGGCTAGCGAAATGATACATGGGAAAAAAGTTTCCCAGAGGTTTTGGGTTGAGGCAATGAGTACTACATGTTACATCATCAACATGGTGTACATGAAAAAATGGACCAGTAAAACATCATATGAGATATGGAAAGGAAAGATACATAACTTGAGCTACTCTCATGTGTTTGATTGCAGGGTGTACATCATGAATGACAAGGATCATCTTGGCAAGTTCAACTCACGAAGTGACGAGGGTTCTTCCTGGGTTACTCAGGAACTGGCTCAGCCTTCAGAGTTTACAACAAGAGGACTAGAGCGGTTGAGGAATCAGTCAATGTTGTTTTCGATGATACATCTTATCGGTATGTAGATGTGGAGGACTCAGAAAGTGACTCTGAAGAAGAACAACCAGGACTAAGAACAACAAGCAGTTGGTTGGGCCAGATGAAGAACCAGAGGATCAATATGAAGAAAATACCACAGGGATTACCACATCAGATAGGTCACCGACTCAAGTTCATCAACATCACTCACCCGATGATGTAATTGGTGATGTAAATGGTGAGAGAAGAACTAGAGGGGTGGTACGTGACTACAAGAAGATGGCAAAATATGCATCTACTGGGTTTCAAGAGATGATCATGTTTGGTTGCTTCGTATCAAAGTTAGAGCCTACCAATCATGTTGTTGCACTTGAAGATGACTTATGGATAGTAGCTATGGAGGAAGAACTGGAACAACTTGTCAGAAATGAAGTCTGGGTACTGGTTCTGCGACCTACAGAAGGAACTGTGGTCAGCACCAAGTGGATCTTCTAGAACAAGTGTGATGTAGATGGTGTGGTAATGCGAAACAAGACTCACCTGGTGGCACAAGGATACTCTCAAGTATAAGGTGTCAATTTTGATGAAAGCTTTGCACCAGTGACAAGACTCGAATCTATCAGACTCGAATCTATCAGATTCTTTCTGGGAAATAACTTGGTGTCATGGCACTGCAAGAAGCAGAGCTATACCTCACTGTCTACTGCAAAAGCTGAATACATTGCTATGGGGAGCTGCTGCACTCAGTTGCTGTGGATGAAGCAGATGGCTTCTGGCTATGGGATGGATTCCAGACCCCTACTGGTGTACTGTGACAACAAAAGTGCCATTGATATATCAAAGAATCCAGTTCAACACTGCAGAACCAAGCATATCGACATAAGACACCATTTCATAAGAGAGCTGGTTGAAGACAAAAAGGTAATGATTGATCATGTGGTTACCGAGTTGCAATTAGCTGATCTTTTTACTAAACAACTGGATCTCAATCGCTTTGTAAGTTTGCGCAAAGCAATTGGGGTGTGTGAACACTAATTCTCTTATTGAGCATGCTGAGCTGACACAGGAACTAGCACACCAGGTATATCAGACTCAGACTCAGCATGGAGCTTCAGTACTCACAAATGGAAAAGAGCTGCCTCTCATGTCGTCTCACAGCAGTACAGGTTTCACACTGAGAGTGGAGTACAAGGAGCTGAAGAGCAAAATGCCAGAAACAAGAGAACCATGAGACAAGTTTGTGAGATAGCACAACCATATAAAATAAAAAAAGGAAAGAAAAAAAAAAGAAGAGGAAAGAATGCAAATCCAACCGCCCTCTAGTGTTGGATAAAGGTTGAAAACTCATGTGGGATGAAGACATGAGAGTGTGAAAGCTAGCCAGGAGTGAGGAAGCAGCCATGCCCTAATAATCATGTCATAACACGATATGCCTTGGTGAGTCAGATCCCGAGCTAGTGCGTGTGGTAGAGGGTGTGTGATCCTGAAAAATCTCAAGGGCTAAGAATCCAAGGAAAAGAACAACTAAACTCGTTGGGTAACTACTGATTGATCATTATACTTTGAATTTTTAGCTTGATGAATATGTGGTTGTTAAAGTTGTATGTAGGTCAAGAGAGTTGAAAATTTGGGCAAAGAGATCTCAAGATCTTCCTAAACTTGATTAAGGAAATGAGATTGATTTACTTGCCATTTTTGGATATTTTTCAAATATTTGAAAATACGTGATT
Source organism: Euclidium syriacum (assembly GCA_900116095.1). Taxonomy (NCBI): domain Eukaryota; kingdom Viridiplantae; phylum Streptophyta; class Magnoliopsida; order Brassicales; family Brassicaceae; genus Euclidium; species Euclidium syriacum. The sequence continues at coordinate 1,027,966 of FPAK01000024.1, forward strand.
AGTGGGCAAGTGGGACCAATTTCCATGGGTGACAGGAGAGAGAAGCTTTAAAAAGGGAAGTTGCAAAGTCTCCACTTCTCATCCTCTCCAAATTCAACAGCAATTCTGCATTCTCTCTTTCTCAACGGAACGATGGTGAATCACAAGAGAGAAAGTCGTGGTCCAAGATACGCTGTTGAATCAACTTCATCATCGTCAAGATCCTCTGCGTCTAACCCAGAATCCGGCGAGTCAGTTCATGATGCACCAGGAGAAGAAACGATGAACACATGCACAACAATGGTGCTTCACTCTTCAGTGCTTCCAAAAAGGAAAAGGCAAAGCTGTTGAAAGTCCAACTTCCTCTGGTGAAGCAGTCAAGTCCAAACGCTTCAAGAATGATAAAGCACGCAAAGTGTGTCAACACTACTTGACCCGGGAAATCGTGAGTCAAAGGTATGTTGATTTTTGCTCTGAGGCATCTACTGAGATAGTTGCGATGATAAGGAGTAGCAAGATGGAGTCAACAGTAGATCGAGAACTCTTGCCTCCTTACATTCCTGAGGTAATTTGTGAGTTCTATGCTCATTTGCCACATGAGAAGACCAGGCAAAAGGAGGTTAAGGTATGGGTCAGGGGATATGAATACAAATTCTCCGCCGATCTCATCAACAAGGTCTTGGAGTTTAGTGTACTTACAGCTGAGAAAGCCATTGTTGCAGCCAATGTCAGCGACAATGCTGTTGCTCGATTCTTGTTTCAAGAGAAAGTGACCTGGAAATCATTCTCTACCACAAGGTGTACCCCGCGGTTTGCATCTCTGTGGATGTTATCGCATTTTAACTCCAATCGAGAAGGGCAGATTTCTTCATCAGATGGCTCATGGGCACAGGGTAAACTTTGGTGAGTTTGTGTTCCAGAGGGTCCTTGCACGAGGAAGAATCACTTACAACAAGGCAGGCTTGTACTTTCCATCCTTGATCTTTGCTGTGATGATGAATCAGAAAGCGCCTCCAATTTTTGCTGATGAGAATTCTGTGTTTCCTCTTGAGTTTGTTCCGGATAAGAGGTCTGGAAGAGCATACTCTCAAATTTACTCCAAGAAGGATAAAGGTGTGGATGAGTGAAGCGACAAGGAATCTGACTCAGACACTGCCTCAGCACAGAAATATGAGACGCTCAAAGTGAAGATTTCTACAGGAAGGGTTTATACTGTGGCAGCTATTGAGGCACTTCATGACACAATCACCAAGCTGCAGGACACCTTGCCACACTTGAAGAAGGTAAGTACTCTTGTCCTTTTTAAGAGTGTTGTTTGATTTGCTGTTTTTAACTGAATATGCACTCAAGCAGGGGGAGAAGTAAGTTCTAGTGGCTCTGAGGAGTTCTAAGGATTGGGTTCAGGGGGAGCTGATGTTATAACTGAAGGCTATTTTGCTTTTATATGCGTTTTTCTGTTGTTTTACTTTTCCCTAGAGAGACAGAAAGCTTTAAGGATTAAAGCTTGTGTGTTTGTCTACTCTTGCTGTTGTTAGAATATTGCAATAATGGGGGTGCACTTGAGTTTCTATCTTGCAGATGCTTGAGGTGTCAAAGTCAGCTAAAAAGGGGGAGATTGAGAGTGCAAGTCAGCCGGTGATGTAAGTTGTGTGGCAGCTGGAGAGATGACACACAAAGTACCACACCGGAGACTGTGTGCGAGACCAATGGAGAAGATTCTGGATGCGGATATCAAGGATGCGGATATCGAGGGTGATTTAATCTGAAGATTCTGGAGATCAAAGATTAACAGCAATCGGAGATTTGGAGCAGAATCAAGACAATCAATGCGAAAGGATTTTCATATATTACAAATAAGGAAAACTTGGAGATCAAGCATAGAGAATATTTAAGAGATTTCCGAGTGTGCAAGAAAAGGAAACATAGGAAATCTGCTTAACTATAAAAGGAGACGAAGACCTGTGTATGAGGGTTATCACTTCACAAATTGTAATAGTGAGGAAAAGATCTAGAGTTGAGGGCTTAGATCATTTGGGAAAGATCTACAGCGAAGGGTTTGAAATACAACATAGGACTTAGATCACTTTAGGAAAGATCTACAGCCAAGGGTTTGAAATACAACATAGGGCTTAGATCACTTGGGGAAAGATCTATAGCCAAGGGTTTGAAATACAACATAGGACTTAGATCATTTGGGGAGATTAGAGAGCGAGTTCTTTTGTAAGAAGAGCGATTTGATATTTCTTGTAAGTGTATCATAAGAGTTTCTAATCGAAGTATATTCTTTGTAGAGAAATAATCGTGTGTTATTTCGTGTCTCACACCATGTGGTAGTGTTATATTTACCATTCCACATTTTCACCTACTGGTTCTGACAGTTTTCATTGGGAATACTCTATCCCAATGTTGACTCCGGAACCTAGCCATGATACCAATGCCGCTCACATCAACGAGTGCTTGGTTGATCAGATCTTTGGCGGAGGCTACGTGTCACCATACCACAGTCAGTTATCCAACGGACACATTCGATTCCAGCAGGAGACACAGCCAGTGATCGGAGAGAAGATGATGGGAATCCCAGTTTCCGGAAGTGACGTGCCAGCCCATTACAATAGCGAGGGCTACCAACCGATGGAGCGGACTGCATATCAACCTGAGCCGATGATCTTCGACGTCAACGGAGTTTGTTATGCATGTGCGTGCTACGAAGGACATTATCCTTGGTGTGTCTACCGACATGTTCCATTGCCGTTGCCTATTGGTTACTGTTTCCCGCGATGTGGTCAGAGGGGACACTTCGACAATGCATGTCCTTTGGTGCTTCAGTCAGCCGAGACGGTTCAGCCAGTGCCATCGCCAGCTCAGCCGTCTCAGCCAGTAGTTCAGCCGACTACAGCAGCAACTCGAGAAGAACCCACGTGCCCCACCACTCCGACTTCCTTGGACTCTGGACAGCATCTGCGAGGCTCGCATTGTCCTCTTTCCGGAGCTCACAAGAAGCACAGGTACCGCAACCTGATCTGTAAGTGAAAGAGCCGACCCTCAACTTTAAGAAAATGTAATTATTGTGTTTGTACTGCTTCGGCATGGGATGAGGGAGTTATATGTATCGGAGAGAGGTGTATCTATTGTATTTTGTTTCTTGAGTTGTATCAGTACTGTGAGTCCGTAACAACTCTAAGGGTCAAGTGAGTCAGGACACAGTACGGTATTGCTAGTACGACGATGCCTGAACTTTTCCAGTAGTATGTAATATATGAATAAGGAAAGGTTTTGTGGATCTCGAAAAAGGGATACATACGAGTGGTATACTCCGACAGATGATTACACCCGATACAATCCTAAGTCTGAATCGATAAAGTACAACACATTAAAGGATTAAAAATTTAGACCTTATGATCTTCGATCAGGTCTTGGTTCGTCGCGAATGAAATATCCGAACAAGGCCAGTAAAAATTGGAAAAAAGTAAATTATGGATAAGATAAGTAGTTGACCTTATGATCTTCGATCAGGTCATGATTCGTCACGGATGCAATGTCCGTACGAGGCCAATAATTGGATTATGTTAAGGAGATTTTTGCTAGACTCAATAGCTGGAAGTGTATTTATATAAGGGTGAATACGGAACCTATCGGTTATCTATGATTGCTCGCACATGTTCTTGTTTGATTGTTGTGCGGACGGTTGTAGACAGCTTATATAGTCTACTAAGTGCCGATAATCAATCGTACATGTTCTTGTTTGATGTTGTACGGTTAGTTATCGATACCTTATAGCGGGACGTAATGCCACTATATAGATATATGGAAGGTGAATTGGGAATAGTTACTGATGAGATTGTTGAGTTGTTTTGCAGGAGTTGATGTGACGAAAGTCACGGATTTTAGATCTGTGACATGAATGGAGAACAACATGGAACCTGAACCCTGAAGATGAGCAAGGTGAAGACTTGAGTGAGAATCAAGTCAATCTAGTATTCGGGATATCGTCAGGATGTCCTGAATAAGAAGAATGATGTTTGGAATGTTAGCAGAACATTCTGAACAAAGGAAGAAAATGGAAGAACTTAGTTGAAGAATCAAAAAGGAAGAGTTTGGGGTATCAGCTGGATACTCTAAATTCCAAGTGAAGAAAGAAGAAGGCAGAATCAACGAAAGATCATAATGAAGGAATCAGCGAAGCAGTGTGAATCATAAATGAAGAAATGGCGAGAAAGAAAAGGCATATAATCCAAAAAGGCAGGAAGTGAAAGACGAAAGAGCTGATGAAGGCATACTCAAGGCGAGAAGGTTCCGCAACAGCGAACCTTGTCATTTTGAATTCGGGGAAGAATTTTTATAAGGAGGGAGGGTGTAACAACCCGATTTTCGAGAGCAGCTGACGGAAGAAGTCAAAGGTCAAGTCAACGGAGAGATAGGAATTTTTCGCAAAACTGGAAAATTCCGAAAAGGCGGAAAAAGAAAGGAAAAGAAGACAAAAGAAGTCAGTCCAAGGCTTGAGAAATTGAAGAATCAAAGAAGCAAAATGATGGAGTCAAGACGTAGCAGAATCCGCATGAGAATAATTCTGTAAAGAAATATAATGATTTACGAGGTTATTTTCAGTGTCGGAATTTAAAAAAAAAAATTATACATTAACTCCACGTGCCGCAAACGGGATTGATTGTATAAATTCAAGACGGATTTTTGGGTAAAATTTCAGAAGAAACGGAGTTCATATGGCGAAACCCGAAACGATTCAAGTGATACAAGCCCAGAAGAGGAGGGAGCAAAGTCTTGGGAAAGAGACTATTTAAAGCGGGAATTTCATTTACCGCTTCATTCTCCGCAAAACAGTGAAAACTCACATTCAAAGTTTTCTCTGGAACATTCAAGATCAAACTCAAAGAAACTCAAGAACGTAAAGAACATTCAAGCGAAGAACGAAGAACACTCAAACGAATAACAAAGAACACTCAAGCAAATAAGGAAGAACGAAGAACACTCAAGGAGGAGGACCACCGCCGACCACCGCAGACCACTGTCGCCCAGCAGCCGTCGGCGTGGACCACCGCCGTTGACCTGCGTTGACCGCCGCCGCCGATCGGCGGAGAATTTTTCCAGCAAGTTTTCCGGCCAAGTTTTCGAAGTCATTTCTCCTACTGCATTATTCCCCAGCCTCACCGCCATCTTTCTGTCGTTGAAATTAAAGTTCGCCAGAAAATCCAAAATCCGACGAACCGCCGCCGTACTGCCGCTGCCTTACTGCCATTGTGCATGTCTTCATCTTGTCGAGCTTGTCACGATGGTGTGTGAGTTGAAGTAGTCGCCGTGAAGACGCCGCCACCGTCGCCGGAGTCCCAGGCGCCGCCGCCGTCGCCGGAGTCCCAGGCTCCGCCGCCGTCGCCATCGAGCCAGGCACCATCGCCGTCGAGCCACGCACCAGTGAACCAACTCCTTTCGCCGATCGGTTTGGTTAAGTTGACCACATCGGTTAGCTAGACCATAATCAGTTTGGTTTGGTTCACTGGTTTGATTTAATTTGGTTGGTTTAAATCAATTTGGTTTGGTTTGCTTAACCAATCGGTTTAACTTGGTTTGGTTTGGTTAAGCCTAAACCAATTAACTAACTTAGTTTAATTGATTTAGCTAAACCAGCTGGTCCAGCCGGTTTGGTTTGGTTTAATCCAAATCAATTGGTTTAGGAGGAATTGGGTTGGTCCAGACCAAATTGGAGCTGGTTTGATGAAGATTAAGGAGGTTTAAATGAATAAAGGAACAAACGAAGAAAACGAAGATAACTTGGGCAGCAAGTCATCAACCTTGGAGCTTCTCGGAGTCAGTAAGGGTTCAGGCAAGGGTTTCAGTGTCGCCATTCAGTCACATCAGCTGCAACCAAAGCCAAGGTGAGTGGGTGCATGTTTGTTTGTTTGGTGTATTAGATAGGTGCGATCTAATAGTACTAGTACGGGCTAGTAATGTAATTAAATAAGCATGATAAGTGGAACCCTAAAAATTGGTTAGGTGATTAAGGAATGCATGGCATGTAGATAGGGATGTATGATGAATGTTGATTGTTGAGGAGTCATGGTACAGTAACATACCCTGATAGTTTAACCTCACCTTGTTTGTTATATTGTTGTATCACTGGGTTTGTCCGGTGAGCTGTTAGTTCCTACCTTAGGAACTAGCAGTATTTTGTGGTTGCAGGTATGATATATGATCACTTGGCATGGTGCCAGTGAGCTGTTGATTCCCCTATAGGGAATTAGAGTAGTATATGATGAGGGTTAACCAAGTTCATAGCGAAGCAATGATGTAGAGTCAGGCTGTTACACTTGCCTATTGTTAGACAAGTGGAGGGTTGAGGATGACTATCAGAGGGAAGTTATGAACTGTGATGGTTAAGACCTGTGCATGAGTAATCATGGCCACCGATTCTATGGTCAGATAGATATCGGTAATGAGGCAATTGGTATCGGAGCCAACGAATCTATAGTAAGATAGATTCGGTATTAGGCTCGGGATTCGTCTTCTCTCGGAAAACAAATCCAAGATACAAGGAATAAGGGTTATGGAGGTGCACTACCAATACTTTTTATAAGAGGTACTGGGAGGAGTGAGAACTGTCATCTTATGTGTGAAGATGATGGGCTCCTTGGAGTTGTACAACAGGGTCTCAAAAAGGAGGACTGTAGGCTCCTGGTGACACGACCTGAACGTGATCTACCACTCGATGGGGGTTGATAGGCTCAGAAAGTTCGCACTGAGTTCCATTTACGATCTCACGACACGATGGACTCTGTACGGCACACACGTCTATTAAGGGAAGGGTGTTGGTGGAGCCGCACAGGTACTCTACGCTGCGTAGCACCCGATGTACATAATATGAAGATTCTGCGCGCCACGATTCTGGTAAGGCATGTTATGCCTTGCTAGATTTTTGCATCTAGCGGAGTAGTCTGTCCTAGACAGGGGATCTGGAATAGCAATGGCTATCTCGGGATCAAGTTTAGTAGAATAGGTAGAGTCATAGTCTAAAACTCCGCTAGGTTAGGATGATAGGGAGTTGCGATGCGACGCCGAGATGTTTGGTCTGCACGACTGCGTTGCACCAGAGAGACCTGGGATCATGACCCTTGGCTGGTGGCACGAAATCCGGAGCATAGTCATAGTTTCCATTGCTATTGATTATGTGTAGGGTCACCGCGTATCGAATATGACAGAGAACGGTGTCAGATGTTCTTATTGTATGCCTTTGTGGTTGCAATTGGGTGTTCCGTGAGGTGGGCTGTCGTAGTATCGCATGCTTAGGGTCCATAGTGAATTGGTAAATTGGTAGATAGCGCTATATAAGTATTATGTCTAGTAGGAGTTTGCGAACTGCTGGAAGTACGCCCCGTAGTATGGACGACAGTTCCTTACTCAGTTGTGTCATGGGGAGGTTTGATAGTTCATTTCCTGGGGGAATGGATTATCTAACTTGGGTTTAGTAGAGTAGTGTTCCTGGGTCATATGTTACTTCTTTTAGAAGTAATGTATAACCAGGTGTTGAGTTCCTAGTAGGTTACTTCATGGGGAAGTAATCTACAGGAGCGTTTCACTGTCTCTTATTATGATACTTCATGGGAAGTATCATGATGTAGAGAAGCTTGTTTGTTTTCTTTTGCTTCGGCTATTGATTGTTTATTTTCGGTCTTAGAGTGAGCTTTTGGTGGATCCCGCTCGCTGAGTAATAGTTGTCCAGTTACTCACCTCTCACCCTTTTCCACCCCTTTTGGTTCAAAGGAGACATAGGCGTCTAGGAGGCTTCCTACCCGGATACTTGGGTTGTTTGATTGCTTGCATTTGTGTGTGAAAATGGTTTGTTAAAATCCCTCTTTGACTCGACTTTTAATTTTTTTATTGGAGCTCCACTAACCGTTTTCAATGTTTTCTGTTTTGCATGTTTTCCGCTGCGTGTTTTCATTTTCTGTTGGCGGACTCCACTGATACAAGGTTCTGTCGAACCGGCACAACCTTGTTCTCCTTCGGGGGATATGAGAGGACGGTAGTCTGGGGAAAGCTTGGGAGAGTGATAGTCTTTGTGATAATCGCTCTCACTGACGTGGACCCAGATATCGTCATATGACGTAGCGATTCCGAGCAGGTCCTTGACCGAGATGTTCGACTGCCAAGTGTTCTTGTTTGATTGGCGAGGCAGTCGGGCAGGTCGATCAGCGGGGAGGACGGTTCGTGGGCGTTACAGCATGTCTCCTTGATAAGGCATCAACGACTATGTTGTCTTTTCTCTTCTTGTACTTGATGACATAAGGGAATGTTTAAATGAACTCTAGCCACTTTGCATGCCTCCTCTTAAAGTTAGTTTGTCCCCTCAAATGCTTCAAGGTCTTATGGTCGGTATGGATAACACATTCCCTGGCAAGAAGATAGTGTTGCCAAGTCTCCATTGCTCTCACTAGGACATATAGCTCATTGTCATATGTAGGATAGTTGAGAGTTGCACCACTAATTTTCTCACTAAAAAAGGCTATTGGCCTGCCACCTGCAGTAAGCACATCCAATACCTAAACCTGATGCATCACACTCAATCTCAAAAGTTTTAGTGAAATCCGGTAAAGCCAAAACATGTACATGGGGTATTCTATCCTTTAGTGGTTTGAAGGCTTGCTCATGAGCTTGTCCCCACTTGAATCTCACTTCCTTTTAGATGAGAGCAGTGAGTGGTGCAGCCAAGGTACTGAAATCCTTCACAAAAACTTCACTAAGTTTCTCATAGAAAAAAAAACTATTGGCCTGCCACCTTGAGTAAGCACAGCTTCCATACCCATATCTGATGCATCACACTCAATGTCAAAATTTTAATGAAATCTGGTAAAGTCAAAACAGGTGCATGGGATAACCGATCGTTTAGTGCTTTGAAGGCTTGCTCCTGAGCTTCTCCTCAATTAAATCCCACTTCCTTTTTGATGACAGCAGTGAGTGGTGCAGCCATAGTAATGAAATCCTTCACAAATCTTCTACATAAGCTAGCCAATCCGTGGAAACTTCTTACTTAGCTAATGTTGGTAGGGACCAATCATTCTTGGATTGCTTTGACCATTTCTTAGTCGACCCTCAGTCTCTGTGAACTCAGTATGAAGCCTAAAAATAAAAGTTCATTAGTGTAAAATGTGCACTTCTTAAGGTTGGCATAAAGACCTTCATTTTCAAATGTTTTGATAACTTGCTCTAAATGAGATAGATGCTACTCAAAATTAGGACTATAAATGAGTATATCATCAAAGTACACTACCACATACTTGCTTATAAAAGGTCTTAGAACCTGGTTCATAAGTCTAATGAAGGTTCTGGGTGCATTGGTTAGTCAAATGGTATGACTAGTCACTCTTCAAGTCCTTGCTTGGTCTTGAATGTCGTTTTCCACTAATCACATTCCTTCATTCTTACTTGGTGATATCCACTCCTAAGAACAAGCAAGTTCATCAAGCATATCATCTAACCTTGGTATTTGATGTCGATTTTTGATGGTTATGTTGTTGATGGCCCAACAATCCACACACATCCTCCAAATCTCATCTTTCTTAGGAACCAAGATTATTGGTACAGCACAGGCGCTAAGACTTTCATGCACATATCCTTTCTCCATTAGCTCCTTCATGTGTCTCTCTGGCTCCTTAGCTTATGTTGATGCCGGGATTCAGATTTTGATTATTCCTAATCAAAAGGACCTCTTTGCAAATACATCTTATTTAATCAGGGGATTAAATAGTTAGGTTCGTCCTGATGTGCAACCGCTCGGCAATAATGGTAAAGGTCGGCTCCGAGAAGTCCCCCGAAGGGGTCTTCATGTTGTAGCTGAACCCCGTGAAAGACTGCCTACGTACCCTCGGAAGGGATCAAGCCCCACGTAGTTCCGTCTTCGGATAATAATCCGAGCTTAGGCTCGGGAATCTTGTGATTAACTCGGGCTCTTAGGCCGAGATGTTAATTCGGGCTCTTAAGTCGAGTTGTTGTTAACTCGTGATCTAAGGCCAAATTGTCTTTATCTCGGGCTCTAAGACCAAGTTGTAAGTTGCTGATGATTCTTTCTATTTTCGGGATATCTCGGAGCCTAAAACCTATTTTCTGGTTCTCTCCGGGATCTCTAACCTTTCTCTCTCTAAAACCTAATTTTTTATGTCTAATTCTCTCTAAGAGAGTATAATATATTTTTCTCGGGATCCTTTTTTTTAGGAGGAGGAGGTTCTCCTTTTATAAGGATAAATAGACGGTCTATTTAGGCCCAATAACCTAATAATAAGGAATATTTCCTTATTCCCCCAAAGATAAGAAATATTTCCTTATTTACGAGAGATAGGGAATATTCCTTATTTCCAATGACTAAAAGATATAGATAAGATTTTTCTTTATACGAGCTAAAGGAATTGAGAAATACCCCTATCTCAGGTTTATTTCCCGAGATCGGATCATAGCTAAACTAGAAGGACTATATCCTAATTAATTATGAGTTGTTTATAAGGGGTGCTAACCCCACCATCAACAGTATGTGCCCCCCAGTTCGCTTGACAAGGAACTTGAGCAGAGTCAACGAATTTCTAATTTTCATTGCTGGGAACTAATTGGGATCTGGTTCGTTCAGGTGACGTTCGGAACATCTACCTAGTGTTATAGCTGTGCCCTAAGAAAGGCTGCCTACGTACCCTCAGAGGGATCAAGCCATTCGTAGTTCTTCTTAAATCTATAAGGTAACGAAACCGCTGAAGTCTTTGAAATCCATGACTGCGGGTTATGAGGAGTTGTTTAGTCTATAAACTTCTGAGAAGCAGGTAAATTTTCCTAACTAGGAGGTGGGACTCTTCCGAGGGATAACTAAATTAACTAAGAGGCAAGGAAACTCCGAGAAACAGACGATCTTCCGAAAGCTAATCAAACTGGTCTAACAGATTTTTCTAACCAGATAGAGTTTTCCGAGCTTAGAGGGTAAGGAAACTTATTCTGAGCTTATAGCGTAAGGAAAACTGATTCCTAAGGAACCTGATTCCGAGGTTAGCGTAAGGAAACTTATTCCGAGCTTATGCGAGGGAAAACTCTCGTCTTTTATTTGGCGAAACTAAGTTTCATTAATTCAGAGAATTCTTCGAATGATCTGTACTTCGAATTTACTAATCCTTTGAACAGATCACCGGATGTTCTTGGGCGAATCCCGAATTTCGTATTTGTTATTACAGTGAGGATACTTCGACTGTCATCCGTCAATCTTAAGTTCTTACTTTATCGGATCTTACGATCTTACTTTATCGGATCTCAAGATTTTTGGGCATCCTCCGAGGGGCGTTTATTTTATTTGTACGAACCCATTCTGAAGTTTTCGGAATTCATTGTAATTTGTTTTTGATGACTTTGCTTGTTACGTATCTCATAATGTTTACTCGAAACTTCGAAGTCTAAACTTCGAAATCCGGAAAAGAGCAAAACAAATAAGGCGCGCTTTCCTTATTCATTTGCTTAAAGGGAATTTTAACAACCAGTCATACTTTATCAGACAAATTGTTGAACTTTTGCATTCGGTAAAGAATGTGTAAAAGAAATTGTTTTAACAAGAAATGCTCGACCATTATCTGTCATACCAAATTCTACTTTATCGAATTCAGTACTTGAAGTGGTTTTAAATATGCGGGAATGACCCGATTTTCACCTCTAGATTCTTCAGCCTTACTTTATCGGGCCTCAAAATCCTTTGGCGACGGGAATTGCTCCATTTTTTTTTCATATCGGATGCCTGATCAGGACACCGATGTTTTTGCTGAATGTTAATAACATTACACGATTTTTATTATTATTATTTTTTTCATTTTTTTTTGTTGTAGCTGGACTCCCAAGAGTTGCCTACGTACCCTTGAAAGGGATCAAGCCATCCGTAGTTCGAACCTTACTAGGTTTTTTTTAAGGTCGGTTATCTAAACTCATGGGCTAATCTCGGAAAAATGGAAATATTTCATTTCTCCTAAACCAGGGAATATGTGATAAGATTTGATCTTATTCTGTCCGAGCTTAGATTTCGGCCTAGATAAAGTAGTTAATACCTCCGCTTCGGATACTAAATCTAACTATTCTTTTTCCGAGGTCGGGACTTAATATCATTAGATAATTAGGTCTGTTCTTCTTAGTAATATGATTCCTCTGATGGATCGATCGGATTAATTCGGCAAGCGAACTTGTATTCCGACAGATTGCTCAATAGATAGGATAATATTTTTATTTCATTGAAAAGTAAAGTGTAGGTAATACATGAATATTTGAGAACCCGGTAGACGAAATTTAAGGAAAAACCTTGGTTTGGCTCCGAAATCCTTCCATTGTCCTTTTATGATTGTTTGGTTTAACTAGCTCCGAGCCAAGTCCAAATTTTATTTTACTCTTTACTCTCTCAGGCCTTTGACAAATTTTGGGCCGAGCTTTAATAATCAAGCCCAGTTCCCCCTTTTTCCTGTCGTGATCTAATTTTATGCTTCTTCCTCTTTAAATTCTTTTCTTTTCTTCGGCCAAGACATGATTTTCTGCTTAAAATCAAGTCGATCTCCAATCTCTCTTCTCTGCTTCTTCTTCTTACTCATCTCTTTTCCCTTTCGTTTTTTTTACGTCGAAGGAGAAAGCTTGGAGATATATTTCTCCTAAAACGTCGGCATCTGCCCCATTTTTGATTTTATTTTCTAACTCTGCAGAACTGTTGTAGCCCTATTGATGATCGAGTCTCACAGCCGTGAACTCTAGCTGCATCTGCTCCAATTTCATCTATTTCTGACCTCGGATTTCTGATCCCAACTCCTTCAAATCCCGACGAATGAATCCGATCAAGCTTCTTCGGTGGAATGGTCCCGACCAAACTTCCATCTTCCTTCGTGGAATTGAATCTCGGTAAACTCCTTCCACATATCTTATTTTCTTTTTCTCCGCAACTTCCTAAGAAACTTCAAGTCGAGAATTGAATCGAATCCGATCTAATTCCACTTTTTGTATTTGAATTGGAATTCCCGGTGTAAGCTAGAGATGTTCTCGGAGGATGGAGCCAGATAGCTTTTCTTTCGGCTTGACGTTTCCAGATGCTGCTGAATTTCTTTTGATTTTTGTTGTTGTTGCATTCCTCTCATCATTGGCTTTAACTTCTCCATTCTGACGACGTAAGACATAACAAGATGTATAGCGTAGTGACTTGGAGACCAGAAGGCATCGGCTTGGGCATTGGTACAGAGGTGGTAAAAAAAGGTTAAAGACGATATGGGGGTCGGAGGCATCACAACGATTTGGACTATTGAGGCGAGACTGGTAAGTTTTTCGAACTGAGGGATTCTCTCCTAGTCTCTTGTTCGTTTTTTAAGACTCAGCCTTGCTTCGAATTAATTTTAGATACTTCAAAACAATTTCTCGCCATGCCTTAGAGGTTTTATTCTTCTACCAGATTTTTTGGCTTGACAAGGGAGTCTTGCTTACTATTGTACTTCAGGATGGATCCCCAAGATCGCGTGTAGTGATTAAACGTGTCGAATGTCGTTTAAAGGAAAAGTTGAGATTCCGCTTCTCCTTTTTTAGGTGGTACAGAACCAAATCGGAGATATGAGCTAGGTCGGAAACGTTACGAGGTTGGTAAGTTTTCCGAAGCACTGTTTTTTCCTTAAACTAGTATGGAGCCTACTTATCCCGAGCTTATTTACTTGTCATAGCTGAAACTTCTGTTGTTGTCATGCTTTTCCTTTTAAAGACACCGAGGATAATTCTTTAGCTTTCCGAGCTAAAGATATTATTAAGAACAGGCGAGCTCAAAATCTTCTCTTGCCTAGCTAATTCTCTTATGCTTTGAAAAATTCTTTTCCGATACCCGAAGGTCAATGTTTTCAGTCGCGGAACCTTCTGAGATTCTTTCAGAAGAGCTTGCTTTGGCTGCAAACTGTGGATTGCTCTTCTTTCCCTTAAGCTTTCTTCCTCCTTGTTTCGGGGACAGAGAAACTGAGGCAAGATCGGCGAATCTTTGTAAGAACTACCTCCTAGTCCCTGATTTGTGTGTTCAGTGGATTTGATCCCAGTTGTTGTTGGAGCAGTAGTTAGATCGCTAGACCTTAGGTTGATATCAAACCATAGAACCATGATGATATGATGTTCTTTTTCTTTTTGTACCTTTCTTTTGACAGATCGGAGATGCCCGCAGATCACAAGTCTTCTTTTTTCCGAACTTCTCTATTGTATTTCCACTAGCTAAGTCGTTTTTTCTATGAAAGACGATGACCCTTGGCATGATCCTCTACCTTCTCAACGGATTTTTCGTCTCTACTTCCTGTCTAAACTTGATCTTTTGATTGTAGCAGGCTAACATGTCGGAGGTAGACTCAAGTGACGAGGTTTTTCTTTCAATTTATGACTTCCAAGGAGTCACTAACGCATGGACTCATTTAATTTTGTTGCTCAAAGGCGGCGACGGCGAAAAAGCCTCCATCGCGGAGGTTTACGAAGATGAACAAAATCTGACTCCTTCGAGGAATTATCGAAAGCTTATTTGCAAATACATCTTATTTAATCAGGGGATAAAATGGTAAGGTTCGTCCTGATGGGCAACCGCTCGGCAATAATGATAACGGTTGGCTCCGAGAAGTCCCCCGAAGGGGTCTTCATGTTGTAGCTGAACCCCGTGAGAGGCTGCCTACGTACCCTCGGAAGGGATCAAGCCACACGTAGTTCCGTCTTCGGATTATAATCCGAGTTTAGGCTCGGGAATCTTTTGATTAAATCGGGCTCTTGGGCCGAGATGTTAATTCGGGCTCTTAAGCCGAGTTGTTGTTAACTCGTGATCTAAGGCCAAATTGTCTTTATCTCGGACTCTAAGGCAAAGTTGTAAGTTGCTGATGATTCTTTCTATTTTCGGGATATCTCGGAGCCTAAAACCTATTTTTTGTTTCTCTCCGGGATCTCTAAACTTTCTCTCTCTAAAACCTAATTTTTAATGTCTAATTCTCTCTAAGAGAGTAGAATATATTTTTCTCGGGATCCTTTTTTTTAGGAGGAGAAAGTTCTCCTTTTATAAGGATAGACTAGATTTTGACCCCGCGTTGTAACGCGGGGTAATATTTTTTTATCTTTGATTCTTAAATAGTATATTTTTAGTTATCTTTGATTAGATTTGGCTATTTCGCGACCCGAGTCTTGTCTCATTTATTAAAAATTTTCCGCTTTGGATCATTTATTTTATTCAGATGAATAAGAAAAAAAGAAAGAGTATGAGAACCAGTTTCCTAAATAGGCTGTTTAATATCTAATACTTTTTTAAATGAATGAGAAATTATCTAAATATTATTTAAAAATTTCCTAAATTTTCTGAAATATTCTGAAATATCTGTCCCAAAATAGAGTCTTATCCGAATTAATGGGGAGAATTGACATTATCGACCCCCTGACTAAACTTTTACACTGTTTTGCTCCCCTATTTCAGTTTCGACCACATTGCACCCCATTCGCAAACTTACATTCAAATTGCACCCTCTTTTCAATTTTCGGGTTTTACCGTTGACCAAACCGTGTCACCTGGTATGAAAACCCAGAATCGTAACCAAACCGGAATCAAACCGAAATGTCAGTTAGTCAGACCCGGATCCACAAAGCGGGTCATTTAAAACTCGAGATTCTTTAAAACCCTAAAAAACAAAAATCCCCAAATCAATTTCTGGGTTTTCTCTCGACGAACCCTAATCCCCAATTCGATTTTTGAAACCTAAACCACCAGAATTGGCTGTAATGGAGAGTTCCGATGAGGGTTCCGACGCGTATTACGACACGATGATGGAAGATGCTTTGGCTACAGAAGATGAAGCTGAAGAAGAGGAAGCTGAAGAAGGTGACGACAAAGGTGAAGAAGACGAAGATCTTGTAACAGATGGAGAAGGCGTGGGCAATGGCGATGACGATGACGAAGACTCTGAAGTCGAAGGCGCTACGCAGAGTCGTTTTAATGTTGAAGAAGACCCGATGGAGAGATACGAATACGAGGTGGCCATTACTTTGGTTGATTACGAAGATGATCGTGAAGGTGTTCGCCACGACGAGTATTACGACTCCGGAGAAGGAAGTGATGACAAAGTAGGCAGGCGCATGAAGGCTAGGAATTTGACACCGAGACACAACGGGATTCTTTTGAAAGGTCATAAATTCTTCAATAGATTGGCTTTAAAAGAAGCTGTCCTCTGGCATGCAATGAAGAATAAGAGAAACATTAGGCAAACTAAGTATGACAAGAAGAAGAATAGTTTCACTTGTCTTGGAAAGGCTAGAGACGGAGGTAGATGTGGATGGAAATTTTACGCATCTATTAGGAAAGGGCATACGAAATGGAGGATTAGGAGTATTGGAAATCGTCATAACTGTGCAAAGAGTGGTGTTTGTAAGATGTTGAAAGTGGATGCGATTGCTAGGATGTTTCATGATAAGATCAGGGATGGAGAAGCTTATATTTGAGAAGTGGGGAATAAATGCGACTATAAATCAGGTTCAAGCAGCTATAATTAAAGTTATGAAGTGGCTAGAAAAGGAGTATGATGATCAGTTTAGTAGATTGAGAGATTATAGAAACGAAATTGTTCTGTCTAATCCAGGTTCAAGTGTTGTAGTTGACTGCCTGAGGAATGAGAGTGGTGAAGATGTGATCAGAAGATTCTATGTTTGCTTTAGTGTTCTTAGAGACAGTTGGAAACAGAGTTGTAGACCACTCACTGGAATAGATGGATCATTCCTAAAGGGTAAAGTGTCTGGGATGCTTTTGGTTGCACTTGGCAGAGACGGTGACAATAAAATATATCCTCTGGCTTGGGGAATTGTGGAGAAAAAGAACACCGAAAACTGGGTTTGGTTTGTGAGGATGATAAAAGAAGATTTACTTTTGGGGGATGGAAGTGGATATGTAATTGTCTCTGACAGACAGAAGGTTAGTTTCTGCCCCCTTTGTTCTTTATGTGATGTTATCTTTTGATTCTTATTAGGGTTTGTAATCAATATTTTTATCTGACCATTGTTTCTATCTTTGGCTTCTTATTAGGGCCTGATTAGTGCAGTGTCAGCTGAGTTACCAGGTGTTGAACACAGACATTATGTTCGACACATTTATGGTAATCTCAAAGCTAAGTTTAGTAAGAGAGACCCAATGAAGAAGTTCATTTGGGACCTAGCATGGAGTTACAATGACGCTGAGTTTAAGGCCAGGATTGAAGACATCAAAAACTTTGATACAAAGGTGTACACTTACGTTGTCAACTCGAATCCTAGCTCTTGGTGCAAAGCTTTTTACAAGCTTGGACCATGCTGTGAAGATGTAGAGAATAACTCAACTGAGTCATTTAACAAGTACGTTTGCTTTCCCTTGCTTTTCATTGTTTTTCCTTGATTGTGATGTAACTCGAGACTAACTCACCAGAGTCTCCTCCATTCCAACAGGTCAATAGCTAAGGCTCGGGAGAGACCTTTTGTGCCTATGCTTGAAATGATCAGGACACAAGCCATGAACCGGATCCACAAGAGGAACAACAAATCGCAAAAGCATTAGGGGACTCTTACACCATATGCTACTAAGGTACTAGAAGAAGAAGAAGATGAGGCATCGGAGTGCATAGTCCAGCCAAGCACTAGTGGGATGATTCAGTAAACATTAGGAGGATGTTCTCACCTAGTTAGCTTGGCTAATAAGACTTGTTCGTGTAGAAAATGGGAAATAAGAGGGATACCTTGCGTGCATGCCTATGGAGTGATATTAAAGAAGGAGCTCGATGTGTTTGATTATGTGGCTTCCTGGTTTCACAGCTACACATAGAGGATGACTTATCAGGTTGGGATCACACCACTAAGAGGGTATAAGTTCTGGCCTCAAGGCACTCTTCCGATCGGTTATCCTCCTAACACTGAGAAGAAGGGATACGAGGAAAAAAAGAGGAAGAGGGGGAAGAATGAGAGTCCACAGAAGAGTAAGTGACCAAGGGAAGAAAAGAGAGAAATTCATTGCAGGCGCTGCCACATGGCTAGACACAATTCAAGGTTTCATGACAAGGTAAGTTTCATAATTACTTTCATAGACTGCCATATTACATGTCATTCTTCCCCCAACAGATATCTTGTGGTTATATGGCAGGAGAATAACAATAAAGGAGCTGAGAAGAATGGTAAGGGAGCTGAGAAGAATGATAAGGGAGCTGCAAAGAAGGGCAAAGGAGCTGATAACAACAGTAAGGAAGCTGTGAAGAAGGGCAAAGGATCTGAGAAGAATAATGCAAAGGTTACTCAAAACCAACAGAAAACAAAGGAAATTGAGAAGCAAGGAACAACTAAGAAGAAAGGAACAACCAAGCATAAAGGAAAGGGTGAAAGGAAAGTGACAAGCAAGAAGTGATTCTCCATTAGGTTTCTGTTATAGGGCTTGCTATGTATTTAGTTTGTTAAGGTTTATGTTTTTGAAACAATGATGGTTTGGTTAGGCTTTTTGTTCGAAGTGAAACAATGATGGTTTAGTTTTGTACAATTACTTTCGAATGATTCAGTTTGTTTTCATCAGATTTTTGTTCAATGTTAGCATTACTTTGGATCACAACACATAGATCACAATATTATAAACAATTGTTACTTCGAAATGGTTCAAAATATTTAAGATTACAAAGACAACATCACCAATCCAAAGGAACCTACTTCTTCACTACTAGCACAATCACAACCACCAGGATAAAAGCTCCAATAACCAAAGCCATCATCTTCTTCATGCTTTTCCTTGATGAAGCCAACATCTCTTCCACACGCTCAATCACCTCTGTATTGCCACGACTCATCAACAAAGCAATTTCACCTTCTAACTGATCAACTTGGTGTTTGACCTGTTGAATCTCGTCCTTGTAAGCCTCGTCCACCCACTTAAACACATGTGGGTCGTTTTTCAGCTACACTCAAACCCATGAGAAGCAAAAAAATATTTCAAATTTCCAGTCGAACAATTCCCCGAAAACGAAACAAGAAAAAGAGTCTTACCCTTTTCGAATACGCAAATCCACACCAAAAATAACGACGAGATGGATTCTCATCGGTGCCTGACATCTTCTCCATGATGTTAGCGCGACACCAACAGTTGAGAGGAATTCCGATAACTCGACTTCTTGGATCTATTCTCCATTGACATGAATTGTTGCTCGAAGATCCAGTCAAGTTCGACGACAACTTCTCCATCTGAAACAAAAACCCAGAAATTCATCAAACCTCCAAAACCCAGATATTGAACCCTAATTTCTTTTAAATTGACTATGTGTATCGACGATAAATCTATTTTAACCCTTACCAGCTTTTGATTTCGAAAAATGTTACTCATTTCAGAAATTGAGTTTAGGGTTCTTCAGGAAAAGCTCTGCAAATCGAATCGGGAATTTCGGATTTTAATTCTAAAAATTGGGTTATGTTAATCAAATGGGTCGGGTTTTAGTTACCGTTAAAACGGTTTTAGCCCGCTCTTTATGGTTTAATCCGGTTTACTGTTTAATGTTTCACTTTGAAACCGGCTGACACTGTTTGGTCAACGGTAAAACCCGAAAATTGAAAAGAGGGTGCAATTTGACAGTAAGTTTGCGAATGGGGTGCAATGTGGTCGTAAATGAAACGGGGGTGCAAAACAGTGTAAAAGTTTAGTCAGGGGGTCGATAATGACAGTTCTCCCGAATTAATGAGAGTTAAGATCTTAATCTTAGTTATCCAAAATTTCACGTTCTCATCCATTTTCCGTTATATCATTTTTCGTCCCGTTTCTTTATCGTGAATACTATGAAAAAAAATTTCAATACCGGAATTACCCGATCCCCTCTCGTTTCCATTACAATATTTTCCTTTTTGTTACCCCAAATAAACATGCCTACTTCTTGTAGAATAATATAATATTTGATATATTTAGTATTGTATTTTTAATGTGTATTTTGGTAAAAAAAGAAAAAGAAAAATAAATTATGTAAATATTTTTATCATAAATTTTTGGTACATATGCTATCCATAATTTAGGTAAAAAGAATAATGTTAACAAATGTTGAAAAATCACGTTAGTTGTTAT
Source organism: Euclidium syriacum (assembly GCA_900116095.1). Lineage (NCBI taxonomy): Eukaryota > Viridiplantae > Streptophyta > Magnoliopsida > Brassicales > Brassicaceae > Euclidium > Euclidium syriacum. The sequence goes on from FPAK01000024.1 coordinate 1,048,025, forward strand.
AGTAAACTAATGATTTGGTAACATATACAAATTCTTATTAAATATTAGGATCATAAGTAAGTAGAGTATTTTGAAAATAATGGGCCACATAAAAAATATATTCATAAGCCCAATTCTTATTATCTATTGTAATTAGTTTTTGCCAAAATTACCCTTAATGAATATATACCTTTATAACTAATTTCCAATGGCATTACATGTAATATAACACATCATAATAAGGTTATCTCTATATTTGTACTCATCAATTAATAGTATTAAGATAGACGGTCTATTTAGGCCCAATAACCTAATAATAAGGAATATTTCCTTATTCCCCCAAAGATAAGGAATATTTCCTTATTTCCGATAGATAAGGAATATTTCCTTATTTCCGAAGACTAAATGATATAGATAAGATTTTCCTTTATCCGAGCTAAAGGAAATGAGGAATACCTCTATCTCGGGTTTATTTTCCGAGATCGGATCATAGCTAAACTAGAAGGACTATATCCTAATTAATTCTGAGCTGTTTATAAGGGGTGCTAACCCCACCATCAACAACTTCTTCCGAGTTAACTCAATAAGCAGCTCTATTAGGAAATGGTGCACCAGGAACCAAATCAATTTGAAGCTCAATTCCTCTTATTGGTGGAAGTCCAGGAATTATCTCATAAGGAAATGTATCAGTAAATCTATCCAAAAGGTCCAAGACTTCTTAAGAAAGGTCTTGTTCCACAATACTCATACCTGCATTCAAAGCTTCCTTAAAGATCATGAGTAATACCGGCTCTTTACAAGTGATATCTTTAGTTAAAAAACTATATTTAATCAAGAGATTACTTTTAGCATCCTTTTCTTTAAACATCTTAAGTTGAATCTCTTGAACTTGTTTTGGGGTGAGAGAGGTAAGATTGTATTTATTTTTTTCATGGACACAAGAATACTTGTTGGTCCGTGATGCGTGAATAGTTATTCACCCAAAACTAACTGCAAGTGCACAGTGTACAATCGTAGTATTTAGGTTATCGATCCCACAGAGATTATGTCGAGTTTCGATTCTATTAGAATGCAATCTATCTGGTAACTAGTTGTGTAATTTATGGATTAAAAACGCTAGACTTATGTAAATCGCGGGTAATATGGGCCATGCACAAAATTGGATGTTGCTCTACTCTTATACACAAAAGATGAATGTATACAATACCAAATCTCTTTGCGTATTGCACTATGAATCAACCAACAGATCAGAAAGGATGCTTTTCAACCTATATAGCTAATACATGCATTGGGAATGGATTAAATTGTTCATGATCTTTCAAGCCAAACTCTTGTTTGTACAAGGACGAAATCATCTGCTAAAAATAATGCTCCGGGTTTAATTTAAAATGGGTGTATGATCCAAAAAATCCTAAAATTCAATATTCTAAGTGATCAAGTCAAAATATTGTATGAATTAATATTAAAGCAAAGAGTAGTCATGAATTCAACAACAATTCGTGCACCTAATGAATCATAAAACCTTTGACAACCTAGATCTAACTAGGGAACTACTCACACATAGCAAACAAACCAATCATAATCATTAATATCAAGAGTTTACAATATGAAAGAAATATCAAAAAGAGATCAAAGCAAAAACGTGGCTCTCTCTCTCTGTAAAACCAACAGAACAGGGGCACAAGAAAACCTGCACACAAGGGTGCTCCCTGAAAACAAGATATAAGTAACTTTTTGGTGATTTTTGGTAAAGAGATGCATGAATGCTTCAAAAGCTTGATGGAAGTCGACTCCCTCTTTCTTCTCTGCTTTAAGTCGATTATATAGCTCCTCTAGGTCCTGCATGAGTCGGCAAAGAAGTTCTAGAAGTTAGGGTTTCGAAAAGAAGGCCCAAAAAGAATTTTCTTTTTACTAAGGCGGCCTCTGAGTCGGTCGACTCTTCCTTCCAGTCGGTCGACTCGGGCTCCGGATCAAAATTTTTCATTTTTAGCTCCAAATCTTCTAGATTCTTGCAAAACACCTCAGCATGTGGAATCTTTCATTTAACCTGTATAAAATGCAGAAAATGCTCCAAAACGGCGTAAAATATCATCGTGAAAACCGGTAAAAATAACAGTACATCAAATTCCCCCAGACTTAGCTTTTGCTCGCCCTCGAGCAAATAAAGAGCTAGTTAGTGGTCAAAAAAAATCCGGTTTACCGTGATCAAGCTATCAACCTTCAGCAACCATTTCTTTCATTGTGACCTCTCCAACAGCTGAACAATACGCAGACCAAGTTGTATTCTCCAATGAAAAACTTATTAAGAACAAATTAGAGTTATCCCAACCACAATGAAGACCATATTTCAGATACCATCAAAGAAACTCATTCTACTGTCATCATATAGCCGGAAATGCTTATCAATCGTCACCTAATTTAGCACAAGATGGTCTTTTCGTTCTCCCCCAGACTTATCCTTTTTAATCATTCAGTTTATAACTCAAAATTTCTCAAAGTTTAGGCGAATAATGACATCGTAGGAAATTTTCTTAGCCTCGCTGTCAACTGAGTTCTCAAATGTTCAAATGCATCATGGTATCGTCGGGAATTTCCCTAACCGCATAGATCTTGAGCTTCTAGTGATGAATAATTTGTGTCTTAAGGAATTTCCCTCTACCTCTTCACTAGGTTTTTAGAAAATACATAATTTTCATCAAATTGTCTTTAGGGAGAGCTGAAGATCGAAAATCATGCTTGTGAACGAATATTTAGCAAGACATAATGGCAAATGTGAAAAACGAAATGATACATACTTAACTGTATCGTGCTCTGGCTTTGCTGAAAATTTTAAGAAAATCACGTGGGTTTACTCCGTATTGTATCTATCAAGCTCTCTAGATTTCCATATGGTTGGTCCTTGTCAATACTGTTGAGTCACTCAATCATAGTTAAAGAAGGTGGAAAGTGATAATAGCATCATATCAAAATACAAAAGGTTCACCAAAGATCCATCAAACGAAAAAGAGTCATAGTACTCCCTCCCCCAGACTTAAATTTCACTGTCCCAGTGAAACCAAGTCAAAACAAAAGTGCAAAGAGAAATCAAGAGAAAAAGAAAAATAAATGTTGGAAATAAAATGATAGAACCGTATCTAATCGCGGGGACTGCGAGTGCGTCTCCTCTCAGCTGTAGGGTCAAAGTCGTGCGAAGAACTAGTGCCTCCAAAGAAATGTGGACGCACGTGGCTCATCATCATAGGATCATCCGGGAAACTCGTCAAGTTGCTCGGTGCTTTGGAAAACTGCATCGTCTCCCCTCTCTGTGCCGTAGTCGACCGACCTATGGTAAGGTCGTCCGACTCGGTCTCCGCATCATCATCATCTCGTTGGTCCTCAGTATCTCCAGCTCTCTGTGGCTTTGGTTCTCTCCTGGTTGGCTCGTGGACTCCTCGGTTAGACGAACAACCTGTGAAAAACGAGTAAAACCATCGAGCAATCTTGTTCTTCCTCCTGTGGCGCTCCATCTTGTAGTCGTACTTCACCTCTGGACTCGCCTCAAATGGTGGCTGCTCGGGTAACTCGAAGAAATTTGGCATCCCGCCAATAGAGAATCTCGCTCCAGCAAATGGAAAGTCGTCAGCTCGGTGTGAATCACGCGGTTGAGAAGTAAAAGTACACGGTGGCTGGGCGGCACGTCTGGTATGGCGAGGTGGGGCATGCATGACCTCTGGTAGCAGAGTCGATGCAGCGGCTATAACCGTCAGCAAGTCAGCAGGTGGGTGAAACCCAATGTCCTCCTGTGAATCGAGCCTAACATGACTCTCGTTCGGGAGGCGAAACAAACAAGTCGCGCCATCATCCCAAATGAACTCGTACCATCCTCCCATACAAACAATCTCAGAATGATCAAGTGAAGCCTCATCTAGAGTAATCTTCGTCGCATCGGCGGCCTCCTTGTTGAATAGGTCAACTGGTACTTCACACCACTTCATGATGGGGGTCAAAAGGCTCCCCACGGTCTCCTTCTTTTGAGAAGTAGCGTTCCCCAAGAAGACGTGACTCCTCGTATCAACCAAATGGCATGCAAAGAGTGCACCCATGTTCCAATCAGTGTCCTTAGGCACGTCTGGTAGCAGAAATGAATCACCAAGGCATAGTAAAGTAAGGTCAACTCCGGCTCGTAGAGTCGGCCGACCTCAATGCGTCTCAAGAGTGTGTGGCTAATGACTCTAGCCAAAATCTGAAGGGCGGGGTGGCGGATCAAAGACTGCTTCGTCTTCGTCGGCTCGTAAACTCCAGACCCAATAATCGACCACATCTTATCACGCGCTCCAAAGCTCTTCATGCTCCAATATTCGGTTCCCTGTCGCTGGAAACCGAAAATACGACAGATATCCGCCACTGTGAGCGGGTAATGCTCACCATGGATCTTGAAGTGGAGACTCCATTGGTTCACGTTCTCACAGCGGAACGGTATATCTAAATACATCGAGGCTAAGAACTGCCTCGCCGCCTCCGGATATGTATCATAGCAAGTGAAACCAATGATTCCCATACCGACATTCTTCATCAACCGCTTCAAATGGTTATTCAGCTTCAGTCGTGACATGTAAGGCACGTCCAGGAAACGCATCGGCTCTATGAGAATGTCCGTGTAACGGTTGTAGAAAACCGTGTCATAATCATCCTAATCCCGGTTTTTTCTTGTCCGACATGCACGGTCCTTAACAACATCTGCGTGGTTTCTCTCGGGAAATGGGTCCTCGGGCTTCTCGTTCTTTGCTTTGTCCCAAATGTTGGAATCACTCTCAGACTCAGAGGAAGACATCTGCAAAAAGAATTTAAACCGTTTTTATCAAAAATCAAAACCGCAGTCGACCGACTCGGATCGCAATGTGTTTTTCATCAAATCATCATCAAATCTGCTATAATTCATCAATTTAACTCAAATTTCTTGCATAATCCAATAGAGACAATGATATTCGGCCACCCTACACTAAATTCAACCTAAATCCCACTCTAAATCATCAACATGCAATTTTTCAAAAAATTTCAACTTTTTCTCCAAAAAGTCATGAAAGAAAACGAGTTAAATCAGAAAAATACCTTGCAGTTCGTAAAAACTGTTAGTACAGGATGATAGAGCTGAAAATTGCGATCCCAGGGGGATTTGAATCACAAAATTTGGTTGAGAATTGAGAGAGAAAATTGTGTTTGAAGATTTGAGGTTTAATGAAATTATGATGAAAAACTCGGTTTTAATAGAACTCGACCCACGAGTCGACCGACTGCTCTGGGCATGGTCGACCGACTGGGCCCCAAAAACAAAATAAATTTTTTTTTTTTTTTTTAGCACTTTTTAATGACTCAATCTAAATTGGGACTAAAAGCACGAAATCCTAAAGAATTAAACTAAAACAGACTCACAAGTGGGTTGCCTCCCACTAAACGCTTCTTTACAGTCAATAGCTTGACTTTGTCTGACTTGAATCCTTCACTTGGTATTGGAATGTAGGTTCCCTTGTAGAGGACGCGTTCAAAACCTTTAGGTGTAGTTCCAGTCATCCTCATCTTCTCTGCTTCAATGGATTCAGCAGCTCTGAACTTAACTCTTCCCGTTCTGCAGTCAATCTCGGCGTATGCGGTGTGTAAGAATGGTCTTCCAAGGATCAGCGGGTGTTGAGGCTCACTTTCAAACATTGTCACGTGGATATCTACTACGAAGAACCGTCCATTGGCTTTCACAAGTACATTCTCCACTATTCCCTCGGTTATCTTGTAAGTATCATCAGCTAGCCTCAAAAACACTCGCTTGTTCACCATTTGGTCAAACATCATCATTTTGGCAACTGAGAGCGACATTAGGTTTACTCTAGCTCCAGTATCACATGGGACGTTCTCAAACAATGTGTGTCTAATCATAACATTAATCTCAGCTCTTCCAAAGTCTCCAAGCTTATTTGGCATCGATTTCTCGATTACTTCATCACACATCTTGGCAAGTCTACTGCAAAACTCCTTGGCTCCCATCTTATTCTTCAGTAAGTATGGTGTCAACTCATCTAACTCAATCTCCATTCCACATTGCTCCATAAGTGACCAAATCTCCTTACATTCTTTGATAAACTCCTCCACATCATATTTGAGTTGTCTCAAGTACCTTCAATGAGTTTGCAAAGAAAGTGATTTTGTCCTCAATGTGCTCAGGTCGTATCCAACGAGCAGTGGATTGAATGTCTTCATCAGACATAGAACAAGCTGTCATAGAAATTGATCTTCGTTTAGCTTCAGGGGAGTCGGGTCGACCGACTGGTGGTAGGGTCGACCGACTCGGGCGTCGAAAACGTTTCCTTATGGGTTCTTCGATAACTCTCATCTTTGGTTTGGAACTTGTGATGATTGCCAAACTCTTCTTCTTCTTCTCTTGGTAGTAGCAGGCAATCTTCTTCTTCAACTTCTTTATCCTTGATCTTGAAACTAATGTTCAGACTTCCCAGACCTCTTAATGTTATTGTGTCTTCCGAGCAATCGATTAAAGCTCCAGCGGTTTTAAGGAACGATCTTCCAAATATAATCTGCTCTATCCCATCTTTCTCATCAGCATAGCAAGTCTCCAGGATGTAAAAATCCAAAGCAATGAATCTATCACCAATCATACATGGCAATTCAGTGAGTTTTCCCAAAGGTACAACAGTTGTATAATCAGCTAATCGCATCTCCTTCTTGGTAGTCTTCAATTCGAGTGGTCCCAATCTTTCCATGGCAGACAAATGCATGGTGTTACCGCTCGCTCCTAGATCACATAGGCATCTCTTGAATACTTGATCTCCAATTGTCAAAGTAAGTTCAAATTTTCCAGGATCCTTCTTCTTCTCTGGCATCCGGTACATGATCGCTCTGTCACAAATTGCAGCAAACAGGCAGTTCCCATCTTCTGGGGTTATCTTCCATCTCATCACCTTACTAAGGACGTCTTCAAAAGGGTAGCATAAGTTATGTTCTGCATCTCCAGGACTTCTTCAACTAGGCTCTCCGCTCCATTTGTTGGTGGCATTGGCTTGTAAAACGAGTACGGGTTGAAGTATCCATCTTGGTATTGCTCTCACGAAATCCACATCCGGCTTCCCATCTCCTTTGTGCTTTCCTTGCATCATTTTATGTCTATCAAACACAAAAGAAGAAAAATATTCAGTAGCTATTTTTATCATAATTTCCTAACTCTAATTCTAACAAAAATCGAAAACACCGTTAAATCACTTGATGCGTGAAAAGTTAGGGAAAACTGTCATTTTCTACCCCCTCATCAAACTTTTACATCGTTTTGTACCCCCGTTCCAGTTTCGACCAAATTGCACCCTCCTCACAAACATATCGTCAAATTGCACCCTATTTTCAAATTTCGGGTTTGCCTTTTCACAAAACCACGTAAACCGTAACCAAACCCGATTTTGACCCAAATTGAAGATCCAAAACCCGATTACAAACCCGACCCGATTGAAAAAAAAAATCAATAATTCAAAATAAATTCAAAAAATCAAAATAAAATTAAAAAAAAAATTCAGAAAATTCCAAAGACATTATCAAAAATAAAATAAAAAAACTTCAAAAAAATTCAAAAATTCAAAAAATCGAAAAATCAAAATAAATACAAAAAAAATTTCAATTTTTCAATTAATCTAATAATTAAAATAATTTTTTATTTTTTAAAAGAATGTCTAAAAGTTTTCCAAAAAAAACTCATGATATGTCATTTAGCATCTCCTCCAAACCTTCTCATGCACCCTTCATCAACAAAACTCATGAGAACAATTCATGATATGGAATACATAGATATGAAAAATACATTTTTTCCATTGAATTTTACTATTATAATACACTAAGACAAACTACAGATTTATATTTCTAGTAGTGTGTTTCTTTGTAATTTGAATTTTTGTTTCATTTGATTTCTTATTTTCCTATTCCATTATGTTGTTGTATTTTCAAATTAGGTTATTGTACTATTATTTTTAATTTCATCATCAATATTAAAAATAATATCCATCAATTATTCTAAAATCTATAAATTTAACATATATCATCTTAATTGGGTAGTCTAATATGCTATTAATATATATTTATTGTGATGACAGAAATATTAATTGTCGTATAAAATTAACAATTTTTTGTTTTTATTTCATCTAATCAAATTTTCTATGAGTACAACTATCTATCTCATTTTGTATGAGCACAAATTTTTTTCACGAATGGTACATGAGAAGGTTTTGTGGAGATGATAACTGACATATCATGAGTTTTTCTGGAATTTTTTGAACTTTTTATAAAAAATAAAATTTATTTTTAATTATTAGTTTAGTTGAGGAAATTGAAATTTTTGTATTTATTTTATTTTCGATTTTTTGACTTTTTATAATTTATTTCGAATTTTCTTTTGATTTTTTTGAATTTTTTTTGAATTTTTGAATTTTTTTTTTAAAAATTTTTTAATTGGGTCGGATTTGTAATTGGGTTTCGGATCCTCAATTTGGGTCAAAATCGGGTTTGGTTATGGTTTACGTGGTTTGGTCCAGAGTTAAACCCGAAATTTGAAAATAGGGTGCAATTTGATAGTAAGTTTGTGAGGAGGGTGCAATTTGGTCGAAACTGAAACGTGGGTGCAAAATGATGTAAAAGTTTGATGAGGGGGTAGAGAATGACAGTTTTCCCGAAAAGTTATTCACCCAAAACTAACTGCAAGTGCACAGTGTACAATCGTAGTATTTAGGTTATCGATCCCACAGAGATTATGTCGAGTTTCGATTCTATTAGAATGCAATCTATCTGGTAACTAGTTGTGTAATTTATGGATTAAAAACGCTAGACTTATGTAAATCGCGGGTAATATGGGCCATGCACAAAATTGGATGTTGCTCTACTCTTATACACAAAAGATGAATGTATACAATACCAAATCTCTTTGCGTATTGCACTATGAATCAACCAACAGATCAGAAAGGATGCTTTTCAACCTATATAGCTAATACATGCATTGGGAATGGTTTTGATTGTTCATGATCTTCCAAGCTAAACTCTCGTTTGTACAAGGACGAAATCATCTGCTAAAAATAATGCTCCGGGTTTAATGTAAAATGGGTGTATGATGCAACAAACCCTAAAACTCAATATTCTAAGTGATTAAGTCAAAATATTGTATGAATTAATATTAAAGCAGAGAGTAGTCACGAATTCAGCAACAATTCGTGCACCTAATGACCCATAAAACCTTTGACAACCTAGATCTAACTAGGGAACTACTCACACATAGCAAACAAACCAATCATAGTCATTAATATCAAGAGTTTGCAATATGAAAGTAATATCAAAAAGAGATCAGAGCAAAAACGTGGCTCTCTCTGTGTGTAAAACCAAGAGAACCTTCACACAAGGGTGCTCGCTGAAACAAGATCTAAGTAACTTATTGGTGATTTTTGGTAAAGAGATGCTTGAATGCTTCAAAAGCTTGATGGAAGTCGCCTCCCTCTTTATTCTCTGCTTAAAGTCGATTATATAGCTCCTCTAGGTCATGCATGAGTTGGAAAAGAAGTTCTAGAAGTTAGGGTTTCGAAAAGAAGGCCCAAAAAGAATTTCCTTTTTACTAAGGCGGCCTCTGTGTCGGTCGACTTTTCCTTCCAGTCGGTCGACTCGGGCTCCGGATCAAAATTCTTCATTTTTAGCTCCAAATATTCTAGATTCTTGCAAAACGCCTCAGCATGTGAAATCTTCCATTTAACACTACATCAGTCCGGCCATAGTGGATGGTATCCTTATCAAATTTCCATGGTCTATACAGTAGAAGATGACAAGCTTGTATAGGAACCACATCACACAACACTTTATCTATATACTTTCCAACTTTGAATGGTATTTGTACTTGATTTGTGATCCTTACCTCAACCTTGTTGTTTAACCATCTTATTCTATATGGATGAGGATGTTTAGTCCTTTCAAGGCTGATGAGGTTAGAGACCATGTGTTCACTGGCCACATTGGTACATGATCCACTATCAATGATTAGGTTACATACCTTGTTTTGGAATGTGCAGCGGGTATGGATGATGTTCTCTCTTTGAGCTAGCTCATCTGGATGAAATGTGAGGTTTAAGACTCTCCTTATGACAAGTGACTCTCCATATTCTGGTTCACATTCAACCTCCTCAACATCAGCATCATCTATGGTGACATCCTCTTCATCTTGTGACTCATACTCACCCGCATCCGTTAAAATCATGAATTTAGGGTTTGGGCAGTCTCTAGCCATCTGTCCTCTGCCCTTGCACTTAAAACAGGTTATATCATGAGTTATAGAGGTGTTAGAACTAGTATAATTACCTTGGTTTGGCTCAACTAGTTTGGACTTGAATCGGTTGTCAATGGCAACGGCCTTGGCCTTGTCTAGTGGCTTAGCTTGAGAGTGCGGTTAGACTGGCTGTTTGGCTCGGTTCTGGTCCCAACTTTGAGTATTCCTAGAACTGTTCATGCTGGAAGTCTTCTTCTTAATATGTTGCTCAGCTTGGATGACATTGTGTAGAATATCCTTCAAGTCATGGTAGGGTATTCTTTCCAGTTTACGGCTGATCCTCTCTTGAAATCCATCAAGGAATTGTGCCATGGTGGTTTCAGCATCATCCTCTAACTCTATCATGTCTCTAAGGTGTTCAAATTCCTCAAAAAACTCTTCTACACTCTTAGAACCTTGAGTTAGTTTCCTAATATTTTTTTGATGTTCTTGGTGATAGTAAGTGGGCACATATCTTTTTCTCATGAGCTGTCTTAGTTATACCCATGTGCTTACTTGAGGAGTACCACTTATTCTTCTGTCACTAACCTCACGATCCCATCAAGTTAAAGCATGATCAGTGAGTTGAGCCACGACTAAGGCTAGCTTATTTTGCTCATTGTATATATAAATAAGCAAAGATATGTTCCATCCTTTGTTTCCACTCTAAGTAAGCCTCCGGATCTACTCTTCCAGCAAAGGTAGGGGCTTTAAGCTTCATGTATGTGAGTTTGTACCTAGGGTTATCGTCTTCCTCCTCTACATTATTATGGTTTCTATGGACCATCCTCCTTCTAGGTTGATAGGTGGGGTTTATTCATCACTTACATCAGTTTCTAACCCATCTACTAGCTCATGGTCTCGGTTTTGTCTTGGGTTTTCGTTTTGTTTAGGCTGCTCTACTCGGTATAGTCTTTGAACCATGGTTTAGAATTGATTTTTAATGTCTTCCAGCATCTACATCATGGCTGCATTTTCTTCTCATGTATCATCACCCATAGTACCTCAAACAATTGAAGTTTGAAGTATCAAAATTATTATAGAATGGATAATAAGAAGCAAGCAAGCAAAAAAATATATCCTTATGACAATCAATCTTAGATTTACTAACAAGCCTAGAAACCTATTAAGAACTAGAAATCCAGAAAAAAAAACTTGAATGAAAAGAGACAGGCGGATGGCTCGGTGGTTGACTACCGGCGGTAAAGTACAATTGTTTTACGACCTCCTTGAGCAAGACCAAAATTGACTCGAGTTTTTGATGATTTCTTTCGATAAAAAATCTTGAATATCTCATAAATATCTATGTGAAAGATATGGGGTCGAATCAATCAAGGGAAAGAGTAGCAATCAAAACCGATTAGGGTGATTCTCTCTTTAATCCGAGTTTTGAAATGAGTTTTCTTGGTTCTAATCTAGTAAATATCTCAAGAATTTAGCACCAAAAATTTGGTACAGGAAATTATGAACCAATAATGAAAATTCAAGCCTGGCCGTTTGTGTACCAGACCGGGTTAGCTTCTCGGCTTGTCTGGTAAGACCAATCCGCAACTAAATGAAAAACCCAACTTTTCTCAGGCTATCTTCTGGGTGCTACTAGATATACGTATCTTAAAACCGCACACACAAATAAACTAGGGCCAGTAAGAGTTGGTTTTGGAGATAGGGAATGATAAAGCCAAAACCGATGAAATCGCTGAACCCGTATCCTTGCTAGTAAGGCTAGCCGGCACGCTGCTTAAAAATCTTTAAAAATTTTTTTTTTTATGAATGAAATTGAAATTGTAGCTTTACTAAAAACTGAAACAAAGAACTAGAAAAACAATATATATATATATATATATATATATATATATATAATTTTTTTTATTTATCTTAAAGAAACAAATTTCACGAAAGAAAGGAAAGAAAACTAATAAGCTTAAAAGTAAAGCAATCAAACACCTTTTTGATCCAGAACATTTAGAGCTCTGATACCAAAATGATATGAGTTTTGGTTAAAAGTATTAAACCAAAAAAGGGTGAGTTGTTGGCTGGTCTAAGGGCCTCTCCAACTAACTCGGATATGGTGGAAGTGTAGGTGGAATGTTAAGAACTACAATAGGTGCGGCAGCCTATTGATAATTCTTGGGAACAATATAGACTTGGATCCAATCACAAATCTAAGATCAAAAGGAACGTTTTGTAAAGAACAAAAACTGCTTATTTTTATTAATCAGAAGGTGAAAAAATAGGACTACATCTCAAGGCATTATAAAGTCATGTTCACGACTTAATTTAACAAAAAACACAATAAATCTACAAAAGAAAACAAGGAAAAACACAAAAAAAATCAAAGCAAAATGAAATCATTACAAAGGAAAATGTTTAGGGTGTTAAATAAGGCAAGTTTGATCTTTTAGAATTCAAACTTTTTTTTTGAAGTCTTGAGACCCTCTAGATGCTTCTGAGTCTTCTTAAGCTCCTTCTAAGTCAAGAGAACACATGCTCACGTGGACTTCATGTTTGGGAAAAAATAAGGCCCATTTGCCCTTATCGTTGATGATAGGGTCCACCTGACCCGCTTTACTGATCTGCTAAATTGACTTCTATAACTTGTTTATGGGTGCTCTTTGCGGGGTGGAAAATAGACTCCAATCGCTTCAATTGGATGGGTGGATCACCTTTAGGGATGCTCTTAGTCGATGTGGAGACTTCTTAGAAGGCGGCTTTTAATTCTGAGATCTTAAATGAAGTTATCCGAATTGTCTCAAACTGATCAAGGGAATCAGTCCTTCATGTTCCAGCTGTCCCAGGAAGATTTTGAACTTGTTCTCTATGGCTTTGCTCATGGTTCTAGTCATTGGTTAACTTGACACATAGGGAGCTTGGATTGTGTGATTAGGTGGTTCGATATCCTCATCACCTTTGCAGATTTGAGCAAAGCATTAATGGTAATGGATAGAGTTCGAAAAGCACTAAAAATTTTCCAAAACAATTAAGAGTTAAAAAAATATATGAGTAAAAGAACTTTTTTTTGGTTCATGGTGTCGATCGACGCATTTGGGTGTGTCGATCATCACTTGTGTCGTAGTGTTTTTTTTGTAATAACCCTTGCGTTAAAAAAATCGATATTTTAAACTAAAACCTAGTTAAAAACGACTAAGCATATTGGCATAAATAAAAAAAAGGAGAAACACAAAGTGACTAAACACGTATCTGGATAGCTTTACCTTCGAGCACAAATGTTAATCACAGAATCGAAAAAATGAACCAGTGCACCTTTTATCCTTCTCCGTATTCTACAAGGAATAAATTGTAAAAATGAGGCACACAAACCAAGCAGAAGAAATAGAGAAACTAATGTGTGAAGTAATTCACCTAAAAATGACTGCAAGTGCACAATATACAATTGTAGTACTTAGGTTATCGATCCCACAGAGAGCTAGGGCTAATTCGGATTAATGCAATTATGATGAATGAATAAATACCTATTAACTAAGCTAATTGATTGATTTGTTGTATGCAAGACTTTAAAAGCATTAGATCTAGGGGAAATCTATAGGCAACAATGGATCTCGGTTTATTAGGTGACTTCTTGAATTCTAAACACATTATACTTTCAAATGCTTAATGGTGTATTAGTGAATAAACTTTGTCTAAAACCCTAAATCTAAAAGTCTCATTTGAATTGTCGCTGGAAATAAACAAGCATCAAATAAACAAGTTAGATATGTTCACAAGGTGTCTTAACAAGCTATAGCTATGACAAGGAACGCACCTTTACTCGCTACAAAATTATCGGTTCCTTCCAATCCGTCTCCGGTAGAGGAATCGACCTAGATGAGGTTAATTACGTCACCTCTCATTGTTAACACAATCTATAGTGAAGAATCTTGTGGCTTTGTCCAAAAATGAAAGCCGAATTAATGATCCATTGAAAACCCTAGATCTAATATGGAAACTACTCAGACATGATTATGGTAACACAAATCATTATTGGATTAATAAAATAGACAATGGATTATCAGAGGGTCATGGATCTCTAAAGAGTATTGACAACCTCTTAACTTCTCAAATTCAAAAACCTAAATTTAGTAATAAAAGATAAGAACTCAATAACAATGAATTGGAAATAAGATAACTTTATAATTGCTTGATGATTTCGTGGCTTGATGTTCGTGTATGTATCCTTCTGCTGCTGGATACCTTCTTTTATAGCTCCTTATGTTGGTCATAGGTTAGAACCTGCTTAAAACTTGAGTCAGGCTTCATTAGAGTGAATCGGGTCAGTCTTGTAAATCTCGTCAGAATGACATGTCTTCAGTAAAACGACCATATATTGGGCCTCAGGTATCCTTTGGGCTTGATTTCAATTTCAAATGAAATTTAACCGCCGTGCCCACAATTTGATATGTAGATCGTCTCCTGGTTTGTCAGGTAAGTGGGTCAAAGGTCGACCGACTTCTTGGCCTCTGTTTCTGTCTCTGCAACTCCTTTGTTAGTTTTGCTCCAAATCTCTTCTCTTTAACTCCTTTTGTTTCAAATCATCTTTTGATTCCTAGACCTGTATAAATACCTAACATACAATAGATAACTCTATAAAAGCACATGTATCATGGTAGAAAAACCTGTAAAATCCGTGATACATTAAAATTTTCTTCAATGTTCAGTTTTTCATGAGAATCAAATGCGTTTGGTGAAAAAAAAATCAAATTTAAGTTTAAGGGAGTCTAAACATAAGTAATCAACTTTATCTCTATCAATTCTTGATGGTGTGAATTTTTTTTTCACCTAAACCGCTCTAAGCGCAAAAGTATGAAGTTTTAATACTAAGGTTATCAATCCTGTAAACAACTTGAGCTAATCTTGGATCAATGTGTTTTGAAGATGTTTCAAAAAAAGTCAAGCGTATGTAATCAAATGTAAACAAGTAAACTAAGTAAACACAAAAGGTTGTATGCATTATTAAAAACATTAGATCAACCATCAGGGATCTACGAACAATTCAACGGATATAACTCTAACACAATTATTTGATAGTGTGATTCTCATTAAAACCAACATTTATTCAACATCCTAGATCACAAATATATTTTAAACCTTACTGATTCTAATAATTAATTATTTTGTAAGTTAGATTTTTTCACAAAACATCTCAGTCAAATCCCTTTAGACCTTGAGAAGCGTTTTTCTCATGACAGAGAATTTCGGCGGATCTAACAATGTTCGTCCAATAGATCACAACCCATGAACTTATGCGTGGATAAAAACTTCTAAATCTAACTGTTATTAATTTCTGTATAAGAAACACGTGTTCAAAAATTTAGTAATGAAAACTGATGTATCATGGATTTTACCGGTTTTCTACCATTATATAGTAGGTTTTATGGAGTCTTTGTAGTATGTTTTGAGCATTTATGCAGGATTTACTAGCAAAAGACATTTGGGAGCAAAAAGAGCTAAAAAGAAGGTTTTCTGGAAGTTTCCACGTGATTTGAGAAGACTTAGAAGATTTGAAGCCAAAATGAACAAATGTTGCTGCGAGCCCCGAGTCGAAGATGGAGTCGACCGACCTTACGCCGACTTAATTTAGAAGATTTTCTTATCGGGCCTTTCGCGGAACCCTAAACCCTAAGACTCATTCATGACCTATATAAGCACCTCTTAAGCATCAGAGGAAGAGAACCACTACACAACAAGAAGAACTCAGAGCAATACCAGTTTCTCTTTGCTTTTTGTTTTCATTGTTTTTAGCTATTGTTCTTATCATTGTTCTAGACTCTGAAGAAGATTAGAGAGTATTCTTTCTCAATTGAGCCTCTGATCTTCTATTGTCTATTACGTTTTCGTATGTACTCCATTCATAAAAGGATGATTTGTTTTACTAAAACCATGTATGAGTAGTTTATCCATTAGATCTAGGGTTTTCAGAAGGGTTTACAAAGGATCGTTCTAAACGGTTTGATTTGTGGAATAAGCCACGTGATTCTTCACTACAAACAGTGTTTTACATTTAGAGGTGACGTAATTAACCACTTTTGAATTATCAAGGTCGATCTTTCTACCGGAGACGGAGATAGAGACGCCGGAAGAGTCTGTAGTGAGCAAGGTGCGTTCTAAGTCAAATGAACGTTTGATTAGACACCTTGTGAACAGATCTAACTCGTTCGCACTAAAACTTGTTTACTTTCAGCGAAAATCCAAAGAGATTTGAGATTTAGGGATTTAAATAAAGGCTATTTTCTAATACACCAATAGAATCTAGTAGTTTAAAGTGTTTAGAGTTCAAGAAGTCACCAATAACCGTCATCCCACATTTTCCCAATTGATTTCCCTTAGATCTAATGTCTTTTTAAAGTTTACAACACATCACAAGTCATTAGCATATTAGAATCATCGTAGTGCGGTTACTTTTGCATCTGAATCCAAATTAGCCCTAGCTCTCTGTGGGATCGATAACCTAAATACTACAACTGTACACTGTGCACTTGCAGTTAATTTCGGGTGAATAACTTTGCACCACCAAAAAACGTATTATCAATCAATAGAAAATCCTAGAAACTGATAAATCTAACAGGTAGATTACTCAGACAACAAGGACGATTACCCAAGCCTGTAGAGAAAAAAATATTTCACAAGTTTAGAGATAATACAATATAGGTTCACATGTTCAAGCCCTTAATTGAGATGATGAACAAAACTCATTTCCTCATCAGAATCCAAACGAACAAAGCGTAGAAAGTAAACCTGAAAAAATACAAAACAAAGCATTGTTTGTTTAAAAGAATTGTTTTTGATGCATAAAGCTCTCTGGCTAAACAAAGGATGAAAAAATCCTTTTAAAAGTATCGTTCCTAGGGTTAATCCTATCAAGATTAGGATCATGTTTAAGTTGGAGCGAAACAGGTCGGGACTAGAATTCTCGTCAAATTTAAGATTTTTCAGTTAAACGATCATAACTTGAACTGCACAGGATTAAATGACTTGATTCATATTGATCATGACAGTTGACTTCCATATCTTTCTTTTGGTATGTGATTTTTCTCCTGATTCATCTATTTAGTGGTTCAACGAATCCCCAGCTTCTCGAACTCAAATATGTCTTTCTATCTCCTTTTGGAAGTTTTGCTCCAATTCAATCCACTTTAGCTTCAATTCTTCAATAACGTCATTAGACTTCAAAAACCTGTAAAACAAATTAAATTAAAGGCTCTATAAAAACACATGTATCCTGAAAAAAAAACGGTAAAATCCATGATACATTAATTCTATAGAAGATTGTATTCATCGATCTCTACAGTTTATCTCACCATCATGACTATTAATCTCTTATCAACTTCAAGAACATGTTTTAGCTGAGAAGGGAATTAGATTTCTCAGACAATGAAAACCTAAAATCAAGATAACAAACTAACAAAGCACCTAACTGATCAAGATCACAATGTATTTTGTTGTACTCACTCTGAATTCTTGTGATTTTTGTGACACGTCTAACAAATCATAGTTGTGATGGATAAGCGTGGGAGTACCTTTTTAGGCTTAGTGGAACCAAATCAGTTACCTATGAAAGTTTGGAAACTACGAGAATCTCTACAATAATGAATTCCCTTCCTTCCGATTCAGCTCGAAAAAAGACAAGTTCCTTCCAAATTTTTATTGCTAGAGTAATCGTTTTAAACATTGGGTTCAATGGACAACACCTTTCGAACTCCACTTTTCGTTCAGGTGTGAGCACGTTTGATGAAGACATCCAAGTTGAACCAGCCGGAAAAAAAAAAAGAACCAAACAAAGGAGGAATCAATATACCAATTTTTCCCTACAAGCCATTGATAAATGCTGTAGCAAGGAGTTTACACCAAAGGTTTGATGGAGTGATCAAGAGGAACTTGGAGCACCTGGAACACACTAGAGAATCAGTTGGCCAAACCCTAAGCCATTGGCCAACAAACCAAAACACCTTCTTGATCACACCAAAAGCTCAGGACACCTACTTGAAATGAAGGAAAACTCAAAGAGACATCTTTTACCAGAAGATGAAGACCAGAGACACCCTACAGAAGAAGAAGATCTCACTAGCTTAAATAATGTCAAAGAGGACCATTTAGTGACTATCTTTAGTCAACTCTCATTCAATCAAAACCAAGCTGACTACGACCATCCAGGGGACAAACAGAAAATTGGGGAAGCTTATATTCACAAGGAGGATAGTCAGGACATAACATTTTGGGTTAAAAATCATTTTGGACCTTTTAACTCCACATCGGGTCCAAGAAGGCAAGTTACACTTTTTTGCTAAGGAGATTAAAAGATGATATGGCTATGGTTGACCTTGGACTGAGGAAAATAATGAAGAGAAAGGAGAGCTCGAACCAGAGTCTAAGGAAGATCAAGATGGAGCTAAGGAACAGCTAGACTTGTACGAAGCTAAGGAAGAGGAAGATAAGCACTTGCACATTCCTCTTGGACCAATGACAAGAACCAAAGCAATCAAGTTCAAGCAAGGTTTCCATAAGCTATTACACTCTATCCAGGGTAATCTTGAGTGTGCTAATTCAACCACATTTGTTGTGATACAAGCCACTTTAGAGTTCATCCAAAGATGTGTTGTGGCTTGCACTCTTTTTTCCTTAGTTTGGTTTTGTCCCATTTGGGTTTTCCAAACAAGATTTTTAATGAGGCTTGTTCATAACACTTGTATCACAGCCTTTTGATGAAAACTTAAGCCCATTTCTATCTTAGGTCACATAATCAAAGGAGAGGAGCCTGTGTTTTCATTCAAACCTAGTTTAAATTTCAGTCTTTGTTTCATTTAAGTGTACTAGTTGTCTTTGTTATTTCCTAAGCACTCTAAGAACCCTATATGTACGCATCTCTTCTTTTCTATTAAGATTATCAAACCTTTTTTAATCAAAAATCTTTCTAAACTTGTTTGATCACAAGCTTGATTAGTGTACTTGGATCATTATCCTTACATTACAAGCATCTTTTCATTGATAGTCTAAGGGAATTCCGCACCTCTTAGAAGTATCAACACATTCCATCACTTGTTCCATAATCACAGTCACTGACACCATACATCCAACTATTCCACAAGTGTTTAAACAAAAGAAACTTAGCAATAACCTTGTTTAAGCGTTCATCGAAAGTACTAAGATAATATCTTAGTGTTTGCCTCATCATCTTTTATCTTTGAGCCTCATCTACTATCTTCTTTGTTCAGCACAGTCCTTGGAGAGTATTCAAGGGCGCATCAAGTGGTATCAAACAAATCTCCATATCAAGTTGTGTTGTTCTAACCCGATCATCTTCTGCATCTTTTTAGACTTTTCAAATTCTCTTCATCTGTGAAGATTAGGGTTGAAACTTGTTAGAAACTTGTTTATGAGGGTTGAATATCATTAGATCATGTCTTAAACTAATGAAACTTGTTAGATTTTAAGAAATAAATTGCAAATTCAAAGGATATAGAATCTCCAATATTTTTGACATTTTTTTGTCTTTTGAAATCCTTCTAGATCGTGAAGTTTAAAGATAAAACCTGTTATATTCTTGTTCACTAGGGTCTAGTCTATCTATTTCAAGTTTTGGATTCATCAAAAACTAAAAGAAATTGAAGAAAACCGAGAGAAAGAAAATTAGGGTTCATCGGTGTTAAATTAGGGTTTTTTGCGTGTTTAGTAGGAATCTGTTTTCTGATTCAATTTTATTAAGTTTTAATGATCAGTTATGTGTTTCTGTGAACTATTTGACTTGTTAAGTGTTTGAATTTGTCCAGTAATAATGGCTGGATCACACAATGAAGAAGATGGTACAAATCTTAATGGCGATCACAACCAACCTAATCAACTCTTGATCGATGCTATCATAACCAGGATTGGCACTATGATGGATCAAAGACTCGAAAACTTAAGGAATGAGATGTGTTGATAATGAGTTCTACTTCTAATTATTTATAATTAGAGGGGTTTATTTTTGGAAGTAAAATAAGCAAATAAGAAAGACAAAAGATTCCTCGAAAAAGATGTATTATTATTGATATTGATTACAATAGTGTTTGTAAATGCAATGAGGCAATAGAAAAGTGCAGAAAATAAATAAGACACAAGATTTGTTAACGAGGTTCGGTTTTTCCTACTCCCCTAGACCACGTCCAGATTCGAATCCACTAGAACAAGAAAGCAAATACAACCTATCCGCAAACGCGTAAATCAAGCCCAATCCTCTTGACTTACCGCTCCGTTCTATCCCGTGACCTATTCAGGATAAACTAACCCTGAGGTAAACTCTACCTAAGCCTAGACTTAAAACCTTGCGTAACTCCGCAACCCGAAACCGAAACACAGCAGCGTTTAAAGCAACCTGCTCACGAACTCAATCAACCCAACTCTCACAAAAATATCGTTCCAAAACGACCAACAAACACAACCAACTCAATGACGCTCACCCACACAAAAATTCTCTGATCTTTTTAATCTCTTGAGGCGTGATGGCTCACAATGCTTTTCTGCTCTTTATATATCAAAAGCTACGACCTCATAACCCTAGCTGCACTAGATATTACGTAGAACCTTCTAAAATAAAAGATCTTCACCAAAAAGGAAACAATAATATATTTCCTTATATCAATCTTCGCCCCAGCCACATTCTGTGCCAGCTCATCTTCGCCTCTGTGTCACATTCTGTGCCAGCTCGTGTACCTCATAAGCTTCTCTTCATAATGATGTAAAACTCATTCACAAACTCACTCTCAATATCCCCCTTTGTTACTGAGTTGTACAACTCCCCCTGAAACTACAAAATTTCCCCCTCAAACAAATACAAATACCATCAAACACTTAAACAAGTTCAATCCAAATCACCAAAAAACTAAATCCTAACATTCTCCCCCTTTTTGACTATGTGTGTGCACTCAACAATCCTAACTTCAACTTCAGATACCATTACTACGAACTCAGCAATCCTAACTCTAAGAAACCAAACCATTCTCCCCATTGCTAAGTCACACCATAATCAAAACTAGTTGGAAAAGAATTACCGCTTACCAAAACGAGGTTGATAGCCCATTGTACTCTTCCCACGGAAATCATCTTTTCTGACCCACATCTTCCTGAACCTTGGACGTTCATAACTCACAGCTCACAAAAGCCTGAAACAGTTGCGTTGCATATGTTCTTTAACTCCACAATGATAGCATGTAGGTACATGAGATCTCACAACATAAGCTTGCTCCTTTTCACTTCGCTCCTTCAATAACCTGAAACATTTGGTCTAATATGCCCAACAACTCCACAATGATGGCACACGGGTCGAAAATTACGTCGAGGTTCATCACACAAAACTACTTTTTCTGTTTGCAGCTCCTGTACCAGTTGCTGTTTTTGTAGCACTTGCAGTCTCTGTATCAGTTTCCGAGGCAGCCGTGATTTTTTCCTCTGAAACAAAAGTTGATGCAGGTTTTGAAGTCCTCCCTTTAAATCCCAGACCATAAACATCCCTCTTGGACTTTTGAATGCTTAGAATATGATCCAACTACTTTGTGTCATTGTTAAGCTTCTTCAACTTATTTATAGTCTTTCCAAGTTGAACTCTAGTTTGTGTTGCTTCCTCTTCCCTTTTTGTTGCAAGTTTTCGTTCTTCAACAACACGAGTCTCCAATCTCAGATTCTCCTTAGTCAACACTGAGTTTTCCTCAACCAATTTGAGCCAATGTTCATACAACTTCTTGTAGTTCTCAGCAAATTCTTCATATCAATAGATTCAACATCACTATCATTCCCTGTATTAGGTTCTGTTACAGTGACTGTTTCTGGTACAACTTCAGTTGCAGGTTCTGATGCAGGTTTATCATATGAAAAAGATGTAAATGCTACAAAATTTCTCATATCCTCAACATCTTATGAGCTAGTTTCTGAGTCACTCGTGACAATATTCATCGCTTTCTTCTTGTTTGGCTCCAACAAATTGGCACACTTAGAACGAACATGTCCAAACCCTTTGCACTCATAGCACTGAACATTCTTTGATGACTTGCTAAACTCTTCATCTTTATCATACTTCTTCCCCTTCTTTTTTAGGTACTTAGCAAACTGTCTTGACAAGATAGCCATTGGATCTTCAGCAGATGATGACTTTAGAGCAATTCCGATAGATTCTTCTTTTTTCTTTTCTTCACTTGCGTGCAATTTGCTCAACTCAAAAGTCTGGAGAATCCAAACAAACTCATCAAAACCCATCTCATCAAGATTATGAGCCTCTTCTACTACTGAAATCTATGACTCAAACTTTGAAGGTAATAATCTCTTCAATTTATTCACAAGCTTTTTGTCCTTGTATTGCTTCCCAAGAGCAAACGACTCATTAGACATATCACATAACTTAGCACTAAACTCAGCCACGGTTTCTCCTTCATCCATCCTTAGAGTTTCAAACTTTGAAGCCAACATATCCAGCTTTGTTCTCTTAACACTCGTGGTACCCTCAAACATGTTCTCTAATGTCTTCCACGCTTTCTGAGCTGATGTACATTGAGAAATCAGCTTAAAGTGTTTTGCATCAATAGCATTATGAATTGATGTCTTGGCTTTAGAATTGCAACTTGATTTATGCTTTTCTGCATCTGTCCAATTTTCTCTAGGCTTAGGAACCACTTATTTCGTATCATCAATCACCATCGTAGGAGGATTCCAACCAACTTCAATGGAATTCCAACAATGTTCATCAAGACCACTGATAAATGCCTGCATACGAACCTTCCAGTAACCATAATTTGATGAATCAAGACGTGGTGGTCTTGTTATAGACATGCCTTCTTCATACGACTCCATCAAACTTGATTTCAATCTATGTCTACCTTTTTGGGCTACTTTCTGAACTAGATTTCAGTACCTCACAAATGATCTATCCGAAATAAGACTATATCTCTACGGGAACCGGCTCTGGTACCACTTGTAAATGCAGTGAGACAATAGAAAAGTGCATAAAATAAATAAGACACAAGATTTTTTAACGAGGTTCGGTTTTTCCTACTCCCCGGGACCACGTCCAGATTCGAATCCGCTAGAACAAGAAAACAAATACAACCTATTCGCAAACATGTAAATCAAGCCCAAACCTCTTGAGTTACCGCTCCGTTCTATCCCGTGAACTCTTCATGATAAACTAACCATGAGGTAAACTCTACCCGAGCCTAGACTTAAACCCTTGCATAACTCCGCAACCCGAAACCGAAACCCAGCAGCGTTTAAAAAAACCTGCTCACGAACTCAATCAACCCAACTCTCACAAAAATATCGTTCCAAAACGACCAACAAACACAACCAACTCAATGACGCTCACCCACACTAAAATTCTCTGATCTTTTTAATCTCTTGAGGCGTGACGGCTCACAATGCTTTTCTGCTCTTTATATATCAAAAGCTACGACCTAATAACCCTAGCTGCACTAGATATTACGTAGAACCTTCTAAAATAAAAGATCTTCACCAAAAAGGAAACAGTAATATATTTCCTTATATCAATCTTCGCCCCAGCTACATTCTGTGCCAGCTCATCTTCGCTTATGTGTCATATTCTGTGCCAGCTCGTATACCTCAGAAGCTTCTCTTCATAATGATGTAAAACTCATTCACAAACTCACTCTCAGTGTTAACTCGGAATGCCGAGTTAACTTTATTAAAGAGAAGTATTAAGCCTAAGTTTGCTAGTAATTCTTCTCCCAGATTCTGATTATTTATTTTAGTGAAGGGGGTATGTATTTATATATCTCTGTAGTCGGTTATCTAATCCCATGGGCTAATCACGGAAAAATAGAAATCTTCCATTTTTTCCGAATCAAGGAATTTGTGATAAGATTTTACCTTATTCTGGTCAACCTTAGACTTCGGCCTTGGACGAAGTAGTTTATACCCCGCTTCGGACACTTAAATCCGAGCATTCTTTACCAAGGTATCCCTCGGTCATCTGGGCCGAGGGTTCTAATTCAATTGAAGAGACTTATAACTAATCTGTGATTCGAGAAAGATCGGTAGGGACCGAATCTCAATTATCGTCAAGCTATTGATTAGGGGTGCTAATCCCACCATCAACAGTAAGCCCCCCCCCCCACTTCGTCTGAGGATAAACCTAGGGAAGAGTCAGCGAATTTCGAAATAATTTAGCTTGTTGATAAATGAAGCTCGGTCGCAGTCGGTCTTTATCTTCGGAAATCTCAAACATTCCTTCTCTCTCTTGTCTCATCGATTAATATTTGTGGGAAAAATACGGAAAACTAAAGGTCTCCTCTGACGCGTGCGCTGAGTTCTCATTATCCTCAAACTCTTTCACTATCTTCATGGCGTGTCAGTCTTTAAAGGGCTGCAATGAATGAGGAAGAAGAAAAGATGCATTTTGTCCTATAAATACTGACTTCAAAGACCAGAATTCATTTCTTATCACTTCATAATCCTTTTCAAAGCTCTCCAATCTTTCAAAGACAATGTCGAATCCTTTCGTCTACATGCCCCAGCTAGTCGTCCTCTAACCACAGGAGCCAAACGCCGAAGAGAAAAAGGTGTCAGACATACAAACGATTTCTTCAGAACAAAACACTCTGAAGTTACTCGCATCCAAACGAGCACCTTCGAGAACTCCCGGAAAAAAACAACGGAGAAAGAAACGGAAAACTGAAACAAGCGAAGCTTCTCCCCGAATAACTCCAGTCTAAATTAAAACGGACGTGTTTGATACCTCGGTATCAAACCCTGCTTCTCTTTCGTCTTCAACAACTGATACCAACGCAGCAATTACTATTTCGTCAAGCGACGAGAAAATTTCCACTCTCAAGCCTCCATCTTCGGAGTAAACCGCGATAATCCTGGAGGAAGCGCGAATGTTACCACCTCCGAGCCCCGAGGTGAGAAAGAAAATTCCATGATCATGCCTCCTCCTAAAAACAAAACAGTCCTTGTATCCTCCGAAGCACTTACTTCTTCGGCCTCAATTCCCGAAGCGAGTAAGCTTGATCCGTCTTCCGATTCTCTAGACCGGTACCCCAAGCTTCCAACAAGAAAAGCTCGGATAAGGTTCCAAACCAGGGATCGCGTTCATAGGCCCCTTTGCATTCTTTTCAATATTCCTTTGGGAAGGACGTCCCTTTTTTTTTATGATTGGAAAGAATGTGCTAAACTTTTTGGCTTGCTCAGAGGTCGATCCAATTCCCTTCCTCCTCTTTCTGAGCCTAGAAGAATGTATTGATTGAGAGTGCAGCCACTGCTCACTTCAAGGTTTGTAAATAACGTGCTCTTTACATTTCCTTATATTCAATCAAGCTTTTTGTTTACCTCGTCTTTATCTCTATTCGCAGACGGCAGGTATTTTCAATCGTCTTGTGTCGGATGCTGAGACCAAGCAATCAGCAATGAAGAAGGAAATCAAGGAGCTGAAATTGAAGTTGAAGAATGCTTCTCAAGTTGAAGAATGCTTCTCATGATTCCGAAATTGCTCGAAAGATGGCCGAACAAGAATCCCAAAAGGCCGCTAAATTTGCAGGTTAAACCAGGTGTCTCGAGCGCGAATTAGAGACAATTCGACAGTCTAAATTGTTCGAGCTTGCTCTTAAACCGAGTGGGACTAAAGTAAAAGAGAGTGAAATGGACTTAAACACAATTGGTCGACTCGACGCTCTTGGAGAATGCATGGGTAAGTTTGAAAAGATCAGAAATACGTTGAGGCAAGCCGGCTTCTTTATTCTCTGACTGATTTGTTTCACAAGGCAAAAGGAAAGTGTGATCTTGTTGAAATAATCGAGAAGGAGAAAGTTCCTATTCCGTCCATCATGAAAGAGGAACTTTCTTCCCAACTGATCAACCTCGAACGTCGACTGAAATACATCCCTGGATTTCCTCTTAGTGCTTCAGATATGACTCTTCCATCTTTGTTCCAAGGGGACTATGGGCGTAACCTCCGCTCGGATGATGTGAAGATGAACTTAGCTCTTGGAGTTTGTAACCCTTATGGTTATTTTCTTGATTTTTAATCATTTTCCTTTTATTTTTATACGAACCTATTCCGATGTTTTCGGATTTGTATTATTTTTGCTGCAGCTTTATTGTATTTGATGACTTTTAACTCAAATGTTACTATATCACATTTGAAGCTTTCGTCATTTATTTTGAAATATTGATTTAACGAGAAATGTTCGACCTTTATCTGTTATACCGGATTCTACTTTATCGAATTTCGGTACTTGAAGTAGTTTTAAATATGCGGGAATGACCCGACTTTGCCTTACAATTTCTCGGCTCTATTTTATCAAACTACGAAATCTCCAGCTGCATTATGTAGAAAATGTGTCAAGGGACGAACCCTGTTATCGAGTACGTAATCAAGGTACCGATCTTTAATTTTTTTTTGGTTATAGCTAGACTGTAATGAGTTGCCTACGTACCCAAAAGAGATCAAACCATCCATAGTTCGAACTCACTATCCATGGTTTGCAAACGATAAAATCCAGGTTTAACCTTCTTTATTACTAAATAAGGACCTTCCCACCTAGCTCCGAGTTTACCGGCTCGAGGCTCTTTAGTATTTTCAAACACCTTCCGTAAGACTAACTCTCATTCGTCTAGAGGACGATCTCGGACTTTTTTGTTGTAATATCGAGAAGCAACTTGTTGATAATTTTAAATACGAAGTAGGGCATGATCCCTAAGTTCTTGAGTTTCCTCATTCTGATCTTTCAACTTAGCATCAATTATCTCAGTATCATGTTTCATTAGAGTCCTTCGCAAACTCGGTACCCTTACTTCTGTGGAGACATTGCTTCCATTCCATGAAAAAGTGAAAAAGGGGTTTGTCCAGACGCGCTTCGAGAAGTTGTTATGTTGGACCACAACACCCCATCTAACTCATCCGACCATCGTCCCTTGTTGCCGAGAAGCCTCTTATTTATTCCAGCTAAAATTGTTTTTTTTGTAGCTCCCGCTTGTCCGTTTCCTTGGGGATACCTTGGAGACGACTTTTTTAGACGAATTCCCCATTTCTCATAAAGGCCTCAAAATTGTTAGAAATGAAATGCGAACCATTATCTGTCACTATCTCACAAGGAATTCCATGTCGACAAACAATATTCTTCCAAACGAAAATTTCAACTTCATTACTTTAGATCTTCGGATAAGCTGCTGCTTCGACCCACTTGGTAAAATAATCGGTCAAGACCAGTAGGAATCGTTTTCCATTTGTAGACTTCGGAAAGGGTCCTACAACATCCATCGCCCAGCGCATGAATAGATAAGATGGTACTTCGGCCATAAGCAATTATGTCGGCGCCTGAATTTCTGGAGCATGTCTTTGGCATTTCTCGAAACGTGCTCTAAACTTATCACAATCTGCCATCATTGTAGACCAGTTATATCATAACCCCGAAGTTTCACCGCTAACACTCTTCCACCTGAATGATTTCCTCCTTCACCAGAATAGGTAGAAGTCATTACTTCATTTGCTTCTTCTTTTACGATACAATGAAGCATGAGTCCTCCAGCCGAACGTTTGAATAGAATGTTGTCCATCATCAAATTTTGAGCAGCTAGAGTCTTGAGTGGGCGTACCGCCCACTTGTCCGATGGAACATCGCCGTTTTTAACAAACCAAACAATGGGAGTTCTCCAATCCTCTAAATCTTCTCCGAGAGGCTCTGGTAGAGCCTCTTCTTCATCCGCGTCTTGAACTATGAAAGAATGTTGTTCATGATTTCCAATACTCGGATGATTGAGCGTTTCAACCGGGATCATCCTTTGCAAATGAGGATCTGATGCAGTAGCTAGGGCAGCTAAGGAATCTGCCATCGTATTTTTCCTTCGCGGAATTCGTACTAAATCAAAATCTTTAAACTTTTCTGCCAAGTGTCTTACCAATTTTACATAAGCACCCATTCGATTGTTTTTTGCTTCAAATTCACCACTGAACTGATTTGCAACTAACTGCGAATCACAGCAAGCTCAGAGATATTGAGGTCCTAATTATTTTGCGAGACGTAGGCCTGATATTAAAACTTCATACTCCACTTCATTATTAGAGGCTTCGAACGCCAATCGAAAACTCTGTTATAAAACTTCTCCAGTTGACGAAGAACCATCCACAAAAAGGACCCAACGTTCATTTTGTGGTGCCATTGTTACCACCTCCGGAGGTAGTTCGGACAAAAAATCGGCTAATACCTGGGATTTTATCGTCGACTTGCTTCGATATTCAATATCGTATTCGCTGAGTTCAATTGCCTTTTTCGCCAATCGTCCTGATTGACCCGTGCCGTGTAATATTGTTCGGAGGGGTTGAGTTGTCATTACAGCTATCAGTTGCGATTGAAAATAAGGTCGGAGTTTCCGAACTGCAATCACTACGGCGAATGCTAACTTTTCTAAAGCTGGGTATCTAGTTTCTGCATCAAGTAACGATTTGCTTACATAAAATACTGGTTTCTGCTCTCCTCTGTCTTCTCTGACTAATACCCCGCTCACTGCTGATTCGGATACTGAGACGTAAAGGAAAAGAGTCTCTCCATCTTTCGATTTGTTCAAGATCGGAGAGTCGAAAGGTATTTTTCAACTCCTGAAATGCTTCCTCACATTCGTTACTCCATTCGAATTGCTTATTTCCTTTCAGCAGATTGTAAAAGGGTAGGCATCTATCTGTTGAATTTGAAATAAATCGGTTTAGTGCCGCGATTCGTCCAGTGAGTCTTTGCACTTCTTTAGAATTCTTCGGGGATGGAAGATTCTTTATTGCATTGATTTGCCTTGGGTTGGCTTCTATTCCTCGTTTCATTACTATATATCCGAGAAACTCTCCAGAAGTAACTATGATATGTTGCACCGGCATTCTTTAACCCAAAAGGCATTACGCGGTAGCAATAGGTTCCCCTATCCGTTATAAAAGTTGTTTTTTCTCTATTGTATGGGTGCATCATAATTTGGTTGTATCCCGAAAAATCGTCCATCAAAGATTAGAAAAGTTCTTTCCCAGCAGTTGCTTCTACCAGCCTCTCTATGCTCGGAAGAGAAAAATAATCTTTTGGACATGCTTTATTTAAATATGTGAAATCTACACAAATCCTTCATTTTCCATTTTTCTTTTTCACTACTACGGGATTTGATATCCACTAGCCGATCGATCTATTCATTGACGGTCGTTGCTCTTTCAGATCCTCACTTTCTCTTCTTTTGTTTGATTGGTTTGTGAGTTGGATCTACGTTCAAGCGGTGTAATATTACCACAGGATTAGTTCCTACCATGTCGTTTGACGACCATGCGAAAGCTCCTCAATTTGCCTTCAACAAATCGATCAACTTGTCACGTATTTCTTTCTTCAAATCTTCAAACCTCCACCTATGATTACGCATCGTTCTGGGCATTCTTCATCGATACAAACTTTTTAATATTGATTTTTCTCGAAGATATTTGGATCTAGCTCGCCAACTACTGATAACTTCGGATTTCTGTTGTCCGGAATTTCTGGTTCCAAGATTGATGAGATGATGTGCGGTCTTGTCTCCGTAGGCATGTAACAAATTATGGCTATCCATTGATTTCCTTTTACCGAACAGAAACCGTGCAGGATCAGAAACTTGAAACACTAGTGATAGGTCGATGGGACTGCTTCTACCATTGTTAACAAGGGTATCCCCATAATTGCATCGAAGAAAAAAGGTTTCGAGATCATGTGAAAAACAATATCAATAGTTACTACTCCGACAGACACCTAGTAGACTGTGGTCCCTACTGTTATATCCTTTTTTTTTCGGGAGCGAAGTTATTGATTCTGTTCGTACTTCCATATTCTTCGAAACCACATTTATGCGATTCATTGCTTCTAAGCTTAGCAAATTTACCGTGCTCCATGTATCTATTAGTACTTTATCCATAGGGTTTTCTGCACGATATATGTGAATAACCAGGGGATCGTTGTGAGGAAAAGTAATTCTGCCGAGGTCCGCGTCCGTGAAAGCCGCTGATGGGTGATAAGTCTGAGCCGGGGTTATTTGTCGAGTCATTTGGATCTTCCGAATACGCCTCTTTATGGTTCCTTTGGAGACCGAACTGTCAAGAATTATGCCAACGTATTTCTCCATCTTTCTCGGTTTTTCCGAGGTTTCTTTCACTTTTTACTCAAAAGTCACCCCCTACCTGGCGCGCCAAATGTTGATACTGGGTTCAACTTTTAATTATTTATAATTAGAGGGATTCATTTTTGGAAGTAAAATAAGTAAATTAGAAAGAAAAAAGGAATCCTCAGAAAAATAAGTTTTATTGATAATATTGATTACAAAAGTGTTAACTCGGAAAACCGATTTA
The DNA here is from genome assembly GCA_900116095.1 of Euclidium syriacum. NCBI lineage: Eukaryota > Viridiplantae > Streptophyta > Magnoliopsida > Brassicales > Brassicaceae > Euclidium > Euclidium syriacum. The sequence goes on from FPAK01000024.1 coordinate 1,078,609, forward strand.
GCGTTTATCAAAGAGAAGTATTAAGCCTAAACTTGCTAGTAATTATTCTTCCCGATTCTGAATGTCTATTTCAGTAAAAGTGGGGTATGTATTTATATGTCTTAGTAGTCGGTTATCTAATCCCATAGGCTAACCTCGAAAAAATAGAAATATTCTATTTTTCCGGAATTCGGGAATCTATGATAAGATTTTATCTTATTCTTTCCGAGCTTAGACTTCGGCTTTGGATGAAGTAGTTTATACCCTCACTTCGGACACTAAAATCCGATCATTCTTTACTGAGGTATCCCTCAATCATCTGGGCCGAGGGTTCTAATCCTATTGAAGAATCTCAATTATCGCCAAGCTATCGATAAGAGGTGCTAATCCCACCATCACCAATGGCCGAAAGAAACAATTATGAGACTTCAATCTCTGGAAACGAGATTCCGAGGCCGAATATACCAGATACCGGACACTCCTTTTTCTCTAAATTTATGATTGGAAAGATCAAAGAAAGCGCTCAACAACCCAATGAGAGCAAAATTGTAATTCAAAGACCTGACTAGAGACCCTGGACCCCGCTGCCTGGTTACGTATGCCTCTACGAGAATTTTTTCACTGAAACTCATCTTTGGTTCCCTATTTTGCAGCTAATGGTTAGTTGTTGTGTTCGTCGAGGAATGGCGATGTCTCAACTGACGCCGAACTCAGTCAAAATCATTACTGGACTTCTAATTCTTGCTGCAAGATGCGGCGTCCATATGAGTACCTGGAAGTTGGAAGAACTAACGAATTTCACAACTGCCAAAAATCCGAAATGAACTTTCAAGATTTATATGAAACCCAAAAGGAAGATAAACATTGGACTTCGTCCAGCCATCAAATTTTGGTTCCAGTGCTATTTTTACGTTCGGATTAACCAAGCTTTGATTTATAATCCCTCCGCTCTGATTTACCGAAACTGGAAGACCGTAATTGGTAGAAAACTAAGTGTCTTCTTTCTTTCTCTATCTGGATTCTAACTATGAATTTTTTTAATTTTTTAGTTAAACCAAGCTACTTCAGAGCTCTTCCACAAAATTTCTCCGAAGAATTCGAAAAACTCAAAAAGGAAGGGGAACTTCGGTGGGTTGACATTCATCCTATCCATATCCATAGAGCCATCAATTGGACATGTATGTTTTTCCTGAACTTCTTAAACTATACTCCAAACAAATCCTAACTTCGAAAAAAACATTTAGGAAGAGAAGGCTGGGAAGAAAGTGATCCCTCTCCCACAATGAAGAGATCTAACCCCGAAGAAGCTTATGGTGGACCATCCGAAGAAGTAGCATAATGCCGAAGCCGTCAAGAAGCCTGTGAAGGAACATCATGCATTTCACTTCGAATTTGATGGTGCAGATATTATTTGTAAAAACAAGGAAAAGTGATTCGACCTTATTCGAAAGGCAAGTGGTTATGATAGCTGCTGCCCGAGACTTGCCATGAATCGGATACTCTAGTAGCTCTTTCCTACTCTATGTTCAGGGTAAACAATTGATCTAAAAATCCTTCTTTTTTTTTGTTACTATCTTATTAATATTGATCTGTTTTTATCATACTTCTTAGTATGTGGGTTTCATCGGTCAAATGTTTCTGCGATACGAGAAGAGACTATATGATTCTTATATGAAGATAGGTACTCTTTCTTCGGAGAACAAAGATTTGGAGCGAATAACACTTGATGCCGAGAAAGCTCTTGATGAAGCGCGAGGAAAAATTGAAAACTATGACAAGAGCTTGAGTAATCTGAAGACGAATTTCGCGGAACAAGAGTCGAGAACTTCCTGTGTTTTGTAGAAAATTCTCGGCTAACCCATGAATTGGCCGAGGCTAAACGTCAAATCCTTGCTATTTCGGAAGAGAGAGACTTCAGTCGGGCTATTGTGGACTCCAAGTGTACCGAATATTTCCAAAAAGGGCAGTTGGATGGGCGAGATGCAGCTATCAACATTTTTCAAGATAAGTTGGACAAAGTTCGAGAATCCCTCGATAAGTATTTTGAAGCTTTTGATAAGGCTAACAAATACGGATAAGCTACTGCTGTCGCCCAAACCCTTCATCTTCTTTTTGAAACTAAAAAAGCTATTTCGGAGGCGGATGTTTCTGAAGCCGAAGGAGAACGCGATCGTTTGCTCGCCCTTGCAAGTGCTGTTTCTATTCCAGAATTTGAAGATGAAGACTTTGATCTCCGAGCTGATAAACTTGTATTAAAGTCTTTGAATTGATGTTTAGATGGTCTCAGTGCTTTTGTAATAATAAATTTTCTAATAATATGACTCTATATTTTTGAACCGAGTCCGATTTATGTTTTTTTTTAAGAATGTTTACTTGAAACTTCAAAGTTTAACTTCGAAATCCGGAAAGAGCAGAACAAATAAGTTTTGCTTTCCTTATTCATTTGCTTTAAAGGAAAGTTTAACAATGAGTCCTACTTTATCAGACTAACTGTCAAACTTTTGCATTCGGTAAAGAATGTGTAAGTAAAATTTTCGTACCCTTTAATCTCTCGGCCTTACTTAATAAGGCTCCGAGATTCTCTTAGGTAATTTTTATTAGGACGAAATGTTCTAATTTTTATCGAAAACGTGATCAAGGTTTTGACATACTGAATTATGTGAATTTTGGTTAAATATAGTTTAGTTGTATGAAATTCTTGACTATAGAACCGAAATTTATTATGATGTTGTAGTTGAACCTCGTGAAGGCTGCCTACGTACGTTTGGAAGGGATCAAGCCACACGTAGTTCCGACGTTTGGATAATTGTTGACTATCTCGGAAACCTGAGATATCAACTTTGTTATTTATTTATTTTTATTGTTTTTTGCCTAAGGGAGAGACTAAACTCTTCCCTTTTGACCTCTCTTCATCGACCTTCCTAAGTATTCTTCTCTTTCGAAGAGTTCTGTCAGGATTTCAGCTGATGTCGGCTTATGCTTGTTCACATGAACCGATCCGAGAGTTTGATTCGAAGTTTGCACTTGATTTTGAGTTCCTTGGCGAAGCTTGTTTTCCGTTACAAAGCATCTCTGTGCCATCTTTTGATCACCTTGAATCGTAAAGTATCCTTTTGGGTTGGAAACTTCAAACACTGATGATAAGTGGATGGGACTGACTCCATAGAATATAACCACGGAGTACCAAAAATTACGTTGTAAATGGTAGCTCTTTCTACTACGTCGAAGTTTACGATCTTTTTCACTCCTTCGGCTGATACTGGAAGTTTAATAGTACCGACAGTTGAAACTATATCTCCACCAAAAGCAGTTAAGTGCTTTACCTGACCTTTTATCTTTTGGTCCCTGATGTCCATTTTCTGAAGAGTATACAAAGATATTACGTCTACCGAGCTTCCTGTGTCAACCAGAATTCTTTGAACATCACAGTCGCCAATCTGTAGCTCGATTACAAACGGTTCGTTGTGAGGAGTATCTATTCATTTCAGATCTTCGGTAGTAAACATCAAATCCTTTTGGAGAGTAGTACTTCGAGGAATCTGATCTACGGATAACTTAAAAATGTTCTGTTGAATCAATCGGACAGAATCTTCACAGTTCGCAAGTCCGCTCATTATCATATTGATTCTTCTTCTTTGAGTCGGAGGAGGTGGGGGCAAGATTTCTCCTTCTTTCATCTCATCGTTATTTTCCAGAGGAGGTTGTCTCTCCTCCATTTCCCTTGCTCTACGCTTCTCTTCTTCTCGATCTTGCTCGAATCAGATAGCCATTAAGTGATTCTTCAAGTTTCTGCAGTCCTCGGTTTTATGACCCAGTCTTTTATGATATTCGCACTACGGAAAAGCTGGAGTGTCAGGTTCTCGAGTATATGTGTACTTCTTTTTCTGTTGCTCAGTCACGGAAAAAGAAATTTTTGACTTTGGCTTATCCTTCCAAGGTTGGTCCTTCGCGTTTCTCCTCAGGTTTTGTTTCTTTATTCACTTTTGCATATCCATGTGCTTTTGCAAGCTCGGCACGATTTTGTTCAATCCTTATATGAATATTTGCTCGGTGAAATGCATCATTCATCGACTGAGGACTATGGGCTGATAACTCATCCAAAAACCTTGACTGATACCAAGTTATTGCCCTAAGTGCTCCAAATTCCAAATCATCGTCTATCCTTAAACGCGAATAAATTGCCTTGAATCTTTTAATAAAATCTTGAAGCGGTTCCCTCGGTCCTTGTTTTTCTGCATAAAGATCTGAGGCGGTAACCTGTTGTTCTATGTGCAACAAATATTGTTTAAAGAAATCTTCACGGAGTTCAGCAAACAACTGATTGATTTGTGAGGTAAACTAGTAAACCATGCTTGGGCATCCCCCCTTAAACTCTCGAGGAAAAGCTGGCATCTCCCTTCGTCTTCCTCTCCTCTTTGGAATTCGGCCCTTCTGAACTTTACAAAAAAGACTTTCATGTAAACTGCTGGATCTCCGGTTCCATCATAAGTTGGGGACCTTAACTTATCACTGAACGGTATTCGTGCACATGTGATGTTATACGTGAAAGGACTTCTTTATGTTTCTGTCAACAACTGGTCCACTTCCGGAGCTACGCTCGTTACCTTATGAACCAATGATCACATCTCTTCTAATTCTCTTTTTAAAATCACAATCGATTGGTCAGTACTCAAAGCCCGTACATTATTATCTCCAGACCTTGGACCTCAGAGTACAGTTGAAGTTGGGGTTCTAGGTTCCGTAACTCCACTTCGATCATCTTCGAACGTTACTTGTTGAGAAGCACTTCGCAGAGGTCGGACTCGGATTGCTCCAGGAGATCGATTATAATTGTGTGCCCTTGAGGCTTGAAGTTCTTCTGACATACTTGTGATTTGATCAATTAGGCTTCGGTAACTCAATGTTGGTGACTAAATTACTATGTCAACCAATCCTCCCGTTGTTGATGCGCTCTTACCAATGCTCTTTCGTTTCCTGTTTCAGAGGTCGCTATCCCTACCTTGTTGTGAATTTGATTGGCTGCCGACTATTCTTGCATTTTTTTTTAGGATGGCGTTGTTGGAGGTTTCTCGCCTGATCGAGAGATGGGTCGAGGTATTGTTGATACACTCGGTCGTCCCTGAGTGTTCTGAGTTTCTGCTGTTGGAGCTTTGGTTGTTTGATTAATCGGGGTTACGAATCCTTTCCCGCAGAGTTGGCTGGGCATTGCTTGCAAGTAATTCAACTCGCGGATTATGGGGTCACGGTTCTCCAACAAAGCTCTTGCTGATTCTCTAATCTGGCGATTGTTCTGGACCCCCGTATCTTCTTCTTCGTCACTTACCACAGCGATTTCTCCATCCCTATGTTCTTCTGAAGGTGGTTGCTACGTGTCCGCCATCTCGGTTTTTTCGAGGTTTCTTTTGCCTTTTACTCAAAAGTTGACCCCACTACCTGGCGCGCCAAATCTCAACTTCTAATTATTTATAATTAGAGGGGTTTGTTTTTGAAAGTAAAGTAAGTAAATAAGAAAGACAAAAGATTCCTTGGAAAAAGATGTATTATTATTGATATTGATTACAAGGGTGTTAACTCGGAATGCCGAGTTACTTTTATGAAAGAAAAATATTAAGCCTAAGTTTGCTAGTAATTCTTCTCCCAGATTCTGAATATTGATCTTAGTGAAGGGGTGTATGTATCTATATATCTCTTTAGTCGGTTATCTAAGCCCATGGGCTAATCTCGGAAAAAAGGAAGTATTCCATTTTTCGAAATCAGGGAATTGGTGATAAGATTTGATCTTATTATGTCTGAGTTTAGACTTCGGCCTTGGAAAAAGTAGTTTATACCCCCGCTTCGGACACTAAAATCCGAGCATTCTTTACCGAGGTATCCCTCGATCATCTAGGCCGAGGGTTCTAATCCTATTGAAGGGACTTATAACCTAATCTGTGATTAGGGAAAGATCGGTAGGGACCGAATCTCAGTTATCGCCAAGCTATTGATCAGGGGTTCTAATCCCACCATCAATAAGATGGGACATTCAGAACATGAGAGATCAAGAAGAAGCCCAAGCCAGTTAGCAGCAGAAAGGTATTATAGCCATGCCACTCAAACCAATGGTTCAAGGAGCAGGAGAACTAACAGAGAAGAAAGACAACAACGAGCCAATGACTCTCTTAGTGGCCTTAAATTAAAGATTCATGAGTTTAAAGGCAAAGCTGATCCAGAGGAGTACTTGGATTGGGAGAAAAAGATTGAGCTAGTGTTTGATTGCAGAGACTACACACAAGAGTATAAGTTGAAGCTAGCACCTACTGAATTCAAAGACTATGCCTTGAGTTGGTGGAACAACCTAGTTATAACAAGGAGACATGCAGGAGACTTTCCTATTGAAACATGCAACCACCTAAAGATCATCATGAAAAAATTATTTGTTCCCAGACATTACCATAGAGAGCTACACTTCAAATTAATAACATTGTCCCAAGGAAGTAGGTCTGTGGAAGAATATTACAAGGAGATGGGGAACCTTATGCTTAGAGCTGATGTTGAGGAGGATAATGAAGCCACTATGGCTAGATTCATAGGAGGCCTTAATAGAGACATCATAGACCGGCTAGAGGTTCATCACTACTTCAAAATAGAGGAGTTGCTACACAAGGCGATCATGTTTAAGAAACAACTTAAGAGAAAAAGTTACAAACCTAGTTTTGGATTCAGCAAGCCTAGTTTTCAAAGCGATGAGAAGCCAAGTTTCTAGAGAGATTCTAAGTCTTTTTCCAAACTAAAGATTGAAGAACAAAGTGTTAAGGAAAAAGAAGCGGTTGCTACTGCCAAGACCATAGACATATAATGCTTCAAATGCAAGGGATATGGTCATTACGCTAGTACTTGTTCTAACAAGAGAGTCATGATTATTAGAGAGAATTGAGAAGTTGAATCTGAAGAAGAATCTATGGAACCAGAGGAAGAGCAAGTGGAGATGCTGGCCAAAGGAGAACTACTTGTTACTAGAAGAACTTTGAACTTACAAACCAAGAATGAAGGAGATGAACAAAGAGAGAACCTGTTTCACACACGTTGTATAGTTCAAGAAAAAGTGTGCAGCCTTGTCATAGATGGAGGAAGCTGTACCAATGTTACAAGTGAAATCATGGTGAAAAAACTTGGTTTGAAAGTAATGAAGAGACCAAAACTTTTTATAAGCTACAATGGCTCAATAAATAAGGAGAAATGGAGGTAAAGAAACAAGTTAAGGTGCCACTATCTATTGGAAAATATGAGGATGAGAAACTGTGTGATGTGCTACCAATGGATGATTGACATATACTACTTGGAAGACCATGGCAATCGGATAGAAGAGTAATTCATGATGGCTTCAACAACATATATTCTTTTTATTATAAAGGAAGGAAAATTGTATTGGTTCCTCTCACTCCTCAATAAGTTCATCAAGATCAGATAGCCATGAAAAATAACAAAGCACACACCATTTCTAAAGACAAAAAGCCAACCGATCTTTTGATTAAAAGGCCAAAGGGAAGTCACTTCCCAGACTTACTGTTTGTTCTTAAAGAATGTCTTAATATTACAAGCCCAATACAGGACATTCCTAGCAAGATCAAATTTCTTTTGCAGGTGTTCAAGGATGTATTTCCAGAGGAGAACCCCCAAGGCTTGCCACCAATAAGAGGAATAGAGCATCAAATCGATTTTGTGGCCGGAGCTTCACTTCCAAACAAGCCATTATATAGAACCAATCCTTTAGAGACCAAAGAAGTACAACAACAAGTCACTGAACTCATGGAGAAGAGACACATTCGTGAGAGTATGAGCCCATATGATGTATCAGTTTTGTTTGTGCCAAAGAAAGATGGCAGCTGGAGGATGTGTGTTCATTGTCGAGCCATCAACAATGTTGATACAGAGTTCAACTTCTAATTATTTGTAATTAGAGGGGTTCGTTTTTAGGAAAGTACTTGATAAGAAAATAAAGAAGAAACCTCGGAAATAGGATGTATTATTAATAAAGGTGTTTACAATGCTTGTTAACTCGGAATGCCGAGTTAACTTTATCAAAGAGAAGTAAAACCTAGGTAATCTAGTTCTTCTCCTCCCGATTCTGAATGACCCTTATTAGTGAGGGGGGGTATGTATTTATATATCCTTAATAGTCGGTCTAATAAGCACATGGGCTAACCTTGGAAAAATGGAAATATTCCATTTTTCCAAGACTAGGGAATCTATGATAAGATTCGATCTTATACTGTCAGAGCTTAGACTTCGGCTTAGGACGATGTTCGTTTATACCCCCGCTTCGAACACTAAATCTGATCAATCTTCTCTAAGGTATCCCTCGGTCATCTTGGCCGAGGGTCGAAATTCCTATTGTCGGGACTTATAACCTAATAGATTATTAGGGAAGAGCTAGGCAGGGACCAAAGTCCAATTATTTCCAAACTATTGATTAGGGGTAGAACCCCACCATCAACAGTAAGTCCCCCCCAGTTCGTCCGAGGATGTCTTCGGGCAGCGTTGGCGAAGGTCCTCCTTAAATAGTCAGTCGATAAATGAAGTTCGGAACCAATTGATCTTCGTCTTCGATTACTTCACTTTAATTCTTCCAAAATCTCCGTATTTTGGCGGAAAAACATTGGTTAATGAAAAGTCGTCATGCGTAAACTCCTCGATTCCACAGAAAGCTTCGTTGACGTGTCTTGTTTTGACCGGGCTTATTAAATGGCAAATTGGAACAGATTAAGATTGCGCCTTATAAATAATTCTTGTCCGAGCCCAAAACTTAATTATCAATTCCCATTTTCGCAGAAAATCTCCAACTCTCTTTTTCTCTCTCTATCTCTAAAATGCCGAATCCCTTCATGAACAACTTGAAGATCTACCAACATGGGGTACTTATAACACAACCCGATGAATCCGAAATCGAGGGGAAGAAGACCCCAACCAAAACATCTAATTCTCCCAAAGGGAGTCTCCCAAGAAACAAAGCTCCCAAACGACAGCTCTCTGAGACCCCGGAAAAGAAACCGAAGTCGAAGAGAAGGAAAACCGAGACCTCTTCTGAAAAGTCTCTCATTCCATCTTCCCCTGTAATACCAAATCTCACAACTCTTCCAACTTCTATTCTTCCGAGCGACACTTCGACTAACCCAACTGCGGTTAAGACGAACCCGAATCCGATATCCATGAAGGAAAAGCCCATCATTCGGATTCCAGACCCTGCCGTTCCAACGCGAAACACCAAGATTCCTCTCGGAAAAAGGCCTCCACCAAAGTCCAAAATTTCGAGCTCTACCGCTCCCATTTCTACTCCAACAGTTCTCCCGAAGCCTCAACTTGAGACTTAAAACAAAGAGCCAGCAAAAACTTCGCAACGAAGTTCTGCTGCTGCGGCTTCACACCACTCCTTCCGATATTCTTTCGGAAAGAATTTTCCTTTATTCGAGGACCAAGGAGAATGTGCGAAGCTCCTCAGAAGACTCGGAGGTCGATACGGCCTCTTCCCCTCCTTTCTAATGAAGAAAATGACTCTCTGCTCAAGAACGCGGCTACTTCTTTCTTCAAGGTTCTTCGCTCTCCTTATTCCTTTTACTTTCACCTAATTTTTGACTTATCATCTTATTTTAATTTTCAGACGGCTGACTGCTTCAATCGTCTTCTATCGGATGCTGAGTTGAAAGAATCGGCGATGAAGAGAGAAATCAACTCGCTTAAGCTTTATGTGGAGAAGACTGATGCTGATTCCATAGTTGTTTGCCAGATGGCTGCGGAAGAATCAAAAAGGTCTGCTGAGCTCGTTGATGAAGTTCGACGTTTGAAGCGTGAGCTAGAAGATGCTCGCCAGTCTAAACCTTCGACTTCTGGGGCAACCGGAGACAAAGGTAATAACCTCGATCCACATACACTCGGACTTCTAAATGCTCTTGGAGAGTGTGGGAAAATATTTGAAAAGGTTCGGAAATACATCGACGCAAACCAGCTTCGTAACTCTTTGACTGACTTGTTTCATCAGGTGAAAGGAAAGTGCAATCTGATTGAGGTGTTTGAAAAGGAGAAGGTTCCGGTTACTTCCGTGATGAAAGAGGAATTGTTCTCCCAACTAACCAACCTCGAACGCCGGTTGAATGAATTTCCCATTTTTGATCTTAGTCATTCGGATCTCGAGGCTCCGCCCTTATTTTCTCAAAACTTTGGACCTCAACGTCGGTCGAATGATGTGAAGATGAAGCTACCTCCTGGGGTGTATAACTCTTACGGAACATTCCTTACTTTGTAATTTTCTCTTTTGTCTTATTGTATTTTTGTCTTGTATGCTACTTCGGCTTAAATGCTACTTTATCACATTAAGGCTTTAGTCGGTTTTAGGAATTGATTTAACGAGAAATGCTCGACCATTATCTATCATACCGAATTCTACTTGATCAAATTTGATACTTGAAGTGGTTTTAAATATGCGGGAATGACCCGACTTTGCCTTAGAATTCATCGGCCTTACTTTATTAGGCTCCCAAACCTCCAGCTGCATTCGGTATAGAATGTGTTAGGAGGGAATAAACCTTGTTATCTAATACGTGATCAAGGCATCGATTTTTGTTATAGCTGTACTCAGAAGAGTTGCCTACGTACCAAAAAGAGATCAAGCCATCCGTAGTTCGAACCTTACTAGGTTTTTTTTTGTTTTTTTTTATTTTTTTTTTATTTTTTATAGCCCGTCAATACATTGGTATCTCTTCAGGTGGAGCGAATTCCAAGCCCGAGGGATATCTTCGCCTTCCATAGTTTTCAGACGATAAACACCAGGTTTTACTTTTGTTTTGATTAAGTAAGAACCCTCCCATTTTGCTCCGAGCTTTCCGGCTCCGGTCTCCTTTGTGATTTCAAACACCCTTCGTAAAACAAAGTCTCCTTCATCGAGAGGACGATCTCGGACTTTTTTGTTATAGTATCGGGAAGCGATTTGCTGATAGTTTTGGATGCAAAGTAAGGCATGGTCTCGTAGCTCCTATATTTCGTCATTCCACTCTTTTAGTTTTGCATCGTTGACCTCAGTGTCGTGTATCATTAGGGTTCTTCTCAAACTCGGAACTCTAACTTCGGCGGGAAACATAGCTTCCATCCCGTGGGAGAGTGAAAAGGGGGTTTGCCCGGATGCACTTCTAGGAGTCGTTCTATGCGACCATAACACTCCTTCCAACTCGTCTGACCATCTTCCCTTTTTACCGAGGAGTCTTTTCTTTATTCCGGCGACGATTTTTTTATTTGTAGCCTCGGCTTGTCCATTTCCTTGTGGATACCTCAAAGTTGACTTGTTTAGACGGATTTTCCATTTTTAACAGAAGACTTCGAAGTTATCTGAAATGAACTGAGGGTCATTATCAGTTACTATCTCGTAAGGAATCCCGTGTCTGCAAACTATATTTTTCCAGACAAAACTTTGAACTTCTCCTCTTTGAATCTTTGGATAAGCTGCTGCTTCAAACCATTTTGTGAAATAATCGGTTAGAACTAGAAGAAAGCGTTTTCCACTGGTTGACTTCGGAAAAGGCCCTACGATATCCATAGCCCATCTCATGAACGGGTAAGGAGGTACTGCGGCCATAAGTAATTCTGTTGGCGCGTGAATCTCGGGGGCATGCCTTTGACACTTCTCACAACGTGCTGTAAACTTGTCACAATCGGCCATCATAGTTGACCAATAATATCCTAATCTCCGAAGTTTTACAGCTAGGAGCCTTCCTCCCGAGTGGTTTCCTCCTTCACCCGAATGAGTGCAGGTCATTACTTCATTTGCTTCTTCTTTACCAATGCAATGGAGTATCAATCCTCCGGAAGACCTTTTAAATAGAACGTCGTCTATTATTAGATATTGGGCAGCCACAGCCTTTAACCGACGCGCTGCCCATTTATCCGGTGGGACTTCGCCATTTTTGATATAACGAACAATCGGTGTTCTCCAATCTTCTTTGTCCTCTCCGAGGATTTCCGGTTGAGCGTCTTGTTCTTCTATGTTCATGATTGACAAAGTGTGCTGTTCCTTACTACTGATACTCGGATGATCAATAGTTTCGATTGGGATTGTCCTTTGCAGGTGGGGATCTGTCGCAGTTGCAAGAGCGGCCAATGAATCTGCTACCGTATTTTCTCTCCGTGGAATCCGTTTCAAATCAAATTCTTTGAAATGTTCGGCTAAACGTTGCACCAAATTCGCGTATGCCTCCATCCGATTGTTCTTTGTTCCGAACTCGCCACTAAACTGGTTGGCTACTAGCTGAGAATCACAACAAGCTCGGAGATACTGAGCGCCTAATTGTCTTGCGAGACGGAGTCCTGCGATTAAAGCTTCGTATTCTGCCTCATTATTCGATGCTTCAAAAGCTAAGCAGAAGCTCTGTTCTAAAACTTCGCCAGTTGGAGATTTTAACTAGATTCCGATCCCGGATCCGACCTTGGATGAGGACCCATCGACATAGAGAGTCCACCGCTCGTTCTGAGGGGCTATCGTCACTACTTTTGGAGGTAGTTTGGACAAGGAAATCTGCTAAAACTTGGGATTTGATTGTCGCTTTGGTTCGATATTCGATATCGTACTCATTAAGCTCGATTGTCCACTTTGCTAACCATCCCGACTGCCCGGGACTATGGAGTATTGTTTGGAGGGGGTGGCTTGTCATTACAGCGACCGGATGTGATTGGAAATATGGTCGGAGTTTCCGAGCTGCTATTACTACGGCAAACGCTAATTTTTCTAGGGCTGGATATCTAGTTTCTGCGTCGAGCAACGACTTACTTATATAGAAGACTGGCTTTTGTTCTCATTTGTCTTCCCGGACCAGCACGCCACTTACAGCTAACTCCGATACCGAAACATAAAGGAAAAGGGTCTCTCCATCTTCGGGTTTGTTCAAAACCGGAGGGGTTGACAAGTATCTCTTCAATTCTTGGAAGGCTTCCTCGCATTGGTAGTTCCACTCAAATTGTTTATTCCCTTTTAAGAGATTTTAAAAGGGCAAACACTTATCGGTTGATCGGGAAATGAATTGGTTTAGAGCCGCGATTCGTCCAGTCAACCTCTGTACTTCTTTTGGTGATGGTATATTCTTTATTGCATTGATTTGCCTTGGGTTGGCCTCTATTCCTCGTTCTGTTACCAAATATCCGAGGAATTCGCCTGAGGTAACCGCGAATGTGCACTTATCCGGGTTTAACTTCATGCCGAAGCGGTTTAAGATATCGAAACAATCTTGTAGGTGATTAATGTGTTCGGAGGCCACATGAGATTTCACTAGCATATCATCGATGTAAACTTCCATTGTATTACCGAGTTTGTCCGCAAACATTCGATTGACCAACCTCTGATATGTTGCTCCTACATTCTTCAGGCCGAATGGCATTACTCGGTAACAGTAAGTTCCTCTGTCCGTGATAAAGGCGGTTTTCTCCCTGTCGTCTGGATGCATCATAATCTGGTTGTTCCCCGAGAACGCATCCATGAAGGAAAGGAGTTCATTGCCGGCTGTGGCCTCGACTAATCTTTCTATGCTTGGGAGGGGAAAACAATCATTGGGGCATGCTTTGTTCAAATCTGTGAAAGCTACGCAGATCCTCCATTTCCCATTTTTCTTTTTTACTATGACCGGGTTAGCTAACCATTCTGGATATTAGACCTCGTTTATTGAGCCTTTTTCTAGTAGTCGGTCAATTTTTTCGTTAACAGTTGTCGCTCTCTCGAGTCCTAACTTTCTCTTCTTCTGTTTTACTTGTTTATGGGTAGGGTCTACGTTTAAACGATATGATATTACTGCGGGATCGATTCCGACCATATCATCGGATGACCAGGCAAACGTTCCTTTGTTCTTCTTCAACAGATCAATTAACTTTATTCTCGTTTCTTTCGCCAAATTTCCTCCTATAGTTAAAAAGTGTTCTGGTTTTTCCTCGTCAACATATACTTTTTCGTATGAATCTTTCTCAAAGATGTTCGGATCCAATTCTCCTACTATTGATAAACTCGGATTTTCGGTGCGGGGAACTTCTGGTTCCGAGATTAACGAGATTAATCTTGATTGATTCTTCAGGGGCATGGAGCAGATTCTGGCTATTCGTTGGTCTCCTTTAACTGAACAAACACCGTGTGGGGTTGGAAACTTTAGGCACTGATGATAGGTTGAGGGAGCTGCTTCCATCATTGTTACCAAGGAACTCTCATAATTGCGTCAAATACGAGGGGTCCTGACACCACATGAAGATTGTATCCATAGTAACTACTCCAACTGATATTGGATAGACCGCGGTTCCTACCGCTACTTCTTTCTTCCCTGGAAGTGACGTTATGGGCTCCGTTCTTACCTCCATGTCTTTAGATACCACATTCATTCGATTCATAGCTTCTAGACTTAGTATTTTTACCGTACTCCCAATGTCTATGAGTACCTTTTCCATGAGATTCTCAGCTAAGAAAACACGGATGACCAGAGGGTCGTTGTGAGGAATCATGATTCCTTCGAGATCTGCATCTGTGAAGGCTGCCGATGGATGATATGTTGGGGCTGGGTTCGTAGATCTAACCTTTGGTATTTCTCGGATACACCTTTTTATAATTCCTTTGGAATCTGAAGCATTGAGAACTAAGCCGATAGATTTTTCCATCCTCGAGATTTCTTCTGTTTCCTAAATAGAGGTGCCCCCCTACCTGGCGCGCCAAATGTTGATACTGAGTTCAACTTCTAATTATTTGTAATTAGAGGGGTTCGTTTTTAGGAAAGTACTTGATAAGAAAATAAAGAAGAAACCTCGGAAAGAGGGTGTATTATTAATAAAGGTGTTTACAATGCTTGTTAACTCGGAATGCCGAGTTAACTTTATCAAAGAGAAGTAAAACCTAGGTAATCTAGTTCTTCTCCTCCCGATTCTGAATGACCCTTATTAGTGGGGGGGTATGTATTTATATATCCTTAATAGTCGGTCTAATAAGCCCATGGGCTAACCTCGGAAAAATGGAATATTTCCATTTTTCCAAGACTATGAAATCTGTGATAAGATTCGATCGTATACTATCCGAGCATACACTTCGGCTAAGGACGATGTTCGTTTATACCCCCGCTTCGGACACTAAATCTGATCAATCTTCTCCGAGGTATCCCTCGGTCATCTGGGCCGAGGGTCGAAATTCCTATTGTCGGGACTTATATCCTAATAGATTATTAGGGAAGAGCTATGCAGGGACCAAACTCCAATTATTGCCAAACTATTGATTAGGGGTAGAACCCCACCATCAACAAACAATATCATTGTAAAGTACCGCCATCCAATACCTAGATTAGATGATATGCTTGATGACTTACATGGTTCTTGCATCTTTTCTAAGGTAGATCTGAAGAGTGGATATCATCAGATTAGGATGAAAGAAGGAGATGAGTGGAAAACTGTATTTAAAACTAAGCAAGGATTGTATCAATGGCTTGTAATGCCATTTGGGTTAACCAGTGTGTTGATGGTGGGGTTACCACCCCTTATCAATAGTTTGGTGATAATTGAGGTTTGGTCCCTACCGACTTTTTCCTTGTAATTTATCAGGTTATAAGTCCCTTCAATAGGATTGGAACCCTCGGCCCAGATGACCGAGGGATACCACGGTGAAGAATGATCAGATTTTAGTGTCCGGAGCGGGGGTGTAAACAACTTCGTCCCAAGCCGAGGTCTAAACTCAGACAAAATAAAATCAAATTTTATCACAAATTTCCTTATCTTGGAAAAATGGAATATTTTCATATTTCCGAGGTTAGCCCATGGCCTTAGATAACCGACTATTAGGATATATAAATACACACCCCTCTTCACTAATTTTATTCATTTAGAATCGGGGAGAAGAATTACTAGATATCCTAGGTTTAATACTTCTCTTTGATAAAGTTAACTCGGCATTCCGAGTTAACACCCTTGTAACCGATATTATTAATAAAAAGTTCTCTTTTCCGAGGTTTCTCTTTTTGTCTTTTACTTCGCTTATTCCAAAAACGCACCCCTCTAATTATAAGTAATTAGAAGTTGAATCCAGTCTCCATACAATGCACCTAGCACTTTCATGAGACTAATGAACCATGTTCTTAGGGATTTTATAGGGCATTTCGTAAAAACTAAAAACAGGGATTTCAAACGAGAATGTCTACTTTGATGGCATTCTAATCTATAGCCAGAACATGGATGAGCATATTGAAGATCTTGTAAAAATTGTTAGAAGTGCTTAGAAATGAAACTTTGTATGCTAACTTATAGAAATGCACCTTTGGAACAGATAACATTGTCTTTTTAGGGTTTGTTGTGAGTGCAGATGGAATCAAGGTGGATGAAGAAAAGGTGAAAGCTGTCAAGGAGTGGCCTAGTCCAAAAAATATTGGAGAAGTAAGGAGCTTTCATGGTCTGGCCAGGTTCTATAGAAGATTTTTCTATGATTTCAGCACTTTGGCTGCACCACTCAGTGGAGTAATCAAGAAAAGTATTGGATTTAAGTGGTAACATGGCAGCAATACCTCTGGCCCAAGGAGTTTGTCATTCACACTGATCATGAATCTCTCAAACACTTGAAAAGACAACATAAGCTTAACAAGAGGCACACTAAATGGGTTGAATTCATAGAAACCTTTCCTTATGTGATCAAGTACAAGAAATGTAAAGATAATGTAGTTGCTGATGCATTATTTTGCATGTATGTTCTCTTGAACTCTCTAGAGGTTAAGCTACTTGGATTTGAAAACATTAAGAGCTTATACTCCATTGATGCTGAATTTAAAGATATTTATGCTTCTTGTGAAAAGTTTGGTAGTGGAAATTATTATAGGGCTAATGGATTTCTATTCTTTGAAAATCGATTATGTATGCCTAACGATTTTGTTAGAGATCTCTTTGTCAAAGAAGCTCATGACGGAGGTCTAATGGGTAATTTTGGCGTGGCTAAGAGACAGAGCACAGTGCAGGAACATTTCTATTGGCCGCACATGAAGAAAAACATAGAAAAAGCATGTGAAAGATATGTGACATATAAGCAAGCTAAGGCTAAAGGCCAACCTCGAAATGGAAAAAAAAGCAGAACTTGCTAGGCAGATTTATGAGCAGGCAAGAAGGAACATTGAACATAAGACCAAACTGTACATAAAACAAGCTAACAAGGGCAGAAAAGACGTGGTCTTTAAAGAAAGAGACTTAGTGTGGATTTACCTAAGAAAAGAGAGGTTTCCCAATGAGAGAAAGTCTATTCAAAATCATCAAGAAGATCAATGACAATGCCTACCAGCTGGATCTTCAAGGTAAGTATTATGTAAGCTCAAGCTTCAATGTTTCTGACTTATCTCCTTATCTTGCATATGAGCCAGATTTGAGGACAAATCATTTTCAAGTGGGAGAGGATGATATGACCATGGCTAACCTTGGAGCTGTAGAAACTAATGAAGAGGGAGGAGAGCTTGAACCAGAGTCTAAAGAAGATCAAGATGGAGATAAGGAGCAGTTAGACTCGGAGGAAGCTTAGGAATAGGAAGATAAGCACTTGCACATTCCTCTTGGACCAATGACAAGAACCAGAGCAATCAAGCTTTCCACAAGGTGTTACACTCTATCCAGGGCAATCTTGAGTGTGCTAATCCAACCACATTGGTTATGATACAAGCCACTTATCCAGGGCAATCTTGAGTGTGCTAATCCAACCACATTGGTTATGATACAAGCCACTTGAGAGTTCATCCAAAGAGGTGTTGTGGTTTGCACTCTTTTTCCCTTTGTTTGGTTTTGTCCCATTTGGGTTTTCCAAACAAGATTTTTAGTGAGGCTTGTTCACAACACTTGTATCACAGCCTTTTGATGAAAACTTAAGCCCATTTCTATCCAAAGTCATGGAACCAAAGGAGAGGAGCCTGTGTTTTAATTCAAACCTAGTTTAAAATTCAGTCTTTGTTTCATTTAAGTGTGCTAGTTGTCTTTGTTGTTTCCTAAGCACTCTAAGAACCCTATATGTACGCATCTCTTCTTCTCTATTCAGATTATCAAACATCTTTTAATCAGAAAAATTTCTAAACTTGTTTGATCATAAGCTTGATTAGTGTACTTGGATCCTTATCCTTACATTACAAGCATCTTTTCATTGATAGTCTCAGGTAATTGCGCACCTCTTAGAAGTATCAACACATTCTATCACTTTTTCCATCATCACAGTCACTGACTCCATACATCCAACCATTCCACCAAGTGTTTAAAACAAAATAAACTTAGCAATAGCCTTGTTGAAGCGTTCATCAAAAGTACTAAGATAATATCTTAGTGTTTGCATCATCATCTTTTGTCTTTGAATCTCATCTAATATCTTATTTGATCAACACAATCCTTGGAAAGTGTTCATGGGCTCATCCGAAGACTACAAAGGATCCTGAGTCTTCCACTTAACTCGTGGCTGGATTGGATTGCGAAGGAGATTTCATTTAAAGATCTTTCCATAAGTAATACTTTACCAGAATCAAGGCCAACGGCCATAATATCTCGAATACTGTTCTTTCCTTTATTTTCCACTTTAGGACCGTTTTCTAGAGCCTATATCAGCTCTATTAGAAGCATTGATTTAAGTATCTTTTGATTTACAAACTAACTTGAGAAATTTTCTCTTTTAATAAAGTACTAGTTTTTGTTATTTCGAACCAAACATTAATAATTAGAACACCACACCCCTATTGGTAACCCAATCAGGAGGGTAGTTTACATATGAGCACTATGAGAATAGCGTTCTATAGGATCGAGCCAAACAATCAGCTCTTACATTACAAAGACGAGAAATGAAAGAAATAGAAAATAAAGGAAATTGAGCACAGAGCATACAAAACTCCTCTAACGGATTGGAGAAGGCATGTCACTCCTTAGGAGACTGTACCATGGACACCAATTCTGCACAGTCTGTCTCGAAAACCTGGCAATCTATTCTTCTAAGTATGATAGTCTTCATAGCCCAAATCAACGCTTCAAGCTCTGAGAGAAGAGGGGAAAAAGACCACCGTTGGCACCTTGCTCCCATAACTACTATCTGATTGAGTCCCCAAGAGCACACTCAATCCAACCCTCTGGTTGGATCTGACTCTTTCCATGAACCATCAATTCTGACACTTTAATTTTGAAGCGTTGTCCACTAAAACTTCAGTATCATCTTCAAACTCCTCATCCTCTTTTTCTTGAGCTTCCTCCTAAAATATTTGTTCACTTAATGCAAGATTGAGGATATCCAAAGACTCCGCTAGAATTCCTTCAAATACCTTTTTATTTCTAGCTTTCCATATATACCACATAATCCACAGGAATCCTGATCGGATAAGTTCTGAATTAGTGTGAAAAGATAGCCTCCAATACAATAAAAAAATTTTAAAAAAAGAAGTTAGAAAAAAACCAAGGAAGAAGGGAAAACCCCTTGAATTAAATGAATCTTAGATTCCTTCCACACACTCAAGAAGTTCGGACACTCAAAGAGTGTATGATTAATGGTTTCTTCAGCAGAACCACATCTTTTGCAAATAATCTCGCAACTCACACCACAATGTTGAAGCCCAGAAGTAACTGCGAGAGCCCCGGAGACCACCTGCCACATAAAATGAGAAATGCGGGGTGGAACTTTGAGCTTCCAAGCGTGAGCTTGTAGAGCTTTGCAGTTTGGACCCCACTTCTCCTCCGCCAATAATGTCATTGCTAACCGATAACCGAACTTTACTGTATATTTCTCAGAGTTAGTGTGATGCCAAATTAAAAAATCTGGTTTATAGTTCTGACTAATCATCATTCCTCTCACAATTTGAATGTCCTCAGGATCAAAAAAAATCTTGAATGATAGATAGATGCTAGTCTTTCGTTACCGGATTAATCAAATGGTTGACCTTTAAGTTAGGATGTAGAGTTCTTCCTCGAACAGAAGCTGGCCACGGGTTAACATCTGGAATCCAAGGATCCTGCCAAACTGAAACATCATAACCCCATCCGATTCCATTGCCATCAAAGCATCATTAAATTTTTCCAAGCAGCGGAATCCTATTCCAAAATCTTCTTTGGCTTTACATAGTTTCTCCCAAGCCACCCAAGAGATACTGCGTTCATTCCCCTTCGAACTCCACCAAAACTTTGAGATAGCACCCATAAGCTTTGAGGTTAGATCTTGGAGGAGTTTATAGCATGTCATGACATGTGAGGGTATGGCCATTTCCACTGATTTTATCGTTATTTCCTTCCCACTTTTGGAAAAATGTTTCCCAGGCCACCCATTTATGCGGTTATTCATTCTGTCTCTAACATAGTTAAAGACATTGTTCTTCGATCCACCTATATCTTTTGGAATTCCTAAATAAAATCTCATTCCTCCTTCCCTGGATATTCATAGCAAATTTTTCAGAATCCCCTTCTTTTAATTACTAACTTTGTTACCAAATAGAATTGAGGACTTACTCGAATTAATTTCTTGTCCTGAAACTTTCCCATAATTTTGAATAGCATCCAGGACAGTTTGATATTTTTCGAAGAACCGCTTTACAGAAAAAAAAAAAAAAAAAAAAAGACTATCATTCGCAAAGAATAGATGATAGATTGTTGGGCTTCCCTTAGCAATCTCTATTACCTTTTTTTTTTCTTTTTCTACTTTTTTAATATTAACAATTAGAACTTCCATTTAAAGATAAAGAGATAAGGATTTAACACTACAAAAAAGGGTCTAATTACATCACTTATTTTACTTCATAAAATATATGATTCTATTTTTAATCACTTATTTACAAATGATACAATTTTTGTTGTTTTTCATCAGTAACTGATTCTATTTTGACATCATTTCTTTTAAACTCATACAAATTTATAGTTGTTTGTATCATTTTAAAAAAATTGATTCAAAGAAGACAAATTTACATTAATTAACAAATTGATGTATCTATGAAATTGTGTTAACATCATTTTAGAGAAATGATATAAATTTGCATCAATGTTAACTGATGTAGATTTAAAATTAATTAATTCAATTTAAACTGGTTTTTTACTTTAGAAGCGATTGTAAAAATTGATATTAATGTTTATTTGTTTGAAATCAATTACATAAAAAATGATGTTAGTTAGATATAATTTGTATCACTTAACATATTTGACACTAATTAAAAAACGACATTAAGAAAATATTGACTACAAAATATCATAATATGATAATGATTTAATAATTGTATAATTTTATACTATGATATACAATATTATTATACCAAACCACCAAAATTAATGGTTTAAGGATACCAATACAGAGAAATTTCCAATTTTTTAATTAGGGCCATTTTTCAGTAATTGTCTATAAAAGACATTTTTTCTTCTTCATTTCCGATTCTCCAACTCTGACTGATTCCGACAATATAGCCCATTCTCTTCCCCTTTCTTCCTTTATTGATTTCGACAGTCAGAAGCTTTGTTTTTAATCTGAAGATCGAAACTTTTGCAGGAACATATTCGAATCTATGAAAAAATCGAGGTCAGCTTGACTACTTTTTTCTTTTTTAATTAGATTCATTTGTTACTCGTTGTTTCCTGTAATTCGGAAAATCGATTGATTCTTTTTGTTGCTTTGGCAGGGTGCAGATGAGAGGATTTTGTAGATTTATATACATTCAGCTCCCGGTTTCGTATTCGAGGAATCCTCCGCTCTTTCACAGTTCTTCCAAATTTTCCAATGCATATTAGCATCGAGACGAGTTTTCTTTCGAATCCTTTTGCTTCTGTTGTTTTTTTTTTTTCGAATTTCAAATTATGTGAAATTAGAAGGACCAAATTTCTTAGAATGTGTCAATAAGATTTGGAACAAATCTTTGCTCTTTATAAGTGTTATGATTGAGTCTAAGTATTTATGCTTATTATGAGGATTGTGATGGATGATAAAACTTAGAATTTACTCACATACAAGTAGTTTGTGAAGAATCAAACATCAGACATTGATAGGTTTCTTTAAGCCTTAGACATTGAATTGCTTATATGAGACCTTATATATTATGTCTGATATAATCTCATTCCTTATCGTTTACCTTTATCTTTGTATTAATATGAAAATTACAAATCATATATACCCATTAAAAACAATTTAAGACTATGTTAGAAAATATATCCATAATCAAATTCAAAATCAGAAATCAATGCGCACATTTCAAAAGACGTGGCGAATTAGACGTACCTCAATATTAATATATATATATTGTTGTTTACAAATTATATTTTATCATTTTAGTATTACTAAATAAATAAAAGATATGAAATAAAATAATTACTAATAATAATAATATAATTAAAAAAAATTTTGTTATAAAAATAGTAGTTTACCATTATTGGTACATATTAAAACTCCACTAATATTTAGAGAACAATTAATCGTATTTATCACTATTTTTAACGACATGTAAATAATTATATATGGGATATATATTTTTAGATTTTTTTATTGACTCATAGATTTCCTTGTAAAATCAAGATTGTGTGTCTTTTTTTTGTTATCTCCCCTCTTTTTAGATGACACGTACCTTGATGTGTTGATACAACAAATTAATTTCTAGCTTTTACTTTTGAATTAAAAAAATGGTCACAATTTTATTTCATCTCCTTGCTTTTCTCTTAAAAGGTTTCTCTCCTTGTTTTTCTCTTAAACGGTTTCTCTTATTCTATTTACTCACCGCATCTCTAACCAAACCACCTTACCACTGTCGCCTATAATTGTTTTCAAGACAAATCAAAACCAATATCCATTTCTTTCCATTTATCCCATTTTCTTTGGGCTTTAGGTTATCATCTCCAAGATCATTTTTTGTTATTATCTCCCACGTTCTACTTCCAATATAATTTCTTCTTTTTTTATTGATAAATTTTGGTTTTTATTTTTTTTTATTATGAAGATAAAGTATTACTCTTAGATTTTCAAACACTCAAACTCTAAAATCTCTTTGTAAGTTCGCTCTTATATCAAGAGACAATTCATGAATATCAACCAGGTAATGTTACAATCATTGCAATATCTTTATGATTTGACATTCTCTTCAATTTCAAGACCTATTCATCTATTTCTATAAACTTCACTTCCTTCTTCAATAATTTTTTCATTATATATATATATATATATATAGATTAACATGATTTTTTACGTTTATAAATTCTATTACAGTGATTTTGATCTCACAAGACTTCCAATTTACAAGTGCAAGAGACAAAGTATACAAGAAGATGAAATGAAGTGAACAAGTTGAAGAAAGATGTACAAGAAAAAAGCAAGACTTGAATCATATAATTTGAAAAAGAAATCATAGATTGGGTTTGATTTTTGTTTTTTTTTCAAGTTTTTTAAATGAGGATTTGTAAATAATGTATTAGTAAAAATCTTAACAAAATTTCAATAGATATTGGAAAATATATTTTTCTTTTTCCGAATAGTAAATATTGAGAAAAATAATGATTTTAGAATTATTAATAAACTTTTTTATTATTATTAACCAATTTAAATTGACATAATTAAATTATGAAAATTATTAAATTGATACAATTATTAAAATCACTTCTCAAAAATTGATAGTAATTCTAACATCATTTATTTATTAGTGATAGAAATATTTGACATCAATTACTATAAACGTTACAAATACTAACATCGGTTATATTAACTGATTCAAAAATGTGAAATTTACTCAAATTAGTATTAATCTTTAATAAAATTACTAGTTTTTTTTTTTTTTGTCGCCTTGAAAATAAACTTATACAAATGGTTTTGTGATCCAAGATGGAGTAACACTACTTACATATGAAAATTCTCTACCCTGTAGCATTACACGCTAAACAGTTCACCTTTCCATTTAATTTTCGTGGAATAAGAGAGAGGTTGAAAGCTTGAAAACGGCTTCTGAGGGCAGCGAAAGTAGTAAGCAGGGCCACAAAGGTGTGTAAAAATACTAAATTGCCATTATGATTAAATTACTAATTAATCTTATTTTTTTCTTTAAACTTTCAATTCTAAATTCTAAAATTTCAAATTTAATAATTTAAAAAGATTAAAAGTAAAAAATAAAAATCGAAAAAAACAAAAAATAAATAAAATAAAATAAAATAAAAAGCTAAAAAACTAAAAAGCTAAAAAATTTAAAACTTAAATTCGAAAATGAAAAATAAAAAATTTA
Organism: Euclidium syriacum; assembly: GCA_900116095.1. Taxonomy (NCBI): domain Eukaryota; kingdom Viridiplantae; phylum Streptophyta; class Magnoliopsida; order Brassicales; family Brassicaceae; genus Euclidium; species Euclidium syriacum. Next base: position 1,102,773 of record FPAK01000024.1, read on the forward strand.
AATTCGAAAATGGAAACCTAAAAAATTTTAAAATTGAAAACTAAAAATAAAATTTTAAAATAAGAAATTAAAAATAAAAAATCAAAAAATTAAAAAATTAAAAATCAAAATTTTTAAAAGTTTAATTAAGTTGATTTTTATTACTTTCATATGGTTTTTTTTTAAGTTTCTTTTATGATAAAAGTTTTTAAATATTTGATTTACTTAAATGAAAACAAAATCTTTTAATGGTAGATACTTTCCTACACGAATACCCTAATTTTATGGTTGATTAGATAATAGAATAATCTCTTAATATTTTTCTGAAAAAAAATTTTAAACTCAATTTAGAAATTAATTCCATTTTTATTTTTTTAATAAAATAATCTCTTCAATTTATTTTGCAAATAATCATAAACTCTTTTTTAAAATTATTTTCGTTTTTAAAAAAATTTTAAATTATTTTCGTTTTTAAAATTTTTGAAATTAAGTAATATCAATTTTATTTATGTGAAAAATCATTTTCTGTTTTTTTTTCAAAAAAAACAGTATTTTTTTACTACTAAAAACAAATCCGCAAATAAAATCTTATCGCCATGTCAACACATTTCAAAAGATCCGTAAAAATTTTAAAAGATCTATTACAAATCATATAAATCGGGTACACTAGAATACTAGTTTGGTAATTTTTTCAGCAACTATTGTAGTGTTGCGGATTAAAATAAATCTACAACAAATGCAACAAATCTACAACACTATATGTTAAATCTGCAAACTATATCCGCAAACTTTCAGAGTCATTTTTTTAGTGATGCAAAATTCGTTTGCATCACTTATAAGCAATGTAAGTATATGAAATAAATGATGTAATCAACCTTTTTTCTTGTATTGCTCAGATTACAAAGATTAATCAGCCGAAATTCTGTCATCCTTTAGGGTTTTCCCGTTTTTGGAATTAAGCAAATATTTGTTCCATTTAAGCGTGTATCAAAACTACCAATTCTGAAAAACTCTCTGACCAGAGAGACTAAATCGTTCTTGATAGAATGCCAAAACCTCTAGAAAAATAGAGCCGTCATCCCATCTGGCTCATGAGCTTTCTATGGATGCATCGCAGAAATGATATGAGCTTTTCTAATCTCAGCCATAGAAATCTCCTTACTTAATTCTCTATTTATCTGATATGTGATGATAGGGTTAACCACTTGAACCATTTTAGAGATACCACTTTTATTAGATTCAGCAAAACGATCATTAAAGTATTGTGTGGCAATCTCTTCTAAACTTTGATTTGTCTCTTCCCAAGAGTCACCAGGTCGATATATAAACCTATTATTTTATTCCGAACCCGACGTTTCTTTGTAGAAGAAAAAAAAGAATTTTGTGAATTTATCACCGTTTCTTGCCAGATTAACCATGCTTTCCTGTTTCTAGTAAGTTTCCTCCTCGTGATAAGCCTCTTTTAGTTTCTTGGAAATTCGACAAATTTCATCTTGAGAGCAAGCATCATCATTCTTTGCCTCTTCTAAAACATCCTTAAGAGAATCAATATTCGTCTTACCAGGGATGACATTATTTTTTCTCCACCAAGAGATAAAATTCCTGAAATTCGCAAGTTTATCCACAAAACCTAGGGTTCGGAAACTTCTGGTCCAGATTCCGGCCCGAATCGACGACATCCCTTAAACCATCCTTACCGACCCATCTTTTGTCAAATCAAAATTGTCGTTTAAACTATGAATTAGACTTCGCACAATCCACCAACATTGGTCTATGATCTGAACCAATCATATCCAAATAGTTTACCCTAGAGCAAGGAAACAAGACATATCAGTCTTTATTTCCTAGGGATCGATCAAGCCTGCATCGAACCGTATGATTACCCATATTTCCTCTCCAAGAGAAACGGTCCCCGAAGCAAATAAAATATAACATACCACAATTTTGAATCATTGATTTGAAAGGAACGAAAGAGGCCGCCGAACTTAATATCCGACCCCTTTTCTCATGATTTCCGGTAAGTTCATTAAAATCGCCGATCATGAATCTTTCCGGGAATAAGTTATTTGAGCCAACTGTTCCCAAACCAATTCTCGATATTTAACTATAGGATCTTCATAAACAAAATACATATAAAGATTTTTGTTTCCAATACATGTCATAGTGTCAACAATGCGATTAGAACCATAGAGAACTTGCAAATTTGTTCCATCATCAAAAAATAAATCCAAACCTCCGCTTGAACCGCAAGATTCTACGGTATACAATTTATTATAACCAAATAAATTTTTTAATTTTTCTAAATAAGTGTAACATCGTTTCGTTTCCGATAAAAATAAAATATCCGGCCTATGTTTTCTCCAAAAGTACGTAAGATAATCTTCCGCCAGGTCAGCACCAATACCTTAACAATTCTAGCTCAATATTCTCACGTTTGAGCCGTGGTTTCGGGAGCCCCAATATCCCCTTCTTCTTGATCTGATTCACATTGCCTGCTAAACGTTCCTTAGCCTTTTGACTGTTTTAACTTGTAACTTTTTTATTAACATTAGTCTACAACCTTTTTGCAGGAGATGCCAAAAAACACATGTTTTTTCCTAGTACCATTCCCTACATAACTTGGACTACAAGACTTATGAGAGATTCCTTTCTTTTTTGAAACCAAAGCAACACCCTTAAGAACCTTATTCATCTGACCCAATTCCAAAAATGAAGAACCATCAGCAAAGGGATCGGAATTACATGTGCCATGCTCTTCCTTATCAACAATGAGTGTCTCCTCATCATGCAAATCCTCCTGATCCTCCATGATAGTATCCAGCACATCCTTAGCCACTTCACCTTATTCCAAGGAAGAGATCACAACTTCCGGAATGGACGGAAGTATTGGAATATCCTGAACCTATAGAGCTCGTTCACTACCAGTGGCTGCCTCTTGTTCCATAGAACTAGCCATCACCAAATTTGTGATAGAGCTAGTGGCCCCATCTGCGGACCCAAGTTTTTTATATAGACTTAAACCAAGTATTTGGAGCTACCTTCTCCTTACCAATGGAATTGACACCATTGACCAAAGCACCAGAGGCACCAGAGATTCTCGGCTTAGTCTTTTCCTAATAGAAACCTTTCTTTGCCACCCCTTGAGACCCTGAGTAACCATCCTTCTTCATTTGTGACGAAGAGGGGTAATTTTATTGATGCCACACATTATGCCCACTTCGAGAACCTAAATAAGAGAACTTCAGCACTCTCTTAACAGTCTTCTTAGGTTTTTATCAGTTTCCCTCATTATCCGAGGCTGATTTATTTGAGTTTGCGCTAACCTCTGAGTGTTATTATCTTCTCTATACATAACCATGTCACATTTGAGCTCGGGATAGGAAACCACATCATGTGTCATCCTATGATAGTGTCTGCAAAGCCCCATCAGCTTATCATATTCTAGAGACACCACGACTTCGTCACCAGTATCAAAAGGCACCCCCACTTGGAACACAAGAGGGTTAAAATTGTTAACCGTAACACAGACACCACCAGAGTCCACATCGACCTCCTTGATGGTACCAATAGCCTTACCAACGACCCTAAGCGTTGCTTCTACCCAATGATGCAAAGGAAGATCCGAAATCTTTACCCAAAAGTTGATAGCATATGGATAAGAACTGGAAATGATAGGCTCCCTTCGCACAAAATAGACCATCCATCCATCCAAATGGTATGGAACATTCGCAAGAATCCCTTGCAAATCTTCCTCAGACTAGAAGTTAAACTGAAATGTTCCCTTTCCAAGTTCAATCCCTACGACTTTTTCTTTCAGCTTCCAAATTTTTAGCATATTAGCCACCAAAAAATCCATCCTCTGCTTCTCGGGATTCATCAGCCTTCCAATGAGAGTTAAAGAGAATTTATGGATGCGTTGAGGCAAAAGTAAACCTGAGAGCTTCACCATTTCAGTTCTCATCAGAACCGCATTTCCCTTATCCTTATTAAGAGCAAGTTGAGCCACTAAGGTAGAGAAAAGAAGAGCCGAAATTGCCTTCGTGATACCAGAGGAAACAGTAACAAAAACAATGGAGGAGCGAAAGATGATGAGGAGAAAGCCGAGCCTCAACCGTTTAAATAGTAATCTTCCTTCTGGACCCAAATCAACTCCGAGATCGAACATTAAAACCCAGATTCCCAATATTACCATACTTGAAGAAGAACCCGATCCTCTAAATCTTATTGTATTGAAAAACAATATGAATTGAAGAAGATTGATTCGAAAAATGCTGAAAATCCTCACACCACGATTTGCGTCCATCCTGTAACCAGAATATGCAATCCAATCAGACAAAAGTCTCACCCCAAAAAATCCGATCTATCCAACAATCAAGCGATTTGGCAAATCTGTAATGGAATCGAGCCGCTTGCATCACGAACTGATTACATCTCCTACTGCAAAATCCAAACCACAAAACCACGCCTTTCCCATACAAACCAAGAAACACAAATCCCCATCAGATCCACCATGAAGCCGAACCAGAGACATGAACAGAATCCGCCGATATTGGAATAAGCGGAGGAAATTAGACCATAGCCACACTAGAACGTAATTGCCGCCGCCGTCGCCTTTTGAATCGCCATCAACAATAAAGTACTAGTTTTTTTCATTTAAACTTGTTTTTATTCTAGTTTTTGGATTAATAGTCACAAAATGGTCACAAATTTGCTACTATTTTGCGACATCTGATTTCAAACTATATACATAGTCGCAAAGTAGTTGCAATTTTGCTACTATTTTGCGACTATGGATTTCCGACTAAGTTTTAGTAAAAAAAATTTGCGACTATTTTTCCTATTCTCTTGGTCACAAATGAGCTTCTAATTTACGACTATGATAGCGTGGTCGGCAATTAGTAATCGCAAAATAGTCGCAAACTTTTGGACGTAAATTAATGACTAATTTACAACTATATTAGCGTGGTCGCAAATCAGTCGCAATTTAGTTGGTAAATTTGGCAACTACATATATACTCGCAAAATGTAGTCGTAAAAACGTTGTTTTGGTGTAGTGTAAGAAGAATCAAAATTTCAAATTAGAAGAATAATTATAAAAACCATATAGAACTCGGATTACTAATGTATAACTCGTCAAGTTTCGTTGTGTGAATCGTCTATGCCTAGTAATTAGAAAGAAAAATCCCTTTATGAATCCTTCAGATCTAAACAAGAATTAAAAAGTAGGTTCAAAAATTCGTAAACCAAATTTCTTTGCAAAAAACGATGTTTTTTCGTAAAACTCTTTGTTTGTTTTTTCATTATTCGTGTGTCCAAGTGCAAACAAACGATATGCAAATCTAGATATACGATTGTGTGAAACCAATTTGTTAGATATGTAGATGACACACCATTACTACAATCAAACTTCTGACGACGATTCATTAGATCAATCTCACAATAGAGTAGGTTGTTAATATAGACAACTTATTTTCAAAGATAATCCACATTTATATTTACCTTTAATAAATATCTCCTAAATCATAATGACAATTTTTTAAACATTTTGTTTACTATCAAAACAATATTAGAACTAAAACATGAACACTTTACATCTACCCATAATCAATACTATTCTTTATAACAATGACAATTTTTTAATATGATTATTCCTTTTAAACACTACAAAAATTTTAAAAAAAACTTAAACACTTCATGTCATGCGAGGATATTTCTCCAACCGTGACTTATATTGGTCAAAGATTTAAAAAACTTCTACACCACATATGGGGTTTGAATCCTAGAGAATGCATTTTCTTGCAGATTATTAAAGCAAATCTTGTTGGAGGTTTAAGCTCGTTCAAGGTAAAACTGTCCAGTTATGGGAGTCAAAGGTTAAACTGCTCATCGTGATATGGCGTTAGATCTAATCGTTTGTAGTGGATTTGTGTGTTGCGAGAAAGCTGCCACCGTTAAGTTGTCTATAAAATCTTGGAGGTAGATCATCATTGTAATAGGATCATATCAATATTATGATGATGTTATAATGGATTTTTTTTTTAAAAACACTACAAAGACAATGTAAGAATTAAAACACAAGAAGTCCACGTTTGTCGTTACCAAAAAGGCGCATGAAATGAGAAACCAATGAGCTTCCGTTTTGATAAGGTTGAAGTGAGATTGTAAAATTTGGGTTCGAGCTAATCAATTATGTTCCCAGAAACAGAAAATGGAACTAAAAATAGGAGAATCAAGAGAAACTGCCACAGAAATTGGCGCAGAAATGGGGGATTGACTATTGACCAACAGAAAGGAGAAGAAGAATCTCGTGATGACAAGGACGAGGAAGGTCTATATCCATAGAGGGCCAGTGTGTTTACGCGTCTCCTGTACTTGTGATCGTGAGGAAGAAGATGGTGGGAAGCAAAGAGAAATCGAGAGAGAAACGACTCCAAGAGATTTCCCTCCTTCGTACCATACCCTACTCCGATCACCAGAGGTAAGTGTTGCAATTTGTTGTTAGGTAAAGTGTAGGGATAATGGAAACAAAGACTGACTATGGATAACATTAGGTGGTGGACCCCTGAAACAGTGGCGGTGGTAACAGGTGCGAATAGAGGGATAGGATTCGAAATGGTGAGACAATTAGCTGGGCATGGATTAACTGTGATTCTAACGTCGAGGGATGAGAACGTAGGCGTGGAAGCCGCCAAGGTCCTCCAAGAAGGTGGACTCAATGTTGATTTCCACCGCCTCGATATCTTGGATTCTTCCTCCATTCAGGGTTTCTGCGATTGGATTCAGCGAAAATACGAATTCGTCGATATTTTAGTGAGCAGCCCTTTTTGGCAAATTCCACTTAACTTGGATTCTTGTTTCTTCATCTCTCCCTCTCTCTGTTGCTTCGCAGATAAACAACGCAGGTGTAAACTACAATGTCGGAACAGACAACTCTGTTGAGTTCTCGCTTATGGTTATATCTACCAACTTCTATGGTACTAAGAACATAATCAAAGCCATGCTTCCATTGATGAAACATGCTTCTCCTGGTGCCCGTATTGTCAACGTCACCTCCAGGCTCGGTAGACTGAAAGGCTGACACAGTGTATATATATCCCCGTCTCTTCCTTTTCCTCTATCCATTCGCAACAACTAACCATGTTCTCTTCAATAGAAACTTGAGAACGAAGCCGTGCGAGCAAAACTTATGAACGTGGACTCTCTCACAGAGGAGATCGTTGACAAAACAGCCTCAAAGTTTCTAAAGCAAGTGGAACAAGGATCATGGGAGTCTGGAGGCTGGCCACATTCTTTCACTGACTATTCCGTCTCCAAAATGGCGGTCAACGCATACACCAGAGTACTGGCTAAAGAACTTGCTGAGAGGCCACAAGGCCACAAGATATATGCAAATTGCTTTTGTCCCGGTTGGGTTAAAACCGCCATGACTGGTTATGCAGGGAACGTCTCTGCAGAACATGGAGCTGACACTGGAGTCTGGCTTGCCTTACTTCCTGATCAAGCTGTCACCGGAAAATTCTTCGCCGAGAGACGTGAGATCTATTTTTAAAAACACAAGTTGGGCTCTATGCTTCGTCTACAAGAGTTCATATTCAAGTTAGTTTTTAGTTAAGCAAGAATCTTTTTCCACCAACATTTGGTTTCAGTCTGTAATTTGTCCAAAAACTTTATTTGAGTTGCATACCTCAGCTCAAGTGATCCCTTGATTGATCTCTCCAGTAGTACAAATATCACATCACCAGCTTTATACACCCATATGAGTTTTAAGTGAAATGTATGCTCGAGTTGGCATTACACTGAACTCTCTAGTCTCATCTCTGCAGTTCAACAATTTCCCTTTAGGGTCTTCTGGTTCAAGGATATATACTAGATGGCTTTTCTTTTGGTTTCTCATGACAATAGGAGGAGGTTGAAAGGTATTTTGTTGCTATTCTCGAATCTCAAGAGAACTTGTCTGAAACTCTGGAGCTCGAATAAGAACAAACTCTGGAGCTACTCAAGATTCAACACAAACAAAAACTGTTAGTTATGTACCTTATTCGTCTGGAGCTCGAACAAGAACAACAAAGCTTATGAATGTAACCGCTTTATGCGAGCTATCGATTTCTCATAGATTTGAAGATCCTCTTATACAAGCTTAGAGCACCATACAGCCAATATTGACACGTTAAACATTCAACTCTTTCTTGTTTGAGACTATCACATTCAGGTGGTCTGATTATTGATCCAATAGATTAATCAGCAAGACCAAGTCATTAGGTTCATAGCTAGAAGCTTTCCTGATAATTTCTTGTCCTAAATATCATTACTTCAACGACTAGGCATTTTTGTACCAATTTAAGTAACCAATACTCAAAGGTGTCAAGGAATTGTTGTTTCGATTACTATTCGCTACATAACCAATGACTGTTTCAACAGATAATTTCCAAAGACTTGAACATAATCATTAGCATGGAGTACTGGATTTTGCAGAGACAACTGAAAATACCTTGGAGACAAGTTAACAGAAAGAGCAGAGAGCTCTATGATGAACCAGACACTATTCTCTGTCTCATCTTTCCTCGGTGATTTTATGAGTTTCCTAACAGTTATTACGTCTAGCAATCAAAAAGTCTTTTCTAGCAAACAAGACCAGGTAAGTTCATGTCTTGTTTGCTATAACTTACCTTGTGCTCTGTTTGATTATAATATTTATCTATTGTCCAATACGAAAACATTACATAACAATCTATAATTGGTTGTAGTAGGAGACTTAGAGCTAGTTCTGATGAAGTAACAAATTAACGTTGTGAGGTGGATCCACCCAAGCGATGCGGCAAGACCAAACTGTTCTCAAAGGGGGACTAAAGTTGTCGACGATGCCAAATTGGTCATATATTATGTTTCTCTCCTCAGCGGAGAGACCGGCTCTTGTAAAAGAGGTAGGGTAACTTGCAAATAGAGTCAACCCACCAAGCTCTCTCTTCACTTCCCATACCTTTCGTTCAAGGTTTATTTAAAATGTCTCCTTCATGCTTAGACATCAACACTGGCCTAGCAAAATCCGCGGGACAGGGTTTCAATGGAAGAATATTCTATGTTTCTTTAGACGGATCGATGTGACCACAGGCACTGAGCCAATAGAACATACCATTCAATAAGATACGTCTGGTCCAAATGCGCTAGGGTCACTGTTTCTCAAAGCAGTGGCTGGTCCATACCTTTTCACCCTCGGGTAAGTGGATGCGCTCCCGGGTAAACGGGTTAAGAAAGAAGGAGATTATCGAGGGGTAATCAACCAACCATCCTTAGAATAAGAGAATCTACGGTCCTTTAGTTCCGGAAAATTAAGCTCATATGAATGAGACCGTAACGGGTCTAAAAGAATGTATCTAGCGGATAAAAAAGCCAGGGACGAGGCTGAAACTTCCGGACTAAAATAGCTGATTCCCACCATGTCTTGGATTTACACCGAACGAACATACATTTATTAGAGTGTGTAGATACATATACTGTATAGATATGTGTACACCTGTAGGAGTTTTGGCGATGTGTCATCATAAGAGAGCTTCTCAGCCTTTTAATGTTGACATGGCATATAAAATGTTGACATAGCCATTTAATTGATAACCATGAGAATATGTTTTAATTAACTTTTAAAAATCATAATAATTATAATTACCATTTAACTTATTTTCATAAACAACTTTTTTTCTATCGAAAATCTTTCAAAATTTAATATCCAAAAATTAATATAATTAGTTAATGATTTTCCGAAAGTTTTGTTCACAGTTAAACTAATAAGATTTTTTACTTTTTTATCTAAAAACAAATAAAAGATTTTAGAAAACAAATCTACTAAAAATCTGACCTCAAAAGTATTCAATATTTTTTTTGGAATTTAAATCCAAAATTTCCATAATTTTCGTTTAGAACAAATCTCATTATGTCTATTTAATTCGGTTAACGAAGATTCTTTTGTTGATAAATTTTTATTTTCAAAATTTTGTTACCAATTTTTAGGGAAAGTTTGGATTTACTCCTATATTTTAGCATTAAATTAATTCATTTTCAAATTAGTATAATTAAATTTTACTTTGGCCGACTTAATTTTCAAATTTGTAACCTTATCATACTCAGTCTCCTATATATATAGTGTTCATAATCCATTCACTTTGGTCATCACACACGCAAAAAATCATCGGCCAAATTTTCTTTCGTTTACAAAACCTCAAGTTTTTTTTTTTTAATTACAATTTTTCAACAAGTTATTTTTTTCATTTTTTTTTTGTTCTGGAAGTCAACGGGAAACTAAATATGAATGCAAATTCATAATACTTGATTCGTCTTTCTTCCATGTAAATATAATGAGGATGTGGAAGAAAGATGTTCTTGATGGAACGTATCAATTTCGTCTTAACTGATGAAAACTATATGTACAGTATATTGAATTCCTCTTTTAAATTATAATGGTTAGATCCAACTTGTTTAATTATTTTTTGTATTACATATCATATATGTTTATAAATATTATGTTTGATTACAAACGTATTACAAAACCAATCGATTTGTCTTTAGTGGTTTTTTTATATATATTGATATATACTAAAAAAAATTATTAATATACTCGATATATATTCATATTATTGATTACTATACCATGATGCATACTCTATACGATTTTTTGTATTTGTTTTACATTTTGTATTCTATCAATTGTACTATTTAATTATTCAGTTTGTATTTTGCTATCATCATATCAATTTATTTTTGTATATTATGCAACCTTATAGTTAAGAAATATATATAAAACCTTCATACTATATATGATTTTTTTTTGTTTTATTTTTGTATTATTTAAACTATACGGTTATAATCATTCTTATTATGTTTTTATTTAAAACGTAACAAGTTACTTTTATATGTTGTTTATTTACTTTTAAACATATATTTATCAAACAATACAACATTTTTTCAGTATTTTTGATTTTTTATTTTAAATATATTTCTTTAGTATGCGGTCCGCTAAACACATTTTGGAAAATGACTCATTAAAATTGTAGGTTTTGGTAATTCTATTTTCGCATGGACTGATCATTGGATCCCTGATGAATAGCCAAGACCGGCACGTCGGCGAAAAGGGAGCCATCCTCGAATCTTCTGCATTCCGATTCCGGATAGGATTGATTGGGCACTCACCAAATCGGGTGTCTATTCAGTTCGCTCAAGCTATCGAGTTGCTCATTACATCGTGATGGCCAAATCTGAGGCGCCCCTTGTTGGCCCATATGTTTCTGCGTTACTAGCAAATTCCTGAAAAATTGAAGGTCCTTCCAAACTGAAACATTTTCTCTGGCAAGTAACTTCTGGTTGTCTCTCGGTTCACCAACGCTTAAGGAATCGCGGTATAAATTGTGACATGGATTGTCCTCGTTGTGGGGCGATGAGTGAAACAATTAACCATGCTCTTTTTGAATGCCCCCCAGCTTTACAAGTTTGGGCTCTTTCCCCTATCCAAGTGGGCATTCGTCTTTTCCGTCTTCCTCGGTTTTTCTCAAACATGGATTATCTTTTTTGTAGGATCCCTAAGACATGTTTTCAGGGATGGCATGTTAACCCATTCCCTTGGATTTTATGGTTTATATGGAAAGATCGTAATGATAAGGTCTTCAGTGGACTCAACCGTTTACCGCCTGATATCCTTAAACATGCTCTTGGGGAAGCTCACGCATGGGCAGAGGCTCAAACCTCCTTGTCAGATAGAGCTTCGTCGGATAGGGTCCAAATGGCTCTGTTTTCACCGGATAGCCCATCGGATAACACGTCACTTGTGACTGCTAATATCTGCCAGGTAGACGGCTCTTGGAAAAAGGATAGTCTTTTTGCAGGTCTGGGTTGAAGTTTTAGGAGTTCGACCACTTTGGCCCTCCTGTTGGGTGCCAAGGGTTTGCGTCGAGGCTTATCTCCACTGCATTCTGAGATGGAAGCACTTCTCTGGGCCATGGAATGCATGCTAAATCAAAATGAGGATAAAGTGGTTTTCCAGACTGGCTGTTCTGAGCTCGTGAAGATGACAACGACGATGTCCGAGTGGCCCGCCTTTGTGGCCCATCTTACTACTTTTGCTGCCCTCAGAAGTCGGTTTCAAGTTTTCACCCTCTCTCTTATTTCACGAAGATCAAATTCAGAAGTCGGTTTCAAGTTTTCACCCTCTCTCTTATTTCACGAAGATCAAATGGAAAGGCGGACTGCTTGGCGTGTAGTGCTACTGCTCAGATTAGGGAATTTTTTTACGTAAGTTGTGTTCCTCCAACTTGGATCACAAAGCCATTTGTATAAGTTTACTTTTCAAAGCGACAAAAAAAAAAAAATATATATATATATATATATATTTCTTTTCTTACCAAATTTAATGCTATTTTGATAGTTTAAATTCAAAATTTCCTATTATTAAGATTTTTAAAAAAAAAACTAATTATGGTTGACCTATGATCAAATATAGTTTAAATTCAAAATTTCCTATTTGAATATAGTTTATTTAAATATAATAATCAAACAAAACTACGATATAGTTTAAATTCAAATTTTCCTATTATTGGTAGTTATTTTGTAAAAAACATATGATTAACTTAATATGTACTCAAATAATTGATAAAATATTCAGAAATTCATAAACAACTTAATATGAATAAATATCACTAAATATTCGCTGAAGTATTTACTTGACAAAATAATATCAATCAAATCAAATTAACACATCCTATAAAATTCTCTATATAATATTGAATTTCAATCATATATATTTATATTTTTAAACATCTATTTTCTTTATTACCTTTACTGGTGGGAAGTGTAGAATACAAAGTTTGTGGGTGAGAACAGACTTTCAGGAGAAGTAAGAAGCTCTCTGAGAAGACAAAATAATATCTAACCCAAGGTAGAAATTTAGGGTTTTCAAATGAAAAAATGTGAGAAATTTTAGAGAAAATATATTTAAAAAAAATTCAGTAAAAAATGTCTAATTAGAAATTTAATGAAAAAATACAAGAATATGATATTTTTTTATTATAATATTTCGTGGTATATATGTTAAATTGTAATTAGTTGATTAACAAGAAAGCGTATAATCTTTTGATCTCTCATATGTGAAGAGGATCGTAAAGTAAAAACTATTATAAAAAAGAAAGAAATAAGAGTCTTTATCTCAAAAGAAGAGTCTTGATCTCAAGTAGAAAGAAAAGATTAAGAGACTACAAAGAAAAGAGAAAAAAGATTATTTTATCTCAAGCAGATGATGAAAACAAAGAAAGTGAGAAAAAGATATCAGAGAATCTTGTTCCAAGAGGCGAATGAGAAGAAAAAACTCGTAATAGTAATCTTAGGAAAAAAAATGCAAATAATGAGAATAAATTGGAGAAGAAAAAGAATATGAACTAAAGAAGAATCTATAATAATATGAAGATAATGATCTAGGTTTAAATCCATACAACAACTATTACATGTTTTAACCAAATAAACGAAATAATAATCAATTTTTATTATTATAAAAAGAATTAACAAAGGTGTGAGTGAAGTTTGGTTCACCAGAGAAATTCTCATGCAAAAACAAAGAAAGAGAGAAGTCTCTGTAAAATACGATGGGACCTTTTTTCGAAGATTCTCGATGTTCGGGTCATAAAATAGAAAAATAAAGAAGAGAGGGCATGAGATCGATATCGGAAATCGGAAATAACTTGAGAAAATAGAACATAAAGGGGTTTCAATTGATAAGCGGTCAAAAATAGAAAGTGATATGTGGGAAACTCTACTATTTTAGTGAGCCTTTTAGAGGTGCGAAGAGTAAAATATCAAAGTTTGTGGGTGGAGTTTAGCCAAGCAGCTGAAAAACATAGAAATAGCCAGAACAATCTCTCATGAGAGATTGGAAGTTCTCCGAGAAGACAAAAGAAAATCCAACGGAAGGTTACTGGTTTTCAAAGGAAAAAAGGGGAGAACTATTAGAAAACATGGAGATACTTAGAAAAACTGAGTAAAAAGTGTCAAACTATAAAACTAATTAGAAAATACGAGATTATGACGTTTATGCGTATAAAAATATATTTTTTTGTAATATAGTTTCTATAAACTATAACTAATTAGTTGATCGAATAAATCTCTTTGTCTTCTATAACTATTTTACACAAAGATCCTTTAGTTTTATCTTTTTCTATTTCTTCACATTTTATCACACCATAAACTAATCCATACCATCACAATCATAACACGAAATGTCGTTATCGTTTCCTTTTATGAACCGTTTTTCCTAAAGATTAAGAGGTTTTGTTTTATTATAATGGTGAATATTCTAAGACTAATCAACAATTTCCAATGCAACTAAAACTATAAAATCTGTTGGGAGTGATGAGTCGAGATCTACTAATAATACCAACTATGGAGATAAAAGCGAAAACTTTGCGGGTTATCGAGAAACACAAACTATAAAAGAAGAAAGGAAAGTACAATCTTTTGAACTTTCTTGAAGAGGACATTAAATTAAAGAATATGAGAGAAAAAAAAAAAGAGAAATGAGAGTCTTTGTTCCAAAAATGAAATAGGATGAACCTGAGAATAAAATGAAAGAAGAGTTTCATCTTGGGAGGGAAGTAAAGAGTAAACATCAAAAGAGAAAATGAAAAAGAAGAGTCTTTATCTCAAGTGAAAAGAAAATATGAAGAGACAACAAAGAAAAGAGAAAGAAGAGTCTTTTATCTCAAGCCTAGAACAAGAAACTCAAAAAAGATACCAGAAAATTTTATTCCAAGAGGTGAATAAGAAGAAAAAAATGATAATAGTTAAGAAAAACGAAATTCCAATAATGAAAAAAATATAAAGAAGAAAATGGAGAAGAAGAACAAAGAGAAAAACAAAACCAAATAAGAGCATAGTGAGAAAAACCATCAAGAAAAAGAAGCATACGGAGAATAAGAAAAAGAAAAAGAATAGGAATTAATGAAGAATCTATAACAATGTGAAGATAATGCTTCAAATTTAAATCCATACAACAAAGATTACATGTTGTTAGCCATATAAACAAAAGAGTATATATATATATATATATATATATATTTATGTAATCAATTTTTATTATTATAAAACATGTTAATTTTTCTTTCGATTAAACTCATGCATGTATAAAATAGGAGCGAGGTTTGTTTAACTAGAGATCAATTCTCATACCAAAATGGAGGGAGAGTCCCTGAAGAACACACGATGGGGGTTTGCTTTTAGAAGATTCTCCGACGCTCGGGTAAGAAAAGAGAAAAACAAAGAAGAGAGGACACGCAACCGAGGTCGGGAAACGTAAAGAAGTTGGGAAACAGGAAATAAAAGGGTTTGAAATTTATCCTCAGCCGAAAAGAGAATGTGATGCGTGGGATATTCTATCGTTTTAGTGAGAATTTTAGAGGTGAAAATAGTAGAATATAAGAAATTATTAGTGGAGTTTAACCAAGTGGTCGCAAAAAAAGAAGTAGCCCTGAGAACAGTTTCTGAGGAGAGTCGAAAGTTGTCCGAAGAAGACAAGAAAATCTAACCCAGCGTAGAAAGTTTAGGGTTTTCAAAGGAAAAAAAAGGTGAGATTTTTTAGAGAAAACATGGAGATATTTAGAAAAACTTAGTAAAAAGTTTCGAACTAGAAAATTAAACAGAAAATACGAGAAAGTGACGTTTTCTTATAATAATATTTCGTGTTACGCATTAAAATGTTTAAATTGTCTTCGTAATATTATAGTTTCTATGAATTCTATTCCATTAATATATTTCCATTGTTTGATAACCTAATATTACTTCTTACTATTACAAATAATAATCGAAGTATTACAAACCCAACAAATATCACATTCTCAATCATAACCAAACACCAAAATAGAATAAACTTTATTGTCATAAATATATACTTTCACAGCCCGCACATAAGTTCGGGCCAATCACATAGTAAAAGATAAAAATCAAACCAAATTTCAGAACTGAATCGACAAACCATCTCTAAATAACAAAATTTGAGGGTAAAAACATTTGATATCCTCGTTAGAGACATTGTAATCCAGTCTCGATCGAAGATCCACCACCACCACTACCGACGATTGCTGCAAGAAGTCTAATCGATTAACTCGTTCTTGTCGGAATCAATCTCATGGTCTGGATCAAAGATCTTTCCCAATACATCGGCGCTGGTCTTCCATTCCTCAAGATGTTGAGCGGTCTATGTTTGTTAACTGATCTTCTGATCATGTATCTATACATTATATATATATATATATATACACACTCTAATATATTAAGCTACGCCTCGAGACAGCTAATCAAGAACCAAAAAGTCTGTATAGAAGAACACAAAACCCTGATCACAAGCACCTTTTGCAAGGAAGTTGACATTGGTATTAAATGAATGTGGACATTTTTGTGATATGGTTTCTCTCCCCCCTACATAAATTAAAAGAATAATAATTAAGAAAAACCTAGGCAAGGCTAGAAGGCGAACTGTTTTACTCAAGTCACTTATGGGGATCAGGATTCTAAGATAACAACTTGGCCATCGTTTGTTCAAGGTTGGTGACCCAGCTTTGTTTTAAAATCATTTATGCATCTCCTCTGATTTTCCACTTTTTTTTTAAGCGATCTCAGTTCATGGATGATGTGGTCGGTGTTTTCAAGTTTGAAAAATTATAAACACCTCAGTCGTTACCCAAGTTTAAGCAAATACTCGTTGTAGCAATTGAGGGATCGAACCCAAATGAGCGTAATAATTTATCGAAAGGTTTGGAAACTGGAAATCGAAAAAAACAGGGGGTTTTTGGTTTGGTTTGATTTTGAAAGTAGTCTAGTAAAACCTAATTATCTTGTAAGGTTTTCAATATATGATAAAAGGTATGGATTTCATGGGAGAAGATATCGGTATGAGAGATCTTAGATGGACTAACCTAGGACTAGGATTTTGAGTTCTTGTTCAGGGGTTTGTTTTACAAATGGTTTTATTCAATTAATCCGATGGTGTCTCGGTGAGAACCGATTCGCTAGCTACTCGCTCTAACAACGGTCTCATTGAGATAGACAGATAACTACCGGCCTTAAGGTTTACAAACGCCATTTCTATTCTTAATGTGACGGTTTGATTCTAATCACATGGGTAGACTCGAAAATTTCTTAAAGTACAACCAACTCTCTAGATCAACCTGCTAACATGTTAAACCATTTGAAAAGAGCCTAGCGCAATCTTCAGCATTAATTTTACATAGGTTTCCACAATTCATCCTTAAAGTCTAGTTGAAACATAGGCCTGTTAGGATAGAAAAAGTCTCTCTATTAACTACTTAGACGACTCATCAAACTCATAGATTGCGTATGAGAGTGTAGAGATGGAGTTGAGTGATAGAAGATGTCTCTAGCTTCATCTCAATCCATCTCCAAGGACACATAATTAATAGAACTAAATTTAATTGATCTCTTAAGTAACTAATTAATCTTAATCATGATTAGTAACTAATCACCTTTCTAACCTATATCTCTCATTTAATCCATAATAGAGTTACTCACACATGATGGAAATAAAAGAAAGAAGAACTAAAATGAAGTACATAAAGTTTTATTAACTAAAGAGTAAAAGACAAAATAGATATTTTTTTACCAAAATATTAAATATTTAAAGTGCTACCCACTAGAGAACAAAAAGGGAACTAAACCAACAACAAAAATGTGTCAAATCAAGTGGTGTATCTCCAAATATATAACATGCATTATTTATAGGGAGCCAAAGTCGATTAGGGGAATTTTGATCATTTTCCTCGAATCAGACGGTCCCGTACCGATCGAAATAGGGGGTCGATACAAAGCTTATGTATCGATCGATACTCAGTCGATATTGGGCTGGATTTGTGATTTTTGATTATGCTTTCCTGTGATGTGTCGGTCTTTCCCCAGGTTGTGTCGATGACATGGTGTGCGATATCCTTATATCGATCGATCGTGAGTTGACATGGCCGTCTTGATTTCTTGGAATTGCTCCTAATGCTTATCTTGTCTCGGCTTTCTCTCATAGGTCATTGAACTCCATGATTACCTGAAAAGGTCCTAATATGTACAAAAAACATACTAATGAAGAATTCTAGGACTCTTAAGATGCAATGCATGAAAAACTATCCTATAATACATAAATAATGAAATAGAGATGGGTTTATTGATATAAATTGTATAGAAATTAGGTGTTAAAACTCTCAATTTTCCATCTCATCAATCGACTCGAATCTTGAGAATTGAGATCAACCACCGACTGTTACCTCATCCACAATTTTCACGATCACGAAACTATTTTGATACAAATTGACCGTATCATCAAATAACAGAAATAAACACTGATACATAGCTCAGTTAAAGATCAAGAATTAAATTTTACATGCGTAAGAAGTTACGTTTAGGGAAGAGAGCTATCTCCGAAGGGAACAGAGAATGCTGAGGAGAATTTTGTTAGAGGAAAGAGATATGTTGAAGAATACTTTTTTCGACTAAAGAAGGAAAGAGGCATTTGGATATTACATATAGGATATCGACTCTCGGTTTCGGCATACCCAACCGGTCTGAGATTAAGATTATTAATCAATCATTGAACTAAACATTTACGATGAATAGAAATAGATAGTAGATCGGTTAATCTGTAGCACATGTTGAATCATAAATTTGAATCTCTTGCAAGTCTCTAGAATTTGAGTAGATCGGTTTTGTTAAGAACTTCTTTCCCCTATTAACACGAGAGATCCAAAAAAATTAAAAGAAATGGGGAAGAGGAATTTAAACCTAGCACTGGATGTCGAGAACGAGAGAAACCAGAGGGAGAAGAGAGAAGTAGAGAATATTGCATTTGAGAGACATGGATAGAATAGAGATCGAAGGAAGAAAAGAAGCTGATCCAAGGATTTGGTTAAAGTGGGAATGATTTTTTTTATTTTCAGTGAAAATAGAGTACTTGAAGTAGAACCACCCTTTATAGTATGCCTTAAGTCCAAGCACGAATATAATTTTCTCCTCTGCCACTAGCTACACAGAAAGTCTAAATCGATCTCTAGTTACACACATTCTTTAAATAGGATTAAAAAAACAAGCTCTATTTACAGTTAACGGTTTCCGTTTAATACGGTCTAAACTGAGTTCTTAAATTAAATTGTGTATTTATTTACTTTACATATTATTGGTATGCATAATTTTCACGAAAATAAACATATAGCTTTGTGGTATTTTTTCTCTTGAGAAAAAGTAGTTAGTCTTGCCAACCACCCGCTTAATCTAACTTCTCTATAGGTTATCGACGAAAATGATTACATAATACACGACAAGTTTCAATCAGGTCTCAGAACCGTCTTCCAGCTCGGTCGTCGAGACTGATCCGTTCGTATTCCCTGACTATTCCTCCCCATTAGTCCAATCAATCATCCTCTGTTTCTGTCTTCTTCCTCCTCTTTTGTTGACGACAGCGTCAGCAAGTTCACGTCGGACGACGACGACATTCATGTTTACATGTTGTACCAACATGGTTTTGGGAAGAAGATGATTTATTATAAGTCGAGATTTAGTAATTTGGATTTTTTTTTTCATTGAAAATTTGAGATAATTCAATTAGGAGCGATCATGTTTAATGTAAGAGATTAGCGGTTCGAATCTTGGTGGCCATAATTTTTTATTGCAAACATGGGATCCGGAACTTTGAAATTAATGAAAGGAGACATTTACCACTAAGCTAAAGTTATTTAATATGAAGTTCAATAATATATAACATAAGTAGATGCACACTTCGATTTAAAAATCCGGTTTAGACGGAAATTGTCATCTGTAAAGGAGACGGTGGTTTAACCTGGTTTGGGAAATGTGTGTCGGTAGAGATTGATTTAGACTTTATGTGTAACCAGTGGTAGAGAGCAAACTTCGGTGTGTGCTCGGATCTAAGGATATTATTGGGGTAGTTGTATCGAGTACCCGTGACAATAAGGTACCTACCTAAGTTTGGAGTTTTGAGTTGTTAGACAAAAACAAACAAAAAAAAGAGTTGGAAGGGATCTTTCTCGTATTTTCATATTCCCACACCTTAGTAACCTCGATTTCACAGCAATTGTGGTCTACCCAAAATATTTTATTTTCTGAGTAAACTAAATTCAGAAACAGCAAAGGTATCCAAAAAAAAACCTGAAGAGAAATCTCAAATGGTTTGGTTAAGAAAAAAGAAATCTCAAAATTCTGTCTTCTACTGGCGTCAATTTGAAGTTGGCACTCTGCGGAATCTTGTTGTCTCGCTCACTCATGGGTTTAAGAGAGATGCCGAGAATCTTTATTAGTGTCTCTGGCATCAGACGATTCTGCGTCATCTCTCCGTCGTCATCTTCGGCTTCAAACCACGTTACCATCACCGGTGAGAATTTCTTTTATCTACCCGGATGAGACATATATCCGCGGATTTCATGCCCGGTGTGTTTCTTAGGGTTTATCTACTTTGGTATTTGGTGAATACGATTTGATGATTTTGTTTCTCAGCTGGAAATTGTGGCTGCCATCATCTATTTTAAGCTGTTTCATGGATTCCTATTTGTTTGTAGATCACCGGGTGTTGAAACAAGTTGTTGAATCCTTCAAAGCTCCGTCGAGTTCCAAATATGTTGTTCAAACGCATGCTCAGATCTTTAAACTCGGATATGGAATGTATCCATCTCTTGTTGCCTCCATTGTTGTAGCTTACCGACGGTGCCACCTTTCATATCTAGCTCGCCGGCTTCTCCTTTGGTTCCTCTCATGCTCTCCTGGTCTCTCTAATACAAACCTAATCATTGAGAGTCTTATGAAAAGCGGAGAGCACAGTTTAGCCAAGAAGGTTCTTGGCAAAGCTAGTGACAGGAATGTGATCACCTGGAACTTGATGATTGGTGGTTATGTCAGAAATGTCCAGTACGAGGAAGCCTTGAAAACTCTCGGTGATATGCTTAGTTATTCGGATATTAAACCAAATAAGTTCAGTTTCGCTTCTGCTCTAGCAGCTTGTGCCCGTCTTGGAGATCTACACCATGCAAAGTGGGTTCATTCTGTGATGATTGATGCCCGGATTGAGCTCAATCCAATACTGTGCTCTGCGCTTGTCGACGTGTATGCAAAGTGCGGTGATATTGAAACCTCAAGGGAGATTTTCGACAGGGTTGAACGGAACGATGTGTCGATCTGGAACGCAATGATCACAGGGTTAGCTTCTCATGGGCTTGCCGGAAGAGCAATGAGTGTGTTTTCAGAGATGGAGGAGGCGGCACAGATCTCACCGGACTCGATAACGTTTCTGGGGCTTTTAACAGCATGTAGCCATTGCGGTTTGGTGGAAGCAGGGAGAGAGTACTTTGATCGAATGAGGCGGGGGTTTGGGATAGAGCCCAAGTTAGAGCATTACGGGGCCATGGTTGATCTGCTAGGCCGAGCTGGAAGAGTGAAGGAAGCATATGATTTGATAGAGGCAATGGGAATTGAACCAGATATGGTGATATGGAGGTCCCTGCTTAGCTCCTCTAGAACACACAGGAAGCCGGAGTTAGGGGCAATGGCGATGCAGAAGCTCTCAGGGGCAAAGAGCGGAGACTATGTGCTGCTTTCAAACATATATAGCTCCGCGGACAAGTGGGAGAGCGCTGAGAAGGTGAGGGAGTTGATGAAGAAGGAGGGAATTCGTAAAGCCAAAGGAAAGAGTTGGATGGAGGTTGGAGGTGTGATACATCGGTTTAAGGCTGGAGATACGTCTCATTCAGAGACAAAGGCTGTATACAAACTACTGCAAGGGTTGATACAGAGAACAAGGTGTGAAGGTTTTGTGGCACACACGGATTTGGTGTTGATGGATGTCTCTCAAGAGGAGAAAGAGGAGAATCTGAATTACCACAGTGAGAAGCTTGCCTTGGCGTATGGGATCTTGAGGACCAGTCCAGGATCTGAGATTAGAATTCACAAGAATTTAAGGATGTGCAGTGATTGCCACAACTGGATTAAATTAGTCTCCAAATTATTGGATAGAGTGATTATAATGCGGGATCGTGTACGGTTTCATAGGTTTCAAGACGGCTTGTGTTCTTGCAAAGATTACTGGTAAAGGAGACAGGCTGAACAAGTTGGAGCATACAAAAGCTGAATCTCCAAGATTACCTATCAGATGCATTCTTGCCATTAGAGAAAAGCTCAATCCAAATCGACAAGATGAGGATACCGATTTCGACCACGGCCAAGAGATTTATTATTCATTCAAGAGTCAAGCGGATGGGTTACAGCTCCGATCCAAGTTCTATTTTATCGGAATCTCAATTAACCGTTTGGAGTTTCCTTCAACAATTTGTGGTTTACAACTACCATCGAATTACATTGTGGTTGTACAGCTCATAATCTAATTTATGCAGTTTTACCTTTGTTTGTTATTGGCAGAGTTAAAAGAGAACGATCCTCCTATCTATTTTTGCTGAGACAATTGTTTTGAGTCTTGTTTTCCTTTACATACGTTGATTACCTTGTTTAGGCTTTAATATCTTGGATTGTGGTTTCTGTATAAAATCTAGATTGGCTTGAAGTCTTTGTTTCACAATGTTTGGACATTCGCTCTAATCTATTTCTCAGCTTGACTTCGTTTTTTGCAAATTAAATAATTATACAATTACAAATTGTCTGCAAATAAAAAAATCCAATGCCTACCCAAAGTACTTGTTCTTTGACTTTCTCACATATTTCAATCATATCATAAGGAATCTCACTTAACACCGCATCTATCTAAATATATAAAGTTACATTTTGCAGATAATTCAAGGGCTTTTATATATCATCACATCTATCTAAATAAAGATCTTACATGATCAAAAGATTATCCAAGTATTGTATATAAAGTTACATTTTGCAGATAATTCAAGGGCTTTTATATATCATCAGACAAATAATACAAGTGAAAGTAACTCCAATTTCCTCTTGTTCATTGTCATAGCTAATTTGGTCATTGTGTTGCTGCTAACCTAGTCAGTTTCATCGCTTTCCATCTCCCGGAAGAGATTCTACAAGCATGAAAAACCTAGGAGAAATCCCTTCACAAGTCTGATCCACGTTGTATTCACTGCTACAATGAAAAGAAAGGTTGCGCTTTCATCCAAAGAGGAAGACTATCACCCTGGACTCGGAAAAGAGGATAACACTTATGAAAATATGGAAAATCAGTTTCTAACATCCAACATGAATGGTGAAAGAAAATTTGAAAACAATAATTTTTTAACCAAAAAGGAGTTGTTCCATATAACTCTGTTAACAAGAAAATTTGGATAAAACAGAAGGATTTCACCATCAACATTCTTATTCATCAGTCGTAATTGTTGTGAATGGAATCAAGGATCATCACAAATCAAAAGGGTATAAGCTAGCGTCATACTTCCATTACTATTCCTCTGACGTTCTCGGAGTTAGTAGGAACTGCTTAACCGACTCTCAATCGAAAGTCACCAACTTGATACTCAAATCCTTAAGAGTAAAGCGCGATCTTTGATTTGTAAGACTCAATCTTCTGCAACCTGACTATGAAATAAAACTTACTCGTCTGCTCTGCTAAAAAGTATTAGAAGAACAACAAAATCTGAGAAATCTCCATTGGAGAGGAAGTAAGAGAAGAGAAAACTCATTTATTCAACATTAACTTTTTTGTTATACACTGTTCACATCTTTATACTTCGGGTTTGGTACATACCAATACCAATTTACATCAATTATATTGTTTAAGTTGGTTTACACTCTATTATTCCCCTTTAAGATGGCAAGTAAAGTGACTTTAAGACCATCTTTCCAATAAGGACATGAAACTGACCTGGAAAAAAAGCCTTGGTAAAGACATCCGCTAGTTGTGATTTTGTGGTAAGATGTAATGTCTTTATCAAGCTAGATTCAACCCTTTCTCGAACTTCATAACAATCCAAATCGACATGTTTTGTCTTCTCATGGAACACCACATTATAGGTGATGTGTATGGCTGCTGTAGAATCGCAGAAGAAAGCAACATATTTTTCTTGAGGTACCTGAAACTATCAAAGCAGATTCACCAACCAACCCACCTCCTTCAATCTAAACGCCATTTCTTTGTATTCAGATTCAGCTAAGGAATGTGATACAGTGGGTTGTTTTTTTTTTTTCCAGGAAATGAGTGAATTTCCCAAAAACATACATAATCCAGAAGTAGACATGCGAGTATCTTTGCAAGAAGCCCAATCTGCATATGTATAAGCTTGTAACACCGGGGAAGACTCTGAAGAATATAGCAAACCTAGTCCAATTGTTTCTTTCAAATAATGCAAGACTTTATAAGCAGCCTGAAAATGAGAATTTGTAGGAGCACTGGTGAATTGACACAATTTGTTGACAGCGTAGGTGAAATCTGGCCTAGTGATTGTCAAATACATCATTTTCCCTACCAATCTTCTATATAAACTGATATCTTCCAATACCGGTTCATCTGAGTGTAACACCAAAGGATGACTAGGATCCATAGGAATTGTAGATGGTTTACATGCCAGTAAACCAGTTTCGTCTAGCAATTCAAGAACATATTTTTGTTGACAAATGGAGATGCCTTGACTAGATCTAGCAATCTCCAATCCCATGAAATATTTCAGTGGAATTATATCTCGAAGCTTGAAAACTCCTTTCAAAGCATTCTTCAACACTTCAATTTCTGAATCATCATTGCTCGTAATGATAATATCGTCAACATAAACCAATATTTCCAAATAATTCTCATTCTCATTCTTGATGAACAACGTGTGATCAGTTAGAAACCATTGACGAGAAGCCTGTTTAAGACCATAAAGCGATTTGCGTAGCTTGTAAACAGGATTCAACGGTAAAACTTCCTCCAACTTCGGTGTGTAGCCTGGAGACAAATTCATGTATAATTCTTCTTCTAGATCGCTATTTAGAAAGGCATTGGAGATGTCTAGTTGTGTGAGACTCCATTTCTTTGCAGCTGCAACAACTAAAAGAGTTTTCACAGTAATCATCTTTGCAACGAGAGACAATGTATTAACAAAATCAAGACCAGCCTGTTGTGTATATCCTTTGGCCACTAAACTTGCCTTATATCCTTCCAAACTCCCATCAAGAAGCTTCAGTTTATATACTCATTTACAGCCAATGGCGTGTTTTCCTTCTGATAGTGAACAAATATCTCAAATGTGAGTCTGTTCGAGAGCTTCTAATTCTTCATTCATCGCTTGAAGCCACTCAGCAAATTTCTTGGCTTGCGCAAATGAATTAGGCTCATAAAGCAAATTTACTGAAGATACATATGCTTTATACTATTCTGAAAGATTCTCTAAACACATATATTTTTTTGCTAAAGTATAAGGAATATCAATATTGGGAAGGTATTAGATCCAGGGGAATTTCAATTGGCAACTATGAATTATGAATTAAGCACTCAATCAAATCTTTCTCTTAGTTCTAGAACTCTAGGCACTTGATTATATTTTACACTAATGGTGTATTATTGCAAAGCCTTTGTTTAAAAGGCTAAATCTCAAAGTCTCTTTTGGATTGTTGTTGGAAATAAACAAGCAATAGAGATTAAGATTAGATATGTTCACAAGGTGTCTGAACAAGCGATGTCTATGACACAGCATGCACCTTGCTCACTACAGAACGATCCGTTGATCACTGATGCATCTCTGCTATCAGATCACAGCTAGGATTTTATAAGAACGGTTCGCGATTCCGCTATATCAGTTAAGAACAACTGTAGCAAAGAACCTTGTGATAAAACTTTATTGATTAAAAATATTTTAGCAATTCATAGAAAAACCGCATATAAGACCCTAGATCTAATAAAGTAACTACTCAGACATGGTAACATTATCACAATTCATTATTGGATTAGTGAGTTGCATACAAGATCAAAGTGGACAATAGAAGGTCAGAGGGTCGTGGATCTCCTAGGATTAATGACAACCTCTTAACTTTTTAAATTCAAAAACCTAGATCTAGTAAAAAAATGAGAACTAGCAACAAAAATGAATTGGAAACAAGGTAAATTAATGATTCATAATGATGATCTTCGTGGCTTGAGTTTTTGTGTGTGTTATTCTGCTTCTGGAGACCTTTTTTTTTATAACTCCTTAGGTCGGTCTTAGGGTAGAACCTCCTTAAAACTTTAGTCGGACTTCATTGGGTGAATCGCGCCAGTCTTGTAAATCTCGTCAGAATGACATGTCTTCTGTAAAACAACTATTTCTTGGGCTTCAGGCATCCTTTAGGCTTGATTCTAATTGAAAATGAAATTTATATCTCGTGCCTACAATTTGATATGTAGATCTTCTCCTGGTTCGTCCGGTAAGTGGGTCAAAGTTTGACCGACTTCTTGACTTCTGTTTCTGCCTCTGCAGCTCCTTTGCTAGTTTTGCTTCGTTTATAGGGTATTTGGCTTGGAGCTACAACAAATCAAAATATCAAAAACATCTGAAACGTCTCGAAGAATATGGTTTGGAAGTGTACAATGAAGTGGTGAGCCATCTCCCATAAACTTGTTGTTTAGCATTCTACAAGATTAAAGGAAATTGTTGTAAAGATGTCGAGAACATTTTTTAAATCCTATAATAACTCCATCGTTAAAGTGAGGGAGGAACCAATAACTTCAATGTTGGAGACTATCCGGAGATTGGAAATGGTACGTATTGCTAAGAGAGCGTCAATTTCAAACAACCATCAAGAATATTTCACACCATATGTTATGCAATTTCTCGATGACGAGCATAAGAAGGCTTAAAAGTGAACGGTTCATGCATATAGTATGGGAAGGTTTGAAGTTTAATTGGTGTTGATTATCAGGATGTCAACATGGATGACAAAACATGCACTTGATGCAAGTGGCTGATATGTGGCATCTCGTGTGAACATTATTATGGAGTCATCTTAGCTAAGGAACTAGATTCAGATCAATATGTCTTTGACTGGTTCCTAAATCCACGTTGGAGAGAGACATACTCTTACTAGATAAATCCACTTAGAGGACCTAGTCATTGGATGACAAAAAATATCTCATTGACGGGTGAAGATGAAAAACTGAAGAGGAAGAATACAAAAGAGAAAGAGAAAAAAAAATCAAGGACCCAGTCTCCCTCCAAAAAGACTAAGAGAGATGTGGATGAAGATGGGACTGAGACGGAAAAGAAGGGGAAGATTGTAAGAAGTGTCACTCAGTTGGGCATAAGGACTTGTGGCAAACGCTCCAAAGTGGTATATCTGATTTTTAGTTAATTTCCTATCTTATTGACTGGCATGATTCTGAGTTAGTTTGGTTGAATTTTGTAGTGTTACGATGAAGCTTTTGGAAGTCACTCTACACATGTCAAGTCACAAGTGTATCAAGCATAGAATTAGAAGTATCGTAGTATGTTCGGTTTATTTGGCATAGTTTTTGTTCTTCTAAGGAGGCAATATCTGGTTTTTTTTTTTTTTTTTACCTTAGAATATTTCGGCTTACAACTTTGTAACTGGTTTGGCCTTCTAAGAAAAGAGTGTTTGTTATTTTTGTGTCCTTCTTTAAAGAGATACCATTATGTTCATGGTGTTCGGCTTTGTAGTTTTGAAACTCATTTGAACAATCTTAAGTAATTTTTCTTTTAGAACTCGACTTCTATTTATAAACTTCTATTCTTTTGTGTCAATTTAAATTCATAAGAAGGAGACACAATCAGAAAAAACTGATCGTTTTTGTGCCACATTGGTCATTTAAACTCGAGTTAGTTACAAACAACAACACATAAGAAACTATAACAACACATAAGCTCTCACAATTACTCTCACCCTAACCAAGTAGTTTCATACAGACAAGGGTTATTAGAAATTCGAGAACTGAATCAGACATATACTCTTCCGCATACCACACTTGGCATCGGAAACTGCTACTTGTAGCCTTTCAATCATCCTCTCTTCTAAATATATTTTCATCTTCTCATACAACTTCGTCTCAAACGCAACGCTCTCGCCCATGAACTTCTGACCTTCTCAGACTCGAAAAATTTTTCCTCGAAAAACTGTTACTAGATTATAAAGATAAAGTGGGAATTTGTAATTTATGTTTTCAAAAATTTCACCCAAATTTTTGTAACTTTTGAATTGTATCAGAGAGTTTCAATTGTGATTAGGGTTAACTAGATTAGGTATAAATTATAATATATATATTTTTAAGTTTAAAATCTTTTTTATTTTATTTTAATCTGATTTTCTAGTCAGTTTAACGGAAAACGTCAACTATTAAATTGTGTGGGGGACGAGTTTCAAATTTTTGGTGTTGATATAAAATATAAACGGTTAAACATGTCTGGTGTGGGTAGAGCTAGAGTGCAAAGTATTGTGTAGTTTTAACTCAAATCAAAACTTTGGAGGGGTTAGAGCTGGTTTACCCTTAATTTCTCTTGAATTTATACTCTCATAAATAATTTAAAAAGAAAAAGGAAAAAGAAATGAAATGATACACAGTCACCAAATATGATAAAGCAAAAAGGAGATCTGACGTGGCGAGAGAGAAATGGGTTGCGAGAAGCACTCTTCCACATCTTTTCTCCACACTCTTCCATCTTATCACATTCCTCTTGTCCGCTGATCCAACCAAGCTAGTTTTCTCAATGGCGATGCAGCTTCCAGCGGCGACGCTCTTATCTCCGACGACTCCGAGGGACGGCCTTCTCCGAAGGTCCAATTTCATGCCGTATGACTCGATGAGGGTAGTGGGCAAGAACAAGGCTCTATCGAAATCGTCATCATCTGCTCCCAGGTTCTCCATGCGTGTCAGCTCCAAGCAAGCCTATATCTGCCGTGATTGCGGGTCTGTGTTTGATCCCCTTGTGAATCTCCCCCCACCTCCTATTCCTATAACACGCAAGAGTTGTCTCTTTCTCTTGGTTTACAGGTACATTTACAATGACAGGACTCCATTCGACAAGTTACCTGATAATTATTTCTGCCCAGGTACATACATGCGATAACCTTAATTGAATAGAATAGAACTCTACGGGTTTTGAGTTTCTTTTTTGCAGTGTGTGCTGCTCCTAAGCGGCGGTTTAGAGCGTACATGCCGGATGTGAGCAAGAACGTGAACGACAAGGATGTTCGAAAGGCTAGAAAAGCTGAGCTCCAAAGAGACGAAGCGATTGGGTATGCTATGCCTGCCTCCTTTCTCTTCACAGTTGATTTAAACGTCTTTGCCACTCACATACTACTTATGGCAGGAAGGGTTTGCCTATCGCAATTGCAGTTGGGGTTTTAGCTCTCGCAGCTCTTTATTTCTACGTCAACAATACCGCATGAATGCAATCATCATACATTTTGTTTTTTTTATCAAGTAAAGTCCTGAGCCTTTTCTATGTACCAAAATGATACTGAAATAAAAACAAAAGAGTGATACAGAGGCATGGCTAGTCTTGCAAGACGAGGGATCCTTGAATTGGTTTATTGATAGAAGATTGATAAAGGATGTTCAAAGCGGATAAGTTTTCATTGACGCTCGAGGACGTTGCTGGCTTGAACTCGTACGGGCCTTGCTTTGGCCCCCATACCTGCCAAAACCCCCAATTTCATTTTATATTCAAACTAAAATCTTATCCTGAACAACTCCAATTTTCTACAACTCACCTGCCTCCGATTCTCGTCAAAGCCGCGATCCCAGAGGTGTATCTCATTGTTTTTCAGGACTGCAAGATCTGAAGTAGAATAACTAGCCCCATTCTGAAACAAACGTACGTCAAGTGTTTCTTTTGTGAGGCAGAACAAGAGTAAGTAAGACCTTAGATACAGTGGTTAACAACAAGAGTACCCATGAATTTGGAAATCCACCGGGTGAAGTTGAGCCTTCGTACAAGCAACGTTTCCCACGGTCACAACACTTGAGGTTTATACTTGTCAAATGCTCCCCAATGTCCTGTTTGTTTCATCCCCTCAGACTCAGTAACCAAAAGAGATCTCTATCCATAAGAAAATACCTTGAACACTTACACCAATAACTTCTTCAGGCAGCGGGCGTTGGTCTTTAGGCCGGTCACAGAAATTTTTGTATTCCTCTGCGTCTCTGATCGCATATGAACTTACCTGCCAACAACTAACTAGTTCAACACCCGGAACACAAAACAAGATCACCAACAACTCATATCCTCACCTCCACATCACATTTCAGCTCTTTGGGGCACGGCTTAACCATATATAATCTCTGGAACCAAATACATAAGACTTTAGCAATTACAAAATACTACCTTTCCCTAATGGAATCAAACCAGAGAAGAGGAAACGAATGCATACTTGACGAAATGGTTTCTGGGGAGTCCTCCAAAATGCCTATAGAGAAATATTGGCTAAAACATGAGCAAGGAAGGACGCAATTAGACAGGGTAGTTAGTGCAGGAGATCACCTGCTCGAGATACAAAACCTCTGAACCATCCACCATCTCAGCAGCTGGGCAACTCAGCATTCTGCACAGCTATTTCAAACTCAGATGCCAGAAACAAGCTAGAGATAGATATCAACACAATCTTGAAAATATTAGTACCAAGTCTGAGAACCAAACAGCACCAAGTTTAAGTCCTAGAGGAAGGAAAGCTAGTATAGAAATTAATTTCTAATCAACCCAACTAGAATTCCACCTACGAGCTCGGAGGTTTACGGAAGTCGAAAGTTTTAGAAAACAACAAATTCCCTATGAAGAAGCTTGAGATGAAGAACATGATAACCTTATGTTGAAGTAATTCTCAGGATCCCTTGACGCCTGCTCCCTTGTAAACTTCAAACCCATGAAAACGATATCCTCGAAATCAGATAGTACTCCACGAAAAAGTCTAAGTATAAGCAGAGATAAGGAAACTGTGTGTAATAAACCTTCTCTCCGGTGAGCGAACGAGATACAACGCGAGCGTGATCCCTACGAGTGGTCGACTTAGTGAGACGCTTGAGGAGAAGAGCACCGCCAATCACCACCAGAGTTTTTACCACCAGGCCACGAGCACGGCTCCACCCGTTAGAGCTCGATTCCGAATCCGAACCCGATTCTGTACCCATTGTTGAACCTTTCGATTTAGTCCAAACCTTTCGTCGTTAGCACCCGATTTGGAAGCCGCGCTCCAAAGATGAGGAGGAGGTCGTGAGTCGTCACGATCGACGTTTTCGCTTCTCCAAACCACTGGCGAGATTGCTTGCCACGTGTAACCTTTCCTTTTTTTTTCTTTAACTTTTAACTTAAAAAGTTGGACTCGCGAGGATTTTGCTATATACCAGGTTCGAAAATAAGAAATCAAATTTACAAAAGCTCATCGTTATATTTAGTGCATGTTCATTTCGGAAAGCGGAATGGGAACGGGTAATTCGGATTTTAAAAATAATTTCAAACGGGAAATGGCAAAGAAACGGAACAGGAAATATCGGGAACAGGATAGGAACGGGTATTTCGGGTATTAAAAAACAATTTTCAAACGGGAAATGACAAAGAAAGGGGACGGTAAATTCGGGTACGAGAAGGGAAATAAGAGGAACGGAACTGAAAATTTCGAGAAATTTTTAAAAAATTTGGGATATTTTGTAAAATATTGAAAAATTTAAAATATTGGAAAATCTTTGAAGTTTTTGGGAGTTTTTTTTTAATAATATTTAGCTAATATATCTAATTTTTTAAAAAAAATTAGATATTAAATGGGAAATTCGGGAAATTCAGGAATTCTCTTTCCCTTCCCTTTCTCTTCCCTTATCCGGTTGAATAAAATAAATGATCTTCAATAGGAAATCACTTAAACGGAAACGGGAACGGGACGGGAAATTTGGGGTGGAAACGGGACAGGACGGAATTGCCTTCCCGAAATAGACAGGCCTAGTTATATTTTACATTTTCTTTTAAGTATAATTCATAAATTCACTCTGAGATTTTTTCAGATAATTACCAACCCAACCTAAAGTATCCATTGATTCAATCTGAAATCCAACTATCGAGCTTAAAATTAAGGAAAAACAAAATATTGTCTTCTCTTCCATTGACTTCTTCTCTTTCCTGAAAATCCTAAAAAAATTGTAAACCTCAACACCGCGGAACCAGATCGTACATATGACATTATTCTCGACGGAGAAGAAAATGGACTGTCGGAATATGCTGATGTTTCTGGTGAGAAGAAAGAGGAATTAGACGCTAAAACTATTGGATCTCCTCTGGTCGATGATGATATTCAAAAGAAGATTCGACGTGCTGAGAGGTTTGGTGTTTCTGTAACATTGACTGAAAAGGAGAAGCGAAATTCTCATATTGAGAGGTAAACGATATAGTTCGTTTGAAATTATTTCCCTCGAGCTTATGTCCGAATACTATAGAATTTAAGGATTTGCAAAATTAGGGTTCATGTGACGCGTTTTGTTTGTCTGTTTTGAGAATTTCTTAATGCTCACTGAACCAGAATTATGCATTGTGGTGGATTGTTATTTGATGTGTTCACATTGTTTTCAATTCGGCGAGATTGAAACAAATTTTATAATTGATGCAGGTTTATTATTGTAGCAGCTACAGCAAACGGCTCATGTGGAACGAAGAAAGGAGAAGAACCGAAGCGAAAGGCTAGAGCTGATAGGTATCTTTGTGCTATATAGTATGTTTGCTTGTATGTTTCCATAGAAGCACATGAAACCGTCGTAAACTAAGAAGTGGATAATTCAAATGAATTTGATGAAGAAGAAGAAGAAAAGGAAGAAGAGGGTGATGAATATGAAGAAGCATAAAAAAGATGATGAAGAAGATGAAAAAAAACGTTTGGTTGTACTTGGTTTATGTACTTTACTTGTAGTTTGGTGTGGTAATGTTTATATTCTTTGGTATTTGGAATAACTAGATTTATAAGGTAAGACTAAGTGGTATTTTGAACAGCTAAATCAGTTGGAATAACTAGATTTGTTCAAATCAGTTGTTCAAATACTACTGATTTATCTCTCAGTTGGAATAACTAGATTTATAAAGTAAAACAACTAATTTTAATAAGTACAACTGAGATATTATTCTGGAACAACTAAAACAACTAAGTGAAGTTATTCAGAAATATCAAGTTATCGAAACAAACGGGGACAATTGAGAGAAATGATAGGAGTTCTAAGAAAAAAGGAAAATTCAAAAAAAAATAAAAATACGTGATTAAAATAAATTTTTATACCACAATAAGAAAAACAAATCCCATTAAAAACACATTTAGTATTAAAATAGTAATATTTAACTAAAAACTAGAGGTACATCTGATCTCCCATATGTATTTTTTGTTTTTTGCAAATTAGGAATAGTTGAACCTAATTGTCCAGTTGTACATTCGTCCACATACTTGGACTCATGAGTTAACTAAAATTTATTTGAAAATGATTTCAAATTTTGGTGATAAAAAAAAAATGATATTAAAATTTGTGAATAAATTAAAATTTTGTGTAAAATATATCAGGAAAATAAGATTTTGAACATAATTATAAGAAAATTTATGCATTAAATATAAAGATTAAATTAGGGTATTTAAGAGAATGTTAAAGAAATAGATTTGGAAGATTTTTATTTCGAGATTTGTGGTTAAGGGACAGAGTTCTGATCCGAGAGCTCGAGGAACAAGAAAGCCTAGAAGATGATCACGAAGAAGAAAAAAGGATCACCACGACGGATTGTTGGTTAATGCAATCCGAGTTGGACCAAATGGTTTGCAAATTAGGCAGCGAGGCTAGTAGCATGATTGCATTAAACTGAAATAAGTAAAATGCAATACAAACTGGATTGAACCAGAAATCATGAGGCTGCACCCTGGTCGCTATGAATGTTTATTCAAGCAGACGTTGTATATAAGTTAATGACAATCTATGAAGCTAAAAAAAACTAAGAGGGGGATAAGATAAATCTCAACCCAATCCACATGTATTGATGTTTATGCCAAAAACTTGATTTGAAATGATACGGTTGTACCTGATATATATATATATTTCTATAGCATGTAAAATTCGTGAAACAGAGACGTGCGAGACTCAGAGTTTCAAGAGATGTTGTGGAGACCAATGTTGAGATCAGAAGAGATGGAGATGAGAAGTGGGTGAGAGTAATGCCATTCCGCTTTAAACACCCGTTTCTGATGCGCTTTGATGGACTGCGCCGGGTGACGAGCATTGTACCTGATGTCAAAAACATGTATGATAGGGTCGACAGAGCCAGAGGTGATGTACAAACCATCAGGAGACCAAGACTGGTTGATCAAAGCCGATTGTGAGTCACTGCTGTCTTGCTTCCACCCAAAAGAATGGAGTTCGGTTTTCCTTAGTCTGATGTCAAAGAGTCGAAGCTGTTTCTCGGGTTCTCCAGACTGGACCATAAAAAGATTGAAGTCACAAGGATTGGAGAGAACGCTCATGCATTTATACTCTATCTGATGCTTGTAGTCAGCTCGACCAACTTGAACATCAAACCCGTATATTCTCTTGTCGGCTCCAACGGATAAAACAACATTCTTGTTCCTCATACCGTCCACTCCCATTACAGCAGCTGAATGTAGATTCCTGTGTACAGGATTTGACTTCCATTTATCATCATCACCCTCCTTCCATAGAACAACGGCGTGGTCACTTCCTCCGGTGACAAAGCATGTGTTTTCCCAAGGCATGAACTTTATGTTGTTGATAATCCCTTTCACGTGTGGTTTATTTTCCAAGAAAGTGACCTGCTTTTACCAAAACACTAGTGTTTCTTTCTATGATACTACTAGGAAAGCTGCAATCATAAAGGAAGGTGAGATTTCTTTACCCCGCGTGGTGTCTTGTTGAGATCTAGGATGGATATTTGAGAGTCCCCATCATCTGCAGTGTAGACAGAGAAAAGGGTGTTCCCAGATGGGTGCCACGCCAT
Organism: Euclidium syriacum; assembly: GCA_900116095.1. Lineage (NCBI taxonomy): Eukaryota > Viridiplantae > Streptophyta > Magnoliopsida > Brassicales > Brassicaceae > Euclidium > Euclidium syriacum. The sequence continues at coordinate 1,137,662 of FPAK01000024.1, forward strand.
ATCTTCTGCCCATCTCCTTTGTTTCCGAGATTGACAGTCACTGCTACTAAGCAATGATGCACTCAATCTGCCACAATGGATGGAAGTAACTAAAGAGGCGAGAGCCAAACTAATATCAACTGAGCAAAGCGCACTCACCTTCCAGGCTGCAGTTGCCATAAGCTGACCATGCCATCCAGAGAACTTCATGATACATGAAAAGATGAACAAGGTATTAGATTTTAACAACTACAAGAGAAGGGTCTTTGTTGTCTGCCTTGTACCTTGTTGCAAAGAGATGCTCATTTACAGGACACAGAATCAAGCTTCTTAATTTCCTCTTGTGCTGACTGGAGATCTGATTGCTGCTATGACACTTGATTGTAGCTGGTGTAGAGTTTCTGCCTATCAACCGAATCAACTCTTTATGCTCCTTCTCCTCGAATTTCCTTTTACTCCCTCTATCCCGCTCGTTAGAACTATGCTTCACAGCAGCTTTGGCCTTGGTGATACTACTACTCCTACTTCTGGGATGAGACGGTTTTAGGGTCTTGCTAGGTGATGGAGATGCAAAATCTTTCTTTGGGATTCTGTCATCACTTACATAATTTCTCAGAGTCTTGAATGGTTCTGCACCACGGCCACGAAGGTGAGCTAACTTAGCTTTTGAATCTCGCAAACTTGTTTCTGCTTCAATCAGCTGACAACCCCCAAATCAATCATTCCCAGAAAAGAAAGAACATATCCACAAATGGAAATTCAAACAAAAATGGAATTTTCGAAGGAGACCTTGGTTTGGTAGTTCGATATGTGATGCTTGAGACGCTCGATTTCGTCTGCACGGTGCTCTACCAAAGCCACAAGAACTTCTTCCTCCTCTTCTCTGCACTCCACATTTGCTTCGTCTTCTCCTTTCATTTTGGGTTTCTTAGGGTTCGCGGGAAGCTCGCTCATCTCGGATTTTGCCTGGATTGGTTCTTGCCCTTGGTCTCGACGACAAAATGAGATTGTCTGATTTCAACAAGATTGCCCTGAAAAAATGGTTTCTTTCTTTTACGGGAGATGCCACAACTTAATAAGAAAAGTAGTTGAATAGAGTTTATTGCAAAAAGAAGCACTTTTTACACTTGAAATATTTTTAAAAGAGTTAAGTTCCTTGGATTTTTGTGTGCAAATAAACGAAATTATCGATGAATATTGATGGGAGAACCTAGAGAGCCTTACTGTAAAAGACTCGTTTTTCGTTTATACTAATTAAAAAAATATCTCAAAGGAATATTTCGAGGCGAAAGTATAAAGTTGCACAAAAACTCTGAGTTAGAGATCGGTGATGCGAACAGCATTGCTACTACTGGCTTTGTCTTCTTTCTTGCCTGATGATCCTTTCTTTCTTTTCCTCTCGGATTGTGGCTCCTTTGCCTTTAGCTCATTGCACAATGACCTCAACGATGCAGCTAAGTTATCGTTTCTGTGCGCTGCAAAACTTACTTATATCAAACTCCCAACTCACAATTGCAATTTAAACGTGAGAGAAAGAAACAGTTAGTTACCGGAGAGAACCACATCGTCCATGTTCACAACTTTGCGTCCAGCGTGATGAGCAAAGAGTTCAAGGTCTTTTGGGACATTTTCTGTTCCTCAGTCATAACCAAAATTAAGCAAAACTTTTCAGACAATGCTTTAATTTCTCTAGACTAGTATGAATCTACTCTTGTTGTAGCATACAAAGATCAACCAATTCTCAACATGACACATCCGTTTCTTGGTTGCATCTATTGCTTTTCTGTTTTGCTGTTTCTGTGTTTCTCTAAGAAGAAACTACTTATCAAATCCTAACCAAATCCAATATGTATTCCCCTGAATAGTATAGCATTGAAAAAGAAAAGGGAGTTGCAGAATTAGTGTTCCGAAATCCAAACTTATCACCTGCATATTTGAAGGCTAAATCTGCCACACATGCCACCACAGGTCCGCCTATCTCCATTCCGTTTTTCTTCGCTGCTCATACAAAATTCAATTCAAATTCAGTAACTATCTCAAGATTCATCAATTGTACGGCCGATTAGCTACTCCTCGGTACAAATTGATTATCCCCAAATCTGTTAAACAACTTCGAAATCCGATAATTTCTTCTATAGACAGACATTCGTTAGGAGGAAACATTCTAGCTACGTTCTTCGTCCACCAGATCGCGGAAGCCAAATCCGCTGGATATGAAATTTGAATATCCAGCTCCATCATTTATAGGAAAAATCAATGCAATCAACACAAATGGTAAAATAAAATCCATATCCAGACTATATCTTATTCAGTGGATTCACAAACTACCCAGAGATGAGAGAATCGATCGTAATAGGTAGAGGGAGAGAAAGTCTAACCCTCGGCTTCGGCAATAGAGATCGCCGTGAGTCTAAATCGGTCTCTAATGAGATCGTCCATGGAATCCTCTTCAACCGCTAGGTCTTCCTGGAGATCGCTTTTGTCTTCTCCTCCTACGTCCATGGCGAAGCAAGAGCTAGGTTTTTCGCCTGCTTTGGGATGTCCGATAATGAAGGGAGAAAGGTACGCGGGAAATCAGTATAAAACGCGCGTTTTGTGCATTAGAGGCTTTTGCATAATCTTTTTTTATTTTTTGTATGATGAATTGAGCTCAACTACCCCATAACATGTACTAGTAGATGTTAGAAAACTCTAGAAAAGCATAATATTTGTCTTTGTCTTCAGAGACCAGAAACGAAGAAAGTGTATTGGGTTGATGTAGCATTTTTAGATCCTCTTTTATGATAATTTTAGAGTCTTAAGATGCTACTTTTATACTTATTTCTGTATTTTTATAATGTTTTGTCTCAAGTTAGTTATTAGGTGTATTTTCATGCACATCATATTCATTTGGAGCAAAATGAATTTAATAGGTCCTCAAAGAGCACAAATGAAAGAATTGATGAATGGTGATGGAGCACAACCAAGTTTAGGACCAAGTTCTAACCAAAAGAAAGATACACGAAGAAGCGGATCAAGATTTGGAGTCAAAACGAGGGTGAAAATGAAGATTGAAGAAAGAAGTAGCCGATCCAATTTTACTTTTTGTCCCAATTTTAGTCCATCTTTTGTTTTATCCTAAATCCTTCTTAGGGAACTCCTATAAAGAGACATTAACCCTAAACTATTATTAAGGTTTTGATTAATAGTGAAATTATTCTCTTTTCCTTCCCAAAATCAAAGCTTTGTTTCTATTTTAAGAATCTAATGCCATACGAAGAATTTTATGATGATCAAACCAATGATTATTGGTGAGTAGTCTCTTTTAGAGTCTAGGGTTTAGTAGGAGATCTTGAGAAAAATTTGGATTGATGTTTTGATGGTTTGGTTTTGAAATCTATTTATTGGGTTATGCAAAAATGATAGGATAAATCTTGATCATCTTAATACTAACTCTAAGCTTTCATTGCTCACAACATATTTAATGAAATGTTTGAAATAACTCTTTTGACGGGGGTGTATTTAACTATGAATTTAAAAAGGTTTTGGGGTTTTCTTAAAATCCTTTGTTATTCAACTAAGGATTTTAAAATATCTTCTCAAATCCGGTGTTATTGAAAATGAGATTTATGTAAAGTCATTTAAAATCATTTACAATCTCCTGTTATTCAAACAAGAGTTTTTAAAAATCATATCAAATCCACTGTTATTGAAAATGTTTTAAGTATTGAGATTTTAATGACTGCATGAGATTTTAGGAGACTTTCTTAGTTAAAAATACAAAGATTCAAATCTCATGGTTTTAGGTGGAATTGTAGGGGATTTTAATACCAAATCATAACAACTTCTTTAAAATCACCCAAAACCATCAAAATCATCTAAAATCTTATTAAAACTCAAATCACTCTAAATGCCAAGTTCAATACACCCCCCCCCCTTTGGTGTTCAACATGAGAATGTTTTTAAACTAGTTTATTACTATATTTGAGTTCTAGATTCAAGTTCACATCTCTCTTTTAATGCATGAAGAATTATAGTATTGAAAGTTTAGAGTTTCGAAATGGATAATTACCATGGAAATGACTTGGCTAGTTATTAAACTCAAATGATTAGATTGTGCTCAATGAATATGAACCTCAGTCCATCAAACCCAATGGACTCTTAAGTGATCCATAACACTAAACCCTTGGTTCTATCTCTTTAAATTTTTATTTGCCCCTATTCTACATTTGTTTAGTTTAAGTCTTGTTTAGTTTACATTTCTTATTTATTGCCTTTAATTGGTAATCATCTCTAGGTTGATTAGTCATTTTTTTGATTAAAAAACATCTTACTTAGATTCTAAATATGGTTGATCATAGCTTATATCATATGCCTCATCGTGGTTCTATCCCGACTATACTATAATCATGGAACCTATTTATCGGTTTTTGACTAAGTTTAGCGCGGTTTACAAATTTATTTGAAACTCTGAGTTAAAACAACAACTCATAAACTCGTTAGCGATCATGGGTCATAGCAAAAAACCCACTTATGTTAACTCAACGTCTCGACCATAGTTAATAGAGGTGTCAGGAACAAAGCATAAAAGCAAAGCTTCTGTACGATCACAAGAGCGTCAAAAAAGACAATATCAAGTTGCAGGTTGTCCTTATACAACTGTTACACGACTTTCTTAGATTTTGAGTCTCGAGCTCTTCTTAATGTGTGAAATTTGTAAAATATCTAAGAGAGACTTCATTTCCATATATTTTCTATTAGCTGTAATCGGATCCTTTAATATAATGAGAATTATGTTATGAGTCTTCTTCTTCTTTTGAAAACCCTAGTTTTACATTTTCATTAATGGTATCAGAGCCATAGCGGCAACAAATACAATCCACACCTTAATCTAATGATTACTCAAGTTGTCACACTCAAATTCAACGACAATAACTATATGTCTTGAAAACTAAAGTTCGTCCAGTTTCTCAACAGTCATATGCTTCTTGGATACGTTACAGGAGATGTTCCACGACATCCTCTAACAGTTCAAGTTCAACTAGTTACACAAACACCCCTGACAGCTCCGGGACCATCCTTACATGTTACATAAGCTCCGAATCCTGATTACTTGAAATGGCATGTACCGATCAACTCATCATGGCACGGATCTTTGAAGATTCTTTGAAGAGTATCTACGAGACCCGGTCCTCACAAGAAGTATGTTTCCATTTAGCTAAATAATAAACCCGAGTTTCACCAACATGAATGCTAGATGTACAAAATGACGTATTCAAACCACAACAAAAGGATCCCGCTATTTAGCAACTTATCTCTCTGAGATCAAGCGCCTTTACGACCAACTGGATTTGATTAGAGCACATATTTCAGAACAAGCAAATATCTATGGAATTTAAAATGATCTGGGAAAAGAATATAATAAGTATGTGTCCACAGTTATGGAGAACTCTATGGAGAAATGTTATGTTCCATGCTTTGAAGATATAATCATTAAGCTCATATGCTTTGATAAGCTTCAGAAGTATGAAGCCCTTCCAACAGATTTTCTGCTCAACAAGCGTTCTATACTAAGCGTGGTGGTTATTACTCTTGTGGTCGGGGATGGAATCGAGGAAACTATCTTGGAAGAGGCTATTATGGTAACCAAGGTTGTGGATTTTCAACTTGTGAAAATCCAAACACTTCGAGCCACACTTTTACTATGCTAGAGAATAAGTAGCAATAGGTTTTCTCATAATCACTCATATTCCGGCAGCCTATCAGTTAGCCGGTATCTTCCCCAAATCGCTACCACAAAACAGTTTCATTGATCTAAGATTCATACTCGGTGTAGCTTTATCACTTACCTTGAGTTTGCTAGGGGATGTTAGAATACAAGAAAAAAATCTTCTATTCTTCACATGCCAGAAACGAAGAAAGTATATTGGGTCATAGCGAGAAGCCCACTTATGTTCATTCAGCGTCTAAACCGGAGTTAACAGAGGTGTCGAAAATAGAGCACAAAATCAGAGCCTTCATACGACCACATGAGCATCATAAGAAGACAATATCAAGTTGCAGTAATGTCCTTATCCAACCTTTACATGCCTCTCTTGGCTCTTGAGGTTCGATCTCATCTATGTGTGTGACATTAGTCAAAGATCTAAAAGAGATTTCGTTTCTATATATTTGCTTTAAGTTGTAATTATATCCTTTTTTGTTCCCTTCAAAACTCTAATTTTACATATTCTTTCAATATATAGTATTTGTTAACTTTAGTTTCCTTTCCTATTATTTGTGAAGTTTCATTAGTAAAATTTACTTATTTTCCATTTTATTGTTGGATCCGCATAAAAAAAAAATGATTACATCAAATGTCAAATGCGGATGTGTAGCACGAGTAGATGGGTCAATTGACCCCTATAAACTTTATTTATTCACCAAGCCATCATCACCGAGATGTTTTGGACCATCCCCATAGTGGACATGACATAGCCTCCACCCTCCTACTAATTTGACCGTTCGAAAGTTTTCCCCCAAGTTCTTTTTAGAATTCCTCAATTCCAATCATCTCCAAATTAACAAAGCAGTAAGTTGCTCTAGGATCCTTGTTGTCTTTTGGAAATCGTTTGGAAAAGCCAGTTGAAGTTTTCTTAGGATTTCCCAATAACGATTTCTTCCAAAAAGTTATCGGAATGTTTGATGAAAACTTGTTTTTATTTATCTTGGTTTTTGTTGATTTTTTTTTCAATAACGAGAAACTCCGGTGGTTCATCATTTCCGACAAAGCTTTTACCAAAGCCATGCCTACCATCTAATAAAAAAGGCGGTTCATATCCTATATTATAATTTTGGGTTCTTTTGCAGATTTTAGTTAACTTGACTATTTATTAAATTTCTATTTGCTGTTAACTTAACTTGCACTATCCTTTGCATATTTGGTGTGTATTTTTTTTGTCTTATTTTTAGTTCGAGACCAATTGACTATTCTCTATTGATATTTGGGTTTAATTTGGATATTTTCCATATCCTATCATTTTTGGGTTTTAGATTTTAGTTCTTCACAAATCTTTTTTTTTTTATGTTCTCATTTTCTCTTAATGTATACGTTTTTTTAAAAAGTATAGTTTATCTCGAAACTATAAATTTTAGATTCAATATTTTTTTTTTCACAATACTACACGATAAATGATTTTCAAAATTATAATATTAAAATTAAATAAAAAAATCATATTTTAAATTTTTCGCTCGTCTTATGTTCCTCGAATGCTAGACACGACACTGACTTTTATGATGCCTACACAAATGCATCATTTATTTTGGAATATGTCTTTTCCGATGGATTGTAGTTGATATTTTCTTGGAAATTAGACATTTTCATATAGTGATAGATTTGACGCTTTCGACTTCTAAGAAATAAGAGGTCGAACACATGTAAGTTGGTAAGACTTAAGATTTATTATAAGTGGAAGTGTAGAAGGATTCTCCAGCCTTAACTAAAAGTAATCAAAATCGATTCATTGAAAACAAAAAATTCGAAGAATTAGTCTTGTACACAATGATTATTAAGTCCTTTGTGTATATGGATATGATTCGTAAGTCCAGCGAGAGACCAATATACGCAAGGTAGAGTAGTCATTCTTTCTCTGACCACCCACGGAGTACCACGTTTTCACGATATTAGACTCTTTAATCAAACGGTAGTGACTTTCTTATGAAATGGTTAAGTTCCTTATCAGAGTTCTTTGCTTGATCAAAAATCGGTTTTGTATAATTGAATAAATAGCACATATATAATATATTTATTAGGGATATAAAACATTTCATCCGAAATTTGATGAAATTTTAGAGTAAATTGACAAAATACTGAGTTTTTACCTTTGGTTTGTGAGTTCGTCGGCTCCGAACCAGCCGGTAGATGATCTAAACCGAAAGCAGGTCGGTTAATCTCATGATATTTTTTTCATTTGAGCTTGGAAGTATTGCTAGCGTGCACGATGGTGTACCGCACACGTGTGATGGACGCGCACCGTATAAAGAAAAGAAGAATCGGACCGGAGAGAGAGATAAGGGAGGGTGAAAAATAAGAACACCATATCCATCTATTCATTTCTCTTTCTCTCTCTTCTTCGCCTTTCTCCTTTTGATCCTGTGGTACGCTACAATCGATTTCGGTGAGGGTTGTCAACTTAATTTGTGTAATCTATTTATTTCAGAGAGATTCTTGGTCGCCTCTCATGTTTGTTCTTGAGTTCTTGAAGCTCATGGCTTCGTATTTGTCCAAGTTAGGGTTATGTTCACTTGTTTGTGTTTTAACAGTCGGAATTTGTGCGATTTAAGAGTTTGAGATCGTGAATTCAGTGGCGATTCTCTTTAATCTTTATTTCTTAAAGTCAATTATTCCATTTTTTTTCATCTTTGTTAGTGTTAGGTTCGCTTTCTCCCTATCTTCATTAGTTGCTAATTTATAGCTTCTATTGATCCGAGCTAAGTGGATTCAAACTTTCTGAGTTAAATTGTATGTTAGGACTTCACTTACCCAAAGTTGTCTCACTATTGTTCATTATTTTGACCATGTAATTCTCGCTCAGTCTTTCCATAAATGAATCCGAGCTCACTTTTTCAGCTGTACTATCGACGGTTCTTTGTTTGAAGCCTTGCTCTCTTTGCTCTTCGATTTGATAGTCTTGTCCTTTGAAGTCTTGGGCGGTTTTATGTGTACAACTGTTTCTTAGGCAGAGTGAATAATTGTTTGCTAACTCCTTCTCTTTGGTGAAAATGTGTAGGAAGTCATGGCTATGGCCACAAGGGTGCTGGCTCAGTCTACTCCCCCGTCTTTGGCCTGTTACCAGAGGAATGCCCCCTCTCGTGGATCTGGTAGATCGAGAAGAGCAGTGAAAATGATGTGTAGTCAGGTACGAGTGTCAGGCTTAAGAATGCAAGGATTTTTGGGATTACGTGGGAGCAATGTTCTAGACAGTCTAGGAAGAAGCCGTCAAGATTTCCATTCCAAGGTGCGGCATGCAATGAGTGCGCCCAAGGGGAAAGCCTGCCGGGGTACGGTTAAAGCAATGTTTGAGAGGTTTACTGAAAAAGCTATCAAAGTTATTATGCTCGCCCAGGAGGAAGCCAGAAGGCTAGGTCACAATTTTGTGGGAACCGAGCAAATCCTTCTAGGTCTCATTGGTGAGGGTACTGGAATCGCTGCTAAAGTACTGAAATCCATGGGGATTAACCTTAAGGACGCACGGGTGGAGGTAGAGAAGATTATCGGAAGGGGCAGTGGATTTGTCGCTGTTGAGATCCCATTCACTCCTCGTGCCAAGCGTGTTCTTGAACTGTCACTGGAAGAAGCTCGCCAACTCGGTAACACCCTTCTCTTTTGCTTTCATCGTTTGCTTCTGTATCTAAGGAATCTCTCTATGTTCACTGTAAATTATATTATCCACTTTCTGTATCTGAGGAATCTCTTGTGCTATTTACTTTTGTGAATATCAGGTCATAATTACATTGGATCCGAGCACCTTCTTCTTGGTTTGCTACGTGAAGGTGAAGGTGTTGCAGCTCGAGTCCTTGAGAATCTAGGTGCAGATCCTAGTAACATTCGCACTCAGGTAAATTAGTCATCTTATGTGGTAACTTGATTTTTTTCAAAATTGATATTACAAAATAAGTTAACTGAATTGGATGGATAGGTGATACGCATGGTTGGTGAGAACAATGAGGTCACTGCTAATGTTGGGGGAGGAAGCAGCAGCAACAAGATGCCGACACTTGAAGAGTACGGGACAAACTTGACGAAGCTGGCTGAGGAGGTACTAATATTGTCTGTATGAGACCCCCTTGCAGAGATGATATTAATTGAGACTTACCCAAATCGTTTCTTTTTGACTTTAGGGTAAACTTGACCCAGTTGTTGGGAGGCAGCCGCAAATAGAACGTGTGGTGCAAATTCTGGGCAGAAGAACCAAGAACAACCCCTGTCTTATTGGAGAACCTGGTGTTGGTAAGACGGCTATTGCTGAAGGACTTGCGCAGCGTATTGCTAGTGGAGATGTTCCTGAAACTATTGAAGGGAAGAAGGTAAGCGCGATACCTGTCTGTTTCTGAGTCTTGTTGGAAACGTTGCAATTTAATCAATCAGTGGTTATAATAAGTATGAGTTCCAGATGCCTTTGAATCTTCCGTGCACAGTGTACTGGCTCATAACATGTAGGCAAACTCTCATGAGTTACGAACTCCAGTTAACTGGATTAACTTTCTGACACTTGTTTTTGCCAAAGAATATCCATGCTGATTTGTTTTTGTGAGAAAATATCCATTTTATTTATTTCTATTTCTGTAATAATATGAACAAACAGTTTAGACATGGGTTATAACTAATCTCGTATGATCTGATGTTTATTGCATTTACATTTTGTGTAACTTCAGGTCATAACTCTTGACATGGGTCTTCTTGTTGCTGGAACCAAATATCGTGGAGAGTTTGAAGAGAGATTGAAAAAGCTGATGGAGGAAATAAAACAGAGCGACGAGATCATCTTATTCATTGATGAAGTGCATACTCTGATTGGCGCTGGAGCAGCCGAAGGTGCAATTGACGCAGCTAACATTTTAAAGCCAGCTCTTGCTAGAGGTGAATTGCAGGTAAAATTCTGATTAACATGAGAATGCTCTGCACTTTTGAGAGAGATATTGTTGATAGCTTAACCATGTTTTTTATTTATTAATCACATTAGTGCATCGGGGCGACAACATTAGACGAGTACAGAAAGCACATTGAGAAAGATCCTGCTTTGGAAAGAAGATTCCAGCCAGTGAAAGTTCCGGAACCTACAGTTGATGAAACTATTCAGATACTAAAGGGTCTGCGAGAACGATATGAAATTCATCACAAGCTTCGTTACACTGACGATTCTTTAGTCGCAGCTGCACAGTTGTCATACCAGTATATAAGGTGACTAATCTCTCAGATTATTACCTGTAAACCTTGAAGTGTCATTTCTTACAGCTGATTGATTGTGCTTTTGGTTCCAGTGATCGTTTCCTTCCTGACAAAGCAATTGACTTGATCGATGAAGCCGGTTCTCGGGTTCGACTTCGTCATGCTCAGGTATGGTCCAGGTGTCTGTGCCAGTTGGGTAGTTACCAATTTTCATTTTTTGGATCATTATTTAACTTTTGTTCATTTATTCAGGTCCCAGAAGAAGCTAGGGAGCTTGAGAAGGAGCTTAGGCAGATAACAAAGGAGAAGAATGAAGCAGTACGTGGCCAGGACTTTGAGAAGGTACCTACACATGCTGTTTTAATATATACGTAATTCCTTTCTCGAATGACTTTATGGTAATAAGAGACTTTCATTAACAGGCTGGGACACTTAGGGATAGAGAAATAGAACTGAGAGCTGAGGTATCTGCTATCCAAGCGAAAGGCAAGGAGATGAGCAAAGCCGAGAGTGAGACTGGTGAGGAAGGCCCTATGGTGACGGAGTCAGACATCCAACACATAGTATCCTCATGGACTGGTATACCTGTAGAGAAAGTGTCAACCGATGAGTCCGATCGCCTCCTCAAGATGGAAGAAACCCTCCACAAACGTGTCATAGGGCAAGACGAAGCTGTCAAAGCCATAAGCCGAGCCATTCGCCGTGCACGTGTTGGACTCAAGAACCCTAACCGTCCAATTGCTAGTTTCATATTCTCGGGTCCAACCGGAGTTGGGAAATCCGAGCTTGCCAAAGCCTTGGCAGCATATTACTTTGGATCTGAAGAAGCCATGATTCGGCTAGATATGAGTGAGTTCATGGAGAGGCACACGGTCTCAAAGCTCATCGGTTCACCGCCTGGGTACGTGGGTTACACGGAAGGAGGTCAGCTAACAGAAGCAGTTAGGCGTCGCCCTTACACGGTGGTTCTATTCGACGAGATTGAGAAAGCCCACCCAGATGTTTTCAACATGATGCTTCAGATCCTTGAAGACGGAAGACTAACGGACAGCAAGGGAAGAACAGTGGACTTCAAAAACACGCTTCTGATCATGACATCCAACGTGGGGAGCAGCGTGATTGAGAAAGGAGGAAGACGTATCGGGTTCGACTTGGACTACGACGAGAAAGACAGCAGCTACAACAGAATCAAGTCCCTCGTGACGGAAGAGCTAAAGCAGTACTTCAGGCCCGAGTTCCTGAACAGGCTTGACGAGATGATTGTGTTCAGACAGCTAACAAAGCTGGAAGTGAAAGAGATTGCAGACATACTGTTGAGGGAAGTGTTTGAGAGGCTGAAGAAGAAGGAGATTGAGCTTCAAGTGACAGAGAGGTTCAGAGAGAGAGTGGTGGACGAAGGTTACAACCCGAGCTATGGAGCGAGACCGTTGAGAAGAGCCATCATGAGACTTTTAGAGGATAGCATGGCAGAGAAGATGCTGGCGAGAGAGATCAAAGAGGGAGACTCGGTGATTGTGGACGTTGACTCTGAAGGTAAAGTCACTGTGCTGAATGGTGGAAGCGGAGACGCTGCTCCCAAGGAAGAAGATTCTCTCCCTGTTCCTTAGAAAGAAATGTGCTCCTTTTGCTCTTTCTCTTCTTTTGCTTTGCCCTCCTAAATGAATGAATCATGGGCAAAAGATATTTGGGGGTTTCTTAATATACATTTTCTAAATATAATATGTAATGTATAGTTGACATTATGTAGCTTCTTTTTCTATGCTTTTAAGGACTTCCTTTGGTGCCACAAGATTGGATCGGACTTTCGTACTGAAACTCGAGGTCTTTTTGGTCCCGTCAAAAGGTCACGGACCCAACGTCGGATTGGACTTAGCGGTTTATGTTTTGGGGACGGATTAACTACTCTCAGCTCATTTCTTGGGATACTCGTTATCTGGCATGATTCTTACGGCAACGAAATTAATTGTATGTTTTTCTTGTCCCAATATTCAATCTGGGAGGAGTAGGTAACTTGCAAAAAACTTTTTGTCTAACGCGTTTTCTGACTCGATCGACCTTTTGTTCCAAATTCCAATCTGAATTCTATCTCCTTTCAAATAAGAAAAATAAAAAAAAAACCTTAAATTTGGTTGACCTATCAATGAACGTTTTAGATGAGATGGAAATTAGATTCGCCGGTTTCAGCTAACATAAGGTATTTAAATGATGAAATAGTATGAACTGTAAAATGTATATAATTGTTGGGGGTGGATTTATCACTACCCGACCCATCACAATTTCAAGTCCAGACCAAACATGAAGTGACAGTAGACAAAACATGATGTGATAGGAGACTAAGTCAACTTCTAACTGCTATAAATAACCCATAACCTTTGTTGTGTCAAAATGAGGATACACACATTATATTTTGGGTCTCACAGGCTCCTTATTTTGGAGACCTGCTCTCAACTCTCCTGGGCTAGCCTCGTCTGCTATTCGCTTCGTCGGCTCGCCTCGTCGGCCTCACCTAGTCAGCTCGCCTAGTCGATTCGCCTCGTCGCCTCGCCTCGTCGATTCGCCTCGTCGGCCTCGCCTCGTCAGCTAGCCAGTCTGCTAACCTCGTCTGCTAGCCTCGTCTGCTAGCCTCGTCTGCTAGCCTCGTCGATTCACCTCGTCGGCCTCGTCTCGTCAGCTACCCTCGTATGCTAACCTCGACAGCTCTCCTCGTCTGCTAGCCTCGTCTGCTAACCTCGTCAGCTAGCCTCGTCTACTAGCTTCGTCTACTAGCCTCGTCAGCTCGCCTCGTCAGCTCGCCTCATCAGCTAGCCTCGTCAGCTCGCCTCATCAGCTCGCCTCGTCGGCCCTCCCTAGCTATGATTCTGCTCGCCCGTCTAACTACAACCCTGCTTGCCAGTCATCGCGACCTTGCCTGTGTTGTTCAGTTACGACCGAGCATGCATCGCCTAGCTACAGCCTCCTTTGCATTGTCTCGACACGAGCTCCCTGGTTCTCTCCTACACCCCAAAGGTAAAACGAACTACGAATGGCTTGATCCCCTCGCGGGGTACGTAGGAAACCTCTCGAGGCACAGCTACTTCTCCCTTCTTTTTTTTAGATGTCAACTCATTTATATTTCCGAACTGATCTATTTAACGAGTATTCCGACCCCAAACTATATCGTCAAAATCCACAGAAATAAAAGTCAAGTCACAAAACCTTAAGCACGAACCCGAACTCTAGTTCTAACCTAACCCCTATCTCAAGAAACCCCGTTTGCGACCCGGTTCGCACAATAGTTATCTTTTTCATATTAAAATTGAGATACAAATTCACATATCTTTGTGAAGGAATTTGGTGTAGTGTTTTAAAACTTTTGTAAAACTCTAAACACAAATCCTATAGCCCGGATCTATGTCTGTTGAATCTATTAAACGGATCTCGAGTATACCTGGAGTTTAAAGCAGCGGAATGAATCAGGAATTCGAGATCAAGAACGCTTCAGATGCTGCGCCTCTACGGAAAGTCCACACGCATACAAACTGGATCACTGGGATGCTAGTGCCAAAAGAGCTCTCGGGATTCTATGTTTTAAGGTGGCTCCAGATCAAAAGACTTTTTTGAAAATTTCGTGCCTCTATCTCTTATATAGGGACCACGAAAAACCTAATTAATAACCAGGCTAAACCGATCATTAATTAAATCATTAATCAAACAAGTCGGTCTGATTTCAGTCACTGTGTCGATCGACACAACTTACTTGTGTCGGTCGACACATTCAGCCAAAACACATAGTAATGTATATCAAATATACGTTAACTTGATCATTACATTAATGATCAATCCCAATCTTGTTTATCCAGTTTGTTTAGGTATGTGACCCTGTAGGATCATATAATACTAGCAATGAGTTCATAACTCATAAGTTATAAGCGGCTTCTAGCAAAGCATTATAACTACCCAGTATCACATGATAGTCTTATCTTGACTTCTTAACTATACTAAAGTGAATACAAGTATGATCTTCATGACACATTCCCTTCAATCTCCCACTTGTACTGGAATCAACTTATTCCAATAATCCCTTTGTCTCTATATCTCGATTCAGCATAAGGCAAGAACTCGTGTCATCCTTATAAAGCCAAATCACTTTTATCGAACTCTGATTTATACTGATAAAGGCAAAACACTGACATTCAGCTTGTTTGAGTGTGGCCACACATTCCCTCAATATCTAATCTTCGATAGGCCCAGAGATATTTAACTCCCGTAATATAGGAGGGACAAATCCCATCTTGTTCCATCCCCTGTTCCCTACACACTTCATGATATGCCCAATCAATGTCTGAATAATCACTAGTTACAGATGACGTTTGACAAAGTCAAAGCAGACCAATTCATATGCAGAAAATCATGATGAACTCAGGTCTAAGGACTATACTCTATAGTCGTAATGAGAAACTCATATGACACTCATATAACAATCTTGTTGAGTTCTCATTAGCGGGTCATATATGATACTGTGTTCACAACACATATCTATGTGATTGACTTTGATACTCCTATCAATGACACCATGAAACTTGGTCATCAGTCACATCACATACTAGTCTCACGCGGTTATTAATGTCCCAATTTAACAACCTTCGACCAGGGACCTCAGTAATTTATGACTTCTATCACTTATAGGGTTTCATGATCAAATCACGTATTTGATGACCTATAAGAATGCCTTAAATTATTTTGGGACTATTATTTAATCAATTAATTACACAATTAAATAATACTGAAACAATTTCATTAATTAAAACATAACCAAAGTATGTTTACATGAACATCAAAATAAAACAAAAAACTCTCACTCAAATTAAGATTACTACTCAAGAAATCTAATTCCTATCGCAGCAGCATGACTCTCATGCTTGGGCCGTGGGAGTGGCTTAGTCAGAGGATCAGCAACATTCTCGTCCGTCGGGACCCTGCTGATCTTCACATCTCCTCTCTCAATGATATCTCGTATTAGATGATATCTTCTCTCGATGTGTCTGGACTTTTGGTGTGATTTGGGTTCCTTTTCCTGAGCTATGGCTCCATTGTTATCACATAACAACGCCACAGGCTCAGAAATGCTAGGAATCACACCTAGTTCAGTAATGAACTTCCTAATCCAAACAGCTTCATTTGCCGCTTCTGAGGCAGCAATGTACTCAGCTTCGGTTGTGGAATCCGCCACAGTGCTTTGCTTGGAATTCTTCCAACTGACATCACCGCAATTCAAACAGAAGACATAACCAGATTGAGATCGGAAATCGTCTTTGTCCGTCTGGAAACTGGCGTCGGTGTATCCACTTACCACAAGCTCATCACTTCCTCTTTAAACCAAGAACTTATCCTTAGTATTCCTCAAATACTTCAAGATTGTCTTGACGGCAATCCAGTGACTCTCACCGAGATCGGATTGGTATCGGCTCGTCATGCTCAAAGCACAAGCGACATCCGGACGTGTACATAGCATGTCATACATGATGGATCCTACCGCATGAGCATAGGGAATCCTACTCATTCGCTCTCGCTCAGCAGGTGTCGAAGGGCACTGCTTCTTGCTAAGAGTGATGCCATGTGACATTGGAAGCAAGCCCTTCTTGGAATCATGCATATTGAACCTGTGTAAGACCTTATCATTATAAGTATCCTGATACAGTCTAATGAGCTTCTTCGATCTATCTCTATAGATCCTTATTCCAAGAATGTACGCGGCTTCTCCCATATCCTTCATCGAGAAACAACTTCCTAGCCAAGTCTTAATAAACTGAAGCAACGGAATATCATTTCCGAGAAGCAATATGTCATCTACATACAATACGAGAAATGCAATTGCGCTCCCACTAGTCTTCTTGTAAGTGCATGGTTCTTCTTCGTTCCTGATGAAATCAAACCTTTTGATAGCTTCATCAAAACGAAGATTCCAAGCCCGAGGCAAATCTTCCAAAGACCAAACTTTGTTGATTGACATGGATTCCATCTCGGATTCACTGGCCTTTAACCATTTTTCATAATCAGGGCCCAACATTGCTTCCTCGAAAGTCGCAGGTTCGTCACTATCGATGATCAGAAGATCATGGCAGTTAGTCACGAGAAATCCATATCTCTCGACTTCATTACGAATCCTTCCGGACCTGCGAACTTCAGGCACTACAGGTGTTGGTTCCACAACTTCTTGTGAATCCAAGGGATGCTCTCCCTCATCAGGTTGAACAGCGTCCTGTTGTTCTTGAATTTCTTCGAGTTGTACTTTACTCCCACTGTTCCTTTTGGAAATAAATTCTCTCTCAAGAAAGACATAGTTTCGAGCAACAAATACCTTGTCCTCGGATCTGTTGTAAAAGTAGTATGCCTTGGTTTCCTTAGGGTAATCAACGAAGTAGCACTTATCAGATATGGGTGCGAGCTTATCAGATATCAATCGCTTGACATAAGCTTTGCAACCCCAAATTTTAAGAAAAGACAGACTTGGAACCTTTCCAGTCCACATCTCATATGGAGTCTTTTCAACTGATTTTGTTGGAACTTTGTTCAGCGTAAACGCAGACGTTTCAAAAGCGTATCCCCAGAAGGATAACGGTAGATCCACATGACTCATCATCGATCGAACCATATCCAATAAAGTCCGATTCCTCCTCTCAGACACACTGTTCCACTGTGGTGTTCCAGGAGGAGTGAGTTGTGAAACGATTCCACAATCTCTAAGATGATCATCGAACTCTTGGCTCAAGTACTCACCTCCACGATCAGATCGAAGAGCTTTGATACTTTTGCCAAGTTGGTTCTGTACTTCATTTTGGAACTCCTTGAACCTTTCGAAGGATTCCGACTTATGTCTCATAAGATAGACATATCCATATCTACTGAAATCATCAGTGAATGTGATGAAGTACCTAAAATTTCTTCTTGCACTAATGCTCATTGGGCCACACACATCTGTATGTATAAGGCCCAACAAGTCACTGGCCCTTTCATTAATCTTGTTGAAAGGGGTCTTTGTCATTTTTCCCAATAAGCAGGATTCACACTTCTCAAATGATTCATAATCAAATGAGTCTAAAAGCCCATTACGATGGAGCTTTTGAATATTTTCTCATTGATGTGGCCCAAACGACAGTGCCAGAGAAAAGTCGGGTTTCAGTCATTTGATTTAAACCGTTTGTTATTTATGTTATAAACAGGCATTGATTGGTTGAGAATATAAAGCCCATTCTCCAATGGGGCGCTACCGTAAAATATATTATCTCGAATAAAAGAGCAACATTTGTTCTTAATCGAAAATTCAAAACCATTCATGTCTAAAACAGAAATAGAAATGATATTCCTGCTTATCGTAGGTACATAGTAGCAATTCTCCAACTCTAAAACCATGCCTGATGGCAAAGACAAATGATAAGTTCCTACGGCTAATGCAGCAACTCTTGCTCCATTCCCAACACGCAGGTCCACTTGTCCCTTCTTTAGTGTTCTACTGCTGCGTAGGCCCTGCATATTAGTACAAATATGAGCACCACAGCCGGTATCCAATACCCAATAATTAGAACTTGATGAAGTAACATTTACTTCTATAACATAAATACCTTTAGATGCCGTCTCGTACGACTTCTTCAGACCTTCCAGGTATTCCTTGTAGTTTCTCCTCCAATGCCCCGACTTCTTGCAGTAAAGAAAAATGTCAGTATCACTGGGGCAGCGCTTTGGCTTGGAAGACGACTCAGGCTTGTCCCGGTTATCGACCTAGACAGCCTTGCTCTTACCCTTGCCCTTAGCAGGTTTCTTAAACCCTTTACCCCTTTGTACCATAAGTACATCAGGGGCAGCCTTTTTGATATTGGGTTCTGCCGTCTTGAGCATGCCATGCAGCTCAGTCAGAGACTTCGTCATGTTGTTCATATTATAGTTCAGAACAAACTGATCGAAACTAGTCGGCAGAGATTGCCGGATGATGTCCGTAGCCAACTCTTGGCTAAGGGAAGAGTCCATATTAGCTAGGTTATCGATACAACCCATCATCTTGATGACGTGGGGGCTCACTGGACTGTCCTTTGACAGCTTGCACTCGATGAGAGATTTAACCGTCTGGTATCTCTCAGTGCGAGCTTGCTCTTGAAACATAGATTTCAGGGTTGTGATTATCTCGATCGGTGACCCCGCGTTCTCAAACTGTTTCCGCAGTTCTGAGTTCATCGTGGCCAGCATCAGACAAATCACATTTGTCACATCATCCGATGCTTTTCCCACTTGTCCTTATCAACAATATGAGCATTGGATCTGAGATTTTCAGGAAGAGGTTTCTCAAGAACATTTTCCTTCTTCTCATTTCTGAGAACGATGCTTATGTTCCGATACCATTCCAAGAAGTTGGATCCTTTCAACTTTTCCTTCTCAAGGACGGATATCAACGTGAATGAGTTTGAGTTGTTGTTGTTAGACTTAGCTGAATCAAGAAAAGAGAGAGTTTAATTAGTTTTGATGTTCAAAGAATGAGAAATCTTAACATTTAAGACTGTTCGCATTATATTCAAAATTAATTTTCCTCAGGTTGAATATAATGATCCAAGATATATTTTTCATTGAGATTTGAGTGAGCTTTGGCTCATCGCCCAAACTTTAGTTATTTAGGTGAGCAAACACTTTGCTGATCATATCCAATATGACTCTTGGTCTTGGATTAATATCTTATATTAAATACAATCTTATGTCTATGGGCCCAAAACCATTTTGATAGCCCATTCAAGCAAACCAATCTTCGAGTCATGTGGTAACGATTACCACCTGCCTTACTCGTGTAATTGTGAATGCCTTGCTTTGGCAAGCCCATCACACAACAAAACAAGACCCGACAACTAACAAGATATGGAAAGACATCAAAGAAGCTTGATATTTTGTTTGAGGAATGGAACATTGATCTTAAAACATATCACTTATATGTTTAAGAAAGATTAGATTTAATTCAAAAAGTTTTAATCTAATTAAAGTTGATTTCAATCTAGAGCGCTGAATCTAATTCAGAGTCAAGATACCTAACCGGTTCAATCGCGATTAAACCATTTAACCCGATTAAACCGATCAATTTTGATTCAATCCAATTGAATCGGTGTCGGTTTGTGTTTGTGTCGATCGACACGTAGTTGTGTCGGTCGACACGAGCTAACCGGTTTGAAATCGTGATGAAATCGACCAAACCAAATTAGACCGATCATACCAATCCGGTTCAATCCAATTGAACCAATAGAGATCGACGCATGTCGACCGACACGAACAGTGTGTCGATCGACAGAGGCGATTTTTGCGAATATCGATCATTTGATCGACACTTAACCTTTTATTCTGCTTTTAAGGCTTGTGTCGATCGACACACGCTTTGTGTCGGTCGACACAACCATACTAAAAACCCTAGTTTTGAAATTTTTCGAAAACCGCCGTTTCGCGAATCAACATGCCGTGTCGATCGACACACGCTTTGTGTCGGTTGATACGCCTATCGCAGAAACTCTAATTTTTGAGTTTTTCAAAACGAGTTTGCATCCAGATGATCTAACATGCATCATATATGATATTTCTGAATCAAATTCGAACTCAAAGCATTTAGATATCATTTTACAGATTCAATAATAACATTAGGCTCTGATACCACTGAAGGAATTTGGTGTAGTGTTTTAAAACTTTTGTAACACTCTAAACACAAATCTTATATCCCGGATCTATGTCTATTGAATCTATTAAACGGATCTCGAGTATACCTGGAGTTTAAAGCAACTGAATGAATTATGAATTCGAGATCAAGAACGCTTCAGATGCTGCGCCTCTACGGAAAGTCCACACGCACACATACTGGATCACTGGGATGTTAGTGCCGAAACAGCTCTCGGGATTCTGTGTTTTAAGGTGGCTGCAGATCAAAAGACTTTTTTGAAAATTTCGTGCCTCTATCTCTTATATAGGGACCACGAAAAACCTAATTAATAACCAGGCTAAACCGATCATTAATTAAATCATTAATCAAACCAGTCGGTCTGATTTCAGTCACTGTGTCGATCGCCACAACTTACTTGTGTCGGTCGACACACTCAACCAAAACACATAGTAATGTATATCAAATATACATTAACTTGATCATTACATTAATGATCAATCCCAATCTTGTTTATCCAGTTTGCTTAGGTGTGTGATCCTGTAGGATCATATAATACTAGCAATGAGTTCATAACTCATAAGTTATAAGCGGTTTCTAGCAAAGCATTATAACTACCCAGTATCACATGATAGTCTTATCTCGACTTCACAACTATACTAGAGTTAATACAAGTATGATCTCTAGGACACATTCCCTTCACTTTGATCAATTGTGGAAATGCTCCACCTAGTTATAACGAAATCTCAAATACTCCTCTCCTAATACTTAATTTATTTTTCCATTTAAATTAAATCAGAAAACATATAAGAAGTCTAAAAAACTAGGGTTCAACTTATTATTTACAAACCCAACCACGAAGATCCGTTGGAATTGGATCGGGTCAAAGATATTCTCGGGTCAAAAACTTAATAAAATTTCCTAAAATTTTCAAACCTTATTTTTTTCCGACGATATCTTGATTGAGATGAATCGTCTCGTCATTCACAAATTCTATGAAATTTGAAACCTCTATCATCATCAAGTGAAATTGAAGTCATGTCCTAGTTGAAACTCAGCGAAATCGTGTCTTCGAATTCAAAACCTAGCTAAATCGATATCAATGTTGAAACTTTAATCCAATCCTTAGAATCTGTGTTGGATTAACTCCTAAACCATGAAAAAATATGAAATTAACTGTCTTGAATCCTCTAAATAAACACAAATACTTTCAAATTCGTGAAAATAGAAGCAATCCCCTTGAAATTCTCCTACTAGGCATAACTATTTTTTTGAAAATAGAACCAATCTCCTTGAAATCCTCCATGTTATACTCGTAATACTAGGCATAACTAAGTTGTATTACTACATGAAATACGAGGAACAAATATATAAGCTTAGATTAGAGAAATTAGGATAATCATCATAGTTCTTATCAAAATAACAATAATAAATAAATATAATAGTAAGGTTTTGACCTCTTCGGCGTAAATCTAAGTATTCCCCGTATTACCAATAAAGATATTGCAACTTTTTATTTTAAGTGTTACTTTCATCGGAATACGTTGTCGATCTTCCTGAGTGGCGCTAGCTCTTTCTTCCAACTAGGTGAACTCGATGAAGAGCTTTCACTAATTCGAGAAGGAGCGAAAAGAGGACGATCAAGCCTTGTATGTGTATGCATGTCTAAGGTGAATCCTTGCTCCATGTGATTAATTTGATGGCCATTTAATGGATCTAAGCCGAGATTTCGCCAGAAGGAGAGAAAGAAGATGGAGGATTGGTCAAGTAGATTGCGGTACCTTAGAAATCCTGAATTTTTCAGTTAATTAAGATTCAGAAGAGTCATACAACCATTTTGTAATACCGATACAAAAATCTTAAAACATAGAGTATTTCAAACTGGTCAAGGCTTTTCCGATTGGGCATGAACCCATTAAATTTTCATAACTCGATGTACCAAAAGCAAGAATCAGATAAATTAGGATAGAAGCACCAGCCGTAAGGAAGTGCACATGGGTAAATTCTTGCTGGATCAATTCGAATCGAAGTCTGTTTCCATGAAAGAGGTAATTCATAAGGCCAAACACACTCAATCTTCTATGTCATCAACTTCCTCATACTTATTGCGAAGTTACGAGTCATTTAAGGGAAATGTGGCATTCTACCTTTGTTGTAGAGCGATAGAATCAGTTTGATCATTGTGGAGGAGTACTCTGATATTAGGCACCCTCTCTTTCCAGCAAGTTCCATCTTCATTAGACCCTCGTTGAGCAAGGATTTCTTGTTTCGTATATTATGTGATTTTTGTTTTGTTTTATAACCCATGTATTTGTTAGTTTTAGAGACTTTGCAGGTCTCTATACTGTATATTAGGTGTTTTAAGCATTCGGAATGACTTGGAGAAAGTGGAGCAAAATCGATAAATGTAAGATGCAGTCTCATATATGACTTTCACTAGTTTGACATTGGGTGAAGGTCTTCCCGGTGCTCATATTTGACCAAACCAGTACCAAAAGATATATATGGAAGTTAGCTTTCATCTCCAAGTAGTTTTAAGTGATTCACATGTCTGTAGCTCAAGATATGGCTGTTTTAATGAAGCCATGTGTGATCTGTCGCGAGCTGAAGAAATTGTCCAACTCTCTAAGATCAACCGACACAGGGAGTTGTGTCAATCAACACGGATCTGTCAGACGCGATTTTAAGTGTAAACATTACCTTTTTTTGCCCTAGATTAACCCTATATTAAAAAAAGAAACATTTAGGTTGTCCCTAATGTTTACAAAAGGGATTTTTTAGCCATTGTGTATGCCTTATTTTTCTAGAGTTTTTTTTATAGAGAGATTGTTTTAGGGGTAAGAGATTTATCTGAACCCTTTTTGTTTCTCTTTTGATTTCTCTTATGAAATCTAATCAAAACATGTTGTTTGTTTCGTTCACCATATTTGAGTAGATTCATAATTAGGTTTAGGGTTTTCAAGGGAATGATGAATCAAAGCTAGGAATGTTTTAAAACTAGGAAAACCTTATTCATCTAACTTGTGCTTAATTACTTGAATCTGGACTGATCACCTATAATTTAAGTCTTAGGTTTATTAACTGCAACGGAAGTTGAGTTAATTAACTGGAACCTAGTTTAGATGAGCAAGTGATTCTAATTGCAAAGGAATTTGGATTAGATAACTTGTGAACTTAACAAACTTAATTGAATGCATGCTTAAATTGTTAGATCTCGCAAGTGAATTTAGTTTTTTAGCTGCCTAAGCATAGTTAGATTTTGCAACGGAAGCTAGACTTCTATAGTTTTGTGATTTGTGTTCAAGAACAACACTTAATGAAATTTCCTAGTAGTTCCTACTTTATTTGGATTTCCTGAGAATTACTCTACGCCTAGCGTCTTTCCCAATCAGTTTAACAACTTAAAAGTCATTGTGTTCTTATTTTATTGTCTTTACATTACTATTTCATTGTCTAGCTTAACTAAAAACTAGAAATTATTGTCTTCTGAATTGTCTCTGTGGATTTGACCATGATATATTACAGCTGCACAATTGTACGTTTGTAGTATTTTTAGGAGTAAAACTTTTTTCTACATCATAGCATCTCTCATAGAAAACACCATGACCCGTAGCCGTGAGATCCGTCTTATCCTGCGATGCCATCAGTTGAGAAATTAGAAAAGTTAATGAAAATAATAAGTTTAGGGGAGAGGGAAGAGACTTTTATGACAAGATTTTCTTAGCTTTGTATTGTAGAGGGAAAGAACAATGTTCTTTGGGCAGAAATTTTGTAGTTTAGAGATTTGCAATGATGGTAACTTGATGAATTGGTTTTTTGAGTGTGGTGCAAGTATGGTAGGTTGCTGAGCTTTGAGGAATTACATGGTGGTCTGGATTTGATTAAGTATTTGTCTTTTGTTATTTACAATAATGTAGTATGATATGAAATTCCTATGATATGATGAGTTTCCCTTTGTTTTCAAACCTCTTTCTTGGGGTTAGTTTTATGTTTTGTTTGAGGGCAAGTAAAGGCTAAGTCTGGGGGAGTTGATATTATGTGGTTTTCGGATTTTATAACCCATGTATTTGTTAGTTTTAGAGTCTTTTTCAGGTCTATATACTATATATTAGGTTTTTTGAGCATTTGGGATAACTTGGAGAAAGTGGAGCAAAATCGATAAATGAAAGATGCAGTTTCGGATATGACTTTCAAAAGTTTGAAATTGATTGAAAGTTTTCCTAGTACTAAATTTTACCAAACCGGTGCCAAAAGAAATATATGGAAGTTAGCTTTCAGCTCTAACTGGTTTAAAGTGATTCTCTTGTCTGTAGCTCAAGATATGGCCGTATTATTGATGACATGTCTGATCTGCCGCAAGCTGAAGAAATTGTCCAACTCTCTGAGATCGTGTCGACCGACACAGGGAGTTGTGTCGATCGACACGGATTCTGTCATAGGCGATTTTAAGTTTAAGAATTTCCTTTTTTCCCCATATTTTTATTGATTTTCACATACATATTTTACATGGTTTTGGAGCATTTTCCACGATTTAACCAGGATAAATAGGAGAATCAAGAGATGGAGCATTTGGGAAAGTCTTGGATGATTTGGAACGAAAATGGAGAATTTATCGAAGAAGATAGAAATCGATCAACGGGAGCATTAGTCGGCCAACTCGTTTAGGTCGGCCAGAAGAAAAGAAATTTTTTTATGGGCCTTTCTCCAAAACCTAATGTCTTAAGGATTCATTGCCGAGCCCATGCACATCTACTGAGCTATATATATATATACTCTCCTAAGCAGAAGGATTAGGTCAAACCTTAGAGAAGCAACCAACCCTTGAAGATCTGAAATCAAAAAGTCATCAAAAATCTTCTCTTTGCCTCAAGAAGCTAATTTGTTCCTAAGGTCCTTGGAAGTTCTACTTACTAAGGATTTTACAGAGAGAGAGAGAGAGTTACGACTTGTTCTATTTCTTAAACTCTACTCTCTACTTTTATGCAAGTTATTGATATTAATGCTAATTATATGGTTTTTCTTGCTATGTGTTAGTAGGTTACTTGTTAGATATAGGGTTTTCAATGGTTTTATAGATCTTTACAGCATTTAATATGATATGATCATTATTGACTCTCTACTTTAATGGTATTTCATACAATATTTTTACTTGATCACTTAGGATATTGATCTCTAGGTTTTGCTACTCTATACACCATTTTGTAGTGAGATCATAACATGGCTTTTAGTAGGTGATCTCGTCCTTGTGCAAACCAATGTTTGGCTTGGAAGGTCATGCACAAGTAGATCAATGTTTATTGCATGTGTTAGTCACCTTAGATTTAAAACCAATGTTTATGGTCTAATGGTTAATTCATAAGTGTAGTTTCGTGAGAGATTGGTAACTACATACTTATGCCTTATGTGTTCAAAAGTCTATTGATTGTTGGTTATATGCTGATCTATATATCATGTGAATTTCTCTTGGTACAACACCTTTAATCCATAAGTTACAAGACAAGATACTAGTTTATTACCTAGATTTACTTAAGGCTTTCCAGTTAAAAATTGAAACTTGTCCTAATCTATTTGGAATCAATAACCTTTCATACTACAATTGTACACAGTGCACTTGCAGTTAGTTTAGGTGAAATAATTCACACATCAACCCCATATTGAAAAATGAAACATCTAGGTCGTCCGTAATATTTATAAAAGAGATTTTTTAGCCATTGTTTAGGATATGCTTTATTTATCTTTTTGTTTTTTTTATAGAGAGATTGTTTTAGAGATAAGAGATTTATTTGAACCCTTTTTGTTTCTCTTATGTAATCTATTCAATACATGTTGGTTGTTCCATTCACCATGTCTGAGTAGATTCATAGCTAGGTTTAAGCTTTTTAAAGGGAATAATGAATCAAAGCTAGAAATTTTTTTAAACTAGGGAAAACTTATAGTTATTCATCTAACTTGTGCTTAATCATTTGAATCTGGACTGATCACCTAGAATTTAAGTCTTAGGTTTATTAACTGCAATGGAAGTTGAGTTAATTAACTGGAACTTAGTTTAGATGAGCAAGTGGTTCTAATTGCAAATGAATTTGGATTAGATCACTTGTGAACTTAACAAACTTTATTGAATGCATGCTTAAATTGTTAAATCTCGCAAAAAAATTTGATTTTCTAGCTGCCTAAGCATAGTTAGATTTTCCAACGGAAGCTAGACTTCTATAGTTATGTGATTTGTGTTTAAGAACAACACTTAATTAAATTTTCTAGTACTTCCTACTTGATTTGAATTTCTTGAGAATTATTACCCTACGTCCAACGCATTTCCCAATCATTTTAACAACTTAAAAGTCATCGTATTCTTTTTTTTTTTTGGGATAAATGTTAAATTTTATTCAAACAAAAAAATGTTTTTACATCCAAGATGCTAGCAAATAAATAGAAATCAATCTATATACAATCATTATGAGTTTGGATTTTAGCATGGAGGCCGAGTAGCAATCCATGCTTGAAATCCATTCTCATACAGTGAATCTCCGAGGAGCCTAATCGAACTAAATAAGTTCTTCATGATTCTATCAATCCGTTTAACAAGTTGTTGCGATGTAGAGGGGTGATCTCCATGCCTGCGACTATTTCTCTCAACCCATATATGATAAAGAACATCATGAAACAAATACTTCATAAAAAAGGATTGAATCCTACTACGGTGTGGCCTAGTGAGGCAAGTGACAATGCAACTCCAATCAATTGTGAATTCACGCGGGAAAACGCCCGCCCCTAGCTCCTTCCAAATCTGCATGGAGTATAGGCAATCAAAAAAAGTCACCGCGTTCTTATTTTATTGTCTTTACATTACTATTTCATTGTCTAGCTTAACTATAAACTAGAAATTATTGTGTTTTGAAGAGTCTTTGTGGATTCGACCTTGATATATTACAGCTGCACAACTGTGCACTTGCAGTATTTTTAAAAGTGAAATTTTATTCTACATCATAGCATCTCTCATAGAGAATACCATGATCCATGAGATCCGTCTTATCCACGGAGATGAGATCAACGGTCTTGTAGGAATAGTTACCATACCATGTAGTGTTCAAACTGCGTTGAGCAATTCTTGCAGAGGCGAGATCTCTTGAGCTGCCCTCGTAGACGGTAAAGAGTATGAGATGGCAGAGTTCTGGTGGTAGTGAAATGATGTTGGTGTTGGTGTTGTTCATGGTTCTTCAGGAAAATCAGAGGAGTAGTTTGAGAGAATATGAGTTATTTTTTTAATGGAAACCACATTAACTGAAGGGAACTAAGATGTAAATAAATATAAATGTTCAAATGTGACTTTTAGGGTCTCGACGTGAGTGTTTGTGTTTCTTTGTGAAGTGTGTTAAATACTCTAATCACATTTGATTAGAGTAACAATGATGACAATACACGTCATACTAGGCACCTAGTTGAAGTTAGTTGTGACATTACAAATAATGCAATTAATGTAAAAATAAAAAAAAATTTAAAGAAATTAATCATTGCTCTTGGATAATCCCCTCCATATGAGAAATATTTGGTCATTTTCACTTGAAAAAAAAATTAGAAATACCAACATAACCACAAATAACCACATATTGATTAGTAATTTTAGTTATACCCTCCTTAGTTTTTTAATACCAAGTTATGATGTAATACATTATTCCATTACTCTCAATAATTCCTGTTTTTCTACTAATTCTTTATTTCATTACTCTCAGTAATACATAGTTTAATAACCAATGCAATTTCGTAACCGACCCCACAAACCAACCCAATTTCGTAACCGACCCAACAAACCAACCCAATAACCGATGAGATCGTTCAATAACCAATGAAATTTCGTAACCCACCCAACAAACCAACCCAATAACCGATGAAATCGTTTAATAACCAATGCAATTTCGTAACCGGCCCAACAACCAACCTGGTAATCGATGAGATCGTTCAATGATCAATGCAAGTTCGTAACCAACCCACCAAACCAACTGAGTATCCATTTATGAAAACCTTCCATTTCAGTGAAATCATATTCATAAACTGCTAATACAACTAATATCGAGTGGTAGATTTCAGCAAATCGGCGTCAATAGTGGTCACTGGTGGGAGGTGCGTACAACGGTTGCTCGAATTCCGTTGGTTAAATCTTCCTAAATCGGGTTTGGTTCACATAATTTGCTCTCTTCTAATTGGTCCACATGTATGAGAAACTTTTTGAATAATCCATAAAAATTAATAATTTACGTCGAATAAAAATAAAAAAGGAAAAATGATGGGATGGGAGATTAGGTTCGGAGGGACACGTTCGGGAGGCAGGTTCGACCGGAGGGAAAAACGGGATTAAAAAATTTCTTTTAAATAGAAGGAGTATTGTAGAATGGGTAAAGTATTTTAGATTTTTGCTTTCTCATGTGGAGTACTCCAACAATTTATCCAAATTTTCTCATTAAGGGTTTTTCTTTTATTCTTATTAACACAATAAATTCAGATGATCCGGTTTATTCTCCAAGCAATATTCCATACAATTTCTGGTACTTGAGCAAAACTCTAGAAGATCAGGGAGAGTGTAGGCACATTTTCATGATGATTCATAAAACACATTTTTACCTTTCCAGGTTGCAATCAGAAACACTAGATAGTTAAACACAAATTCAAGACTTGATCTTACACTACTTTAAACTTCTCAACTGGATAACACCACCAAGACTTAAACTCGCTTCTCGTGAATACGCGTACGCTCATAAAAGGGAGAAAGTAAAGCCCTTAACCGAGAAACTAAAGGAGACACCACAAAGATTATTTACTTTCTCTTCTTTTAACTTGGACCCCTTAATAGCTAGCCTTAACTCTACTTTAGAACCGTTGACTATCTACGTGCGCTACCAAAGAGCCGTCGCGTAGGCCAATCAGAGCAAGCAAAATTTTGGGGCCCTCAAATAGTAATAAAAAAAATTGGTCTTCATTTTCATAAAGTTGTAAATAGTCTAGTGGTAAAGTTGCAAATGGTGGAAAGAAAAAACTAGTTTGGCCTTAACTAGTGACATATTCACTTTTCTTTCCTTTTTTTAACAAATTTTATAAAATAAAAGATTTTTTGTCAAATTTTCAACAAATAATCAAAGGTATCAACCATTTTTTCTCTCTTATATCATCTTCTTTAAAAGTCTACGAGTGGCCTTGTGATGTGATCATGGATAGCCCAGAGACTAAGGTAGCTGAGGAAGGTGAAGCACATACTGATCTCGAGCTTAAGGAGACTAGAGAGGGAGATCAAGAGCAGCTTGTAGCTGAGGAAGCTAAGGAAGAAGAGGAAGATGACTTAAACATTCCACCTGGTGCTATGACAAGATCCAAGGCTCAAAAGTTCCATTAAGCTTTCCACAAGTTACTACATTCTATCCAGGGCAATCTTGAGTGTGCTAATCCAACCATATTGGTTGTGATATAAGCCACTTAAGAGATTATCAAGAGAGGTATTGTGACTTGCACTCTTTTTCCCTTGGTTTGATTTTGTCCCATTGGGTTTTCCAAACAAGGTTTTTAATGAGGCTTGTTCACAACACTTATAAAAGGCCTCTTGATGAAACCCATACCATTTATACTCCTAATTTTGTGCATGAAGAAGGAAGGGAGCCTAGTCAAAGCTTATGTTTAATTCTAGTCTAAGTGTTTTATGTTTCATTAAGTCATTAGTTGTATTTCTCTTCCCTCTCTGTTTTCAAACTCTATATGTACGCTTTCTTTGTCTTCTTTTCAGATTATCAAACCTTTTATTATCAAAATCCTCTCTAAATTGTTTGATCAAACACTTTCCTTGCTTAGTTGTATTCGGATCTTGCATCCTTGCACAAAAACAAGTTTCTTATCTAAGGTATTCAGATTTATCCTTGCCTAAGATAAGCCACAAAAACTTTTAGGGTTCTTATCCTTCCCTGGATGTTTCCCTTTGAACCTCCATCCATCAACCCATTCCATCCATCCACATAAGCATTCATTACCATTGCAGCACTTGTTTCATCATCATCTATTGTGTATCACTCACTGAATCAACTTGAATTATCAACCAGCCACAAAGAGCATCAAAGGGACATGATCCTATCACTTATGATCACATCACCTTGATTATCAGAATTTCAAGAACCAAAACCCTAATATAAGAGATTAGAGCATGGGTTCCCTACTTCCCTAAAACTCTCCATTAAAATTGGTTAAGAGAGCGACACAGTTAGGGTTAGTACAAATTTTATGCATAGAGATATTATGTAGAGAGGAGGAAAACACTTACTGATCTTAGATTTAGGGTTTTGTGTTTCTAGATCTCAATTGCAGAAGAGATGCAAATGTTACACCTCCTACCGTACCACTGAGAACCCTACCTGAGTTACCGTAACTTGAGAAAACATCTTCTATTCATCTTTGATGTCGGATACCTAAATAAGGTTGGACGATATTTTTTTTGTTTTGAATAGTGTTCCTTACCGCTCTAAATCCCATCGAATTTTTATAGTAAAGGAATAACAAACTAGAAGTTATTCGACGTCATATTCAAACTTGTAAATCATAATAAATCTATCAAACGACGGAGGAAGAGTTTTGAAATAAAAAAGAGGAGAGAGAACATCTCAAACGAAATCTTTTTTTTTTCCTTATGCCATAAAGCTTATATAAAGAAAGAAAAAACCATGGAAGGTGGTTTTACATTCATCATAAAAATCAAATCAACGAGGAACTCCAAATACAAGGGTCCAAAAAGTCCAAATAAAAAGTACTAGTAAATATTGATATTGTTTGTCCACGTAACATGCATGAGATTCTGATCATTGGGGTTGACGAAGAAAGTGTAAACAAAGGAAAATAGTGAACACACGCGCTTTCACAATGCGCGTGAGTCCTCCTCTCTTTCCCTCCCTGTATTTCGCTCTTTCCCAACTGGCACAAAGCAAGCAAGCTGCATCACTTCCCATTAATTCTCACCTCTCTCCCCTCTGAAACCCTAATTCTCTTACTTATCGCTCTTCCGATGCCGGTGCCTGATATCGACGACCTCCGAAGTTTGACGGAGCTCATCTCCTCTCTCCTCGACCGTATTCCGAAGCTTCTTAGCTTCAAGTGCAAATGGTCTTCGATTCGCGCCAAACTCGGCGATCTCAGGACTCAGCTCACCGATTTCTCCGACTTCGCTGGGACTTCTTCTAACCAGCTTGCTCTAGATCTTCTTCTTTCGGTTCGTGAGACGCTCGATGACGCCGTTTCTGTTGCGACGAGGTGTGAGGGACCAGATTTGGCGGAGGGAAAGCTGAAGACGCAGAGCGAGGTCGACTCGGTCATGGCGAGGCTCGATCGCCATGTGAAGGATGCTGAGGTTCTTATCAGGAGCGGCCTTCTCCAGGATAACGGCATAGTTTCGGGATTCTCGATTTCATCGAAAAAGGAGGCGGTTCGCTTAGAGGCGAGGAATCTGGTTATCCGATTGCAGATCGGCGGAGCAGAATCGAAGAATTCGGCAATTGACTCGTTGCTTGAACTACTTCAGGAGGATGATAAGAACGTGATGATAACCGTAGCTCAGGGAGTTGTCCCCGTTCTGGTCCGGCTGCTCGATTCGAGTTCTTTGGGTATGAAGGAGAAGACAGTAGCCGTAATATCTAGAATATCGATGGTGGAGAGCAGCAAACATGTGTTAATAGCTGAAGGCTTGTCTCTCCTGAATCACCTCCTTCGACTCCTTGAATCAGGAAGTGGCTTCGCGAAAGAGAAGGTATGTATTGCTCTGGAAGCCCTGAGCTTGTCAAAGGAGAACGCGAGAGCGATGGGTTGCAGAGGTGGAATCTCGGCTCTACTGGAAATCTGCGAAGCCGGGACTCCAGGCTCCCAGGGTTTCGCAGCGGGGGTCTTACGGAACCTAGCTACATTTGCAGAAACCAAAGAGAATTTCATGGAAGAAAACGCGGTAGGGGTTCTCATATCTCTGGCTTCCTCGGGTACGCCTCTGGGTCAAGAGAATGCGGTAGGATGTTTGGGTAATTTAACTAGTGGGGATGAGAATCTGATGATATCGGTGGTTAGGGAAGGAGGAATCCAGTGTCTAAAGAGTTTCTGGGATTCAGCTTCCACTGGGAAGAGCCTGGAGGTAGCAGTTGTGCTTGTGAAGAATTTAGCGTCGTGCCCTATAGTGAGGGAAGTTGTTATAAGCGAAGGATTTATCCCTCGCTTGGTTCCAGTGCTGAGTTGTGGGGTTCTAGGTGTGAGAGTCGCAGCTGCGGAGGCTGTGTCTTCACTGGGTTTCAGCTCGAAAAGCAGAAAAGAAATAGGGGAAAGCGGATGCATGGGTCCGTTGATTGATATGTTAGATGGTAAAGCCATGGAAGAGAAAGAAGCAGCTTCCAAAGCTCTATCAAGCTTACTGGTATGCAGGAGCAACAGAAAAATGTTGAAGAAGAGTGAGAAGGGTATAGTGAGTCTTGTACAGCTCTTGGACCCGAAGATGAAGAAATTGGACAAGAGATACACAGTGAGTGCGTTGGAACTGCTTGTAAACTCGTGTAAGAGATGTAGGAAACAAGTGGTTGCTGCGGGTGCATGCTTGCATCTACAAAAGCTGGTGGAGCTGGATGTTGAAGGAGCTAAGAAATTGGCTGAGAACCTTGGCCGGAGTAAGATTTGGGGCGTATTTGCGAGGCCATAGGAGGGACACGTTATTAACCTGTATGTAACAAACATATTATATATTTTCCGGATTCGTTTTTCTGTGTTTGCTGTTTGATGATTGATTGTTCATAAGGCTTGGTTGATTGAAGAGGTAGGGAGAGTAATTGCTGATTAGTCTGTAGACAAAAATAATATCTTTGTAGAGTTTGTAATCATCCTCTTTTATTAATATTTGTTTTCGCAAGTGCTTGAATGATCTATCCAAGTGATTATATATGTCCTGTCTGATTTTGCAGACGTAAATCGAATAATGTTGGTCGAAAGCACATGGCAGTGGCCCCATATGATTGTTACGGCCGTTAAGTTGTTTAGCTCATAATAATTCTAATATAATCCTTTTTTTGTTCACAAGTCGTATCGGTTGCAGATGAATTACAACTCATCTTTCTTAAACGTATGTAAGTTACATATAGAGAGCATATTATTAAACGACGGAGATGGATTTGAATAGAAGAAAGCATATGTATCATTTAGTTGATACTGTATAGAGAGACTTGAGTTGCTGACTGATCAACCTGCTGCTGTGAATAGCTGACTGAAGCTCTAGATTGTCAGACCACCATTGTTCTAGCCCGTGCGCCTCGAGAAACTTCTGTTTCCCTTTGGACATGACGAAAAGCTTTGCTGTGTTTACAAGAGGACCACCATTGTTCTCCTTGTTGGCTTGAGTAACTCCATCCTGGTCCTGGTCAGTGTAGTGGCAGCAGATGTAGTCACTGTCGTTTACATATAAATGAGGCACCCATTTTCTCAAATCCACTGGAGATTTCTGATTCTGCCCGTAGAAACCAGGTACCCAGTTCCTGAGCCCACCCGAGACACTATTAGGAGCAATTGGTGTTAAAGGCTCCTCGCTTTTAGGAGGAAGCATTGACATGAGTCTTTTCCAAGCAACACCAGCCTTTTCCCCCATGTTTCTTAAGCTCATAGCCAGAGATATAGAAGGTGGGTTGAACAAATGAGCATCCACAAAGAGCCCTTGTTTGGCCAAGGCTTTACCAACTTGTAGAGCAAAACCAGCTCCTAAAGAATGACCCACAATACATACGTTACTGCTCCCATATCTCTTTGCTACTTTCTGCAACGCCTCCAGAGCCACCTTAAACCTCACAGAACCTTTAAGGCTCTCCCAAGCTAGAAACCGCAGGTCATCCTCAATGTCCCGTCTCATTGTAAGACTCTTTAGTATTGTTCCTCGCAGGGCAAGTACTGCCCGTGGTGCCCCACTGGGTCTCATCACCACCAGATCAGCCATTGCAGCTGCTCTGTCCCACTCAAGGACTGCCCCGAATATCGATCCATCTCTCTCGTCGATCAGCGTTTCCGATAACTTGTACTTGAAAGGAATCCACCATTTGGGGGCCAGAGCGTTTTCCTCGTTTCTCTTCTCTTGTCTGTCCAGTTCAAGTAAGTATGCTGCTTGTATAAAGCACGCCATTACTGTTCTCTTGTAGTTGGGCTCCTTCCTACATATCCACCCAAAGACATGTTAGTACAAATCAACAGACAGTTTTGATTCTTAGAAACATGAACCATTTAGTAACTACATTGACCAGAATGCAAAATCTAGTCCTGGGAGAGATTAAGCTGAAACAAAATATCCGCAATTAAGCAAGTAGATTTGAAACAGAGCAATAATCACTTACCAACTGGAATTGATGAGGTCTCTCCAATTAGGAGAAGCAACGTTTCGAGGTCCCGAGACGTGAAACGCGTACGGGTGATGGGTTTCCTCTTCTTTCATCACCACCCTTCTCGGAGTCGCCGGTGAGGAAGCCAAGGCGGCAATCATCGCCACGGATTCGGATTCCGTAATATCTTCTTCCATAATCGCCACACGATTCGCCATCAACACTAAAGAAAAAAGCCCTCTTCTTCCCAACTACAACCGAATCAGAGCAGTCTCTCTTAGTCTTAGTGAAGTATGAGGGGTTGTTAGAATTTACTTTGGAGATATGCAAGTGGTATTCGAATTCGATGGCATGGGAATCGGATTCCAGTAGAGAAAACTTGAATTTTGAGATTGTAATTAATAATTGATTTGAAACGCCTGAGATTTGCGGATCTATCAAACGGTCATCTCCTTTTTGTTGTCGGTTTCTGTCTAAATACCATTTACACCCTTTACCTCTCAAGCGTGTGAGCCTTTGCTTCAGAGGGACAACAATTTTGTCCACGCTGGAAGAGTGGAGCCCAATGCAAGCGCGTATGAGTCTGTGTTAGCTTCTTTTTTTTCACCTTTTAAGTATTCCTCACGTTCCAATTATATAAATAGCTTTTTTTTTTCCACAAAACAAACGTTCATTAATTTCATAACATGTTAAAATACAAATCATTCTAAATTTCAGTTAGAGAAATAGGAACACCACCATTAAAAAAAAATATATAATGAAAATGAGTTAAACTATAGGCAATATGATTACAGGCAATATGATTACAATGATGATTTACATGATGAAAATAGCAATTAACAAATTTGAGTTTCCAAAAGAAAATATCTTTCACAAGGTTAATGATGGACCTATCTTGCACGTTTCCTTGTAGAATTTTAACCAATAATTGATTGTCCCCTTCAAAAGTTATCCTAGTGAATCCTAGTGACCATGTATGTTGCATTGCCATGAGAAGAGCTTTTCCTTCCGCTTCTAGAATTGAGGACGATATTCCTAACTTAGCATGTCCCCATGATATTGCATTGCCTGCTTCATCTCGGACTATCCAACCCGAAGCCGTTTGTCTTGTTGTTGGTTCATACGCCGCATCATGATTACATTTGAGATCTCTTGGACTCGGTTTCTCCCATTTATTGATAATAATAGGTAAAACATTTATGGGTACAATATTTTTGGGAGTTTATTATGGTACTTGAAACTGTTTCATCATAGAAGAAAATCTGTAGCCATTCTCTTGTATCAGCTAGAGCATATTGCATTTCCCTTGTAATATTAACCGGTTTATGATCGAAGATTAGACTGTTTCTTGATTTCCATATTCTCCAGAGAATCCAAAAAGGAAAAAATCGATGGAGATTAGATAGTCTTGTATCAGCAGAGAAATCTAATAACAACCTGCATTTCTTCATCATTATCAATGGGGAAGAAAGATATATCATATGGTAGATTACTCCGCCTCCAAAACATCGATGAAATCGGGCATTCAAAAAACAAATGAGAGATTGATTCTTGACCATTACAACATCTTTGACATGTTGTGTCGATATTAACTCCTCTGGAAATTAATCTTGTCGCCATGGGTAGGGATTTTGATAGTATTCTCCATAAGAAATGTTTTATCTTCGGAGTAATTTTCAACTTCCAAATCCTCTGCTTTAGTTCCAGATCTCCATGAGGTTGGTTGAGGAAACCTACATTATCATCTAAATCCTCCACAACATAACCTGACTTGACCGTATAAATACCAGAAGTAGTATAGTCCCAAACTGCTATATCCTCATCCATTTGAGTAGGAAGATAAATTCTTTGGACTAGTTCAACATCGACTGGATTTAAGTGTAAGTGTAGAGCATCTAAATTCCAAGTCCATCGTGAATTTACTTGATGCATTAGATCTCTAACTAAAAGATTAGGCTGATCATTTGATGCGGTAGTGACTATCGCTGGTCTTGGAGGAGAAGTTTGAATCCAATTATCTTTAAATACTCTTGTGGTCAGACCATTTGAGATGTTAAAACGAACTCCTTTCTTTAAAACTTGCAAGCCATAAAGGATAGAACTCCACCCAAAGGATTGTTTTTTCTTCGCTGTAGCTTGAAGCACATTAACATCTTTGTAATAACGTGCTTTAAATAATCTCGCAAACAAAGTATTTGGTTCTTTTAACAGTCTCCATGCTTGTTTTGCAAGTAAAGCATCATTAAATTTCTCCATATCTCTGAATCCAAATCCACCTTCACTCTTTGGTCTCTTAAGTTTTTCCCAAGCCACCCAAGGTATACCTTTTTGTCCTTCATTCTTATCCCACCAAAAACGTAGAAACAAAGAATCTATTTCTTGACAAATCAACTTAGGAAGTTTGAAAACAGTCATGGCATAAACAGGTTTTGACATCGCAACTGATTTTAACAGCACCTCCTTATCCGCCGGTGAAAGATATCTAGTAGACCAATGAGATGTACATCGTTTTATAGAAGTAGTGATAAACTCAAACATCTCCTTCTTTTTACGACCAAACTGATCCGGAAGTCCTAAATATTTACCCCCACCACCTTGATTAGGGATAGATAATTCTCTGCAAAGTCTCACTTGTTTATCCTCTTGAATGCGGCTTCCAAAAGTAATCAATGACTTAGAAGGCAGCGAATATTTTCTTGAGAGTTCTACAATTCGAAACACTTGCTCTACAAAAAAATAATGAGTCATCTGCAAACATGAGGTGTGTGACTGATGGAACTCCATTCCCAATCTTTATTCCTTGAATTTTGTTATGGTTGGATGCCTGTTTAACCATATGGCATAAAACATCCGCACATAAAATGAATAAATAAGGAGATAAAGGATCTCCTTGTCTAATACCTCTCTCTGGGGTAACATGTCCTTTAGGATTACCATTGATAAGAACCGAATATGTAACTGATCTTACCAAACCCATAATCCAATTTACCCATATTGGTGAAAAACCAAGTGAAAGCATTGTTTTTTCAAGGAAATTCCACTCTACTCTATCATAGGCTTTGGTGATATCTGTTTTGATAGACATATAAGTTTGGGAAACTCTTTTTCTGCTCTTAAGAGAGTGCATAAGTTCATGAGCTATCAAAATATTATCAGTTATAAGCCTTCCAGGAATGAACGCAACTTGTTCCTCTGAAACTATCTTTGAAAGATAGACTTTTAATTTGCTGACTAGTAATTTAGAGATGATTTTATAGATAACATTACATAGTCCAATTAGTCTATAATCAGAGAGAGTTTTTGGATCAGTGATTTTGGGGATTAAGCATAAGTTAATGTGATTCACCTTGGGGCTCAGAGATGCGGAACTAAAAAAAGTTCTTACCTCTTTACACACATCTTTACCTACAATATCCCAACATTTTTGATAGAATCTTGCTGTTAGTCCATCTGGCCCCGGAGCCCTATCAGGTCCAATAGAGCAAAGTGCATTAAAGATCCCCTCATCAGTGAAATCAGCCGTGAGAGCTTGGTTCATCTCTGGTGTAACCGTCTTAGGGAAGTTGGAAAAAATATTTTCATCTATCCTGTTGTGAGATGAAGAATATACTGACTGGAAATATTCCTCAGCTTGAATTCCAATTTCCTTTTCTCCTCTATACTCCACTCCATCATGGTCTAGAATAACTTTCATTCGATTGCGGCTAGTCCGAGATTTGACACAAGCTTGATAGTATTTAGTATTGCGATCTCCATATTTTGACCATCGAGTTCTGCTTTTTTGTTCCCAATACTGTTCTTCTTGGCGTTGTGCTCTTTTCAACTGAAAACATAGTGTTGTGATCCTCCTTGGGTTTGGATTGACTTTAATAAACTCCAGTTCCATCTCCTCTTTGATTTCTTCGATATTTTTTGCAGAGTTTAGTTTAATGTTCTTCTTGAATTGGGACATGGATTGACGACATTCTTTGATACGATCCGAAATAGATGCTTCTAGACGGCAATACGAGAATTCCATCCTCTGATAACCGATTGCTTGAATCCTGGTTCTTCGATAAGTCTTTTATCAAAATAAAAGACTCTGTTTTGAATGGTTGATGATTCTGCTTCAATATCAACAATAAGAGGGCGATGGTCTGAGCACAAAAGATATGGTAGAAACAGAGCTTCGGAAGCCGGAAACAAAGTCTTAAATTCGTTGTTTACTATTGCTATATCTAAGCAAACTTGGATTAGTTCATCACCTCTGTTTCCATACCAAGAGTAACGATTTCCTTGGGATTGCAGGTTTGTGAGATCACAACTTGTAAACATGTTTCTAAAATTGCGGAAAGACCAATCTCCTCGATTTGGTTCTCCTTTTTCTCCATGTTGTTTAAAATTTCATTGAAGTCGCTAACAAGTAACCATGGTCCTTATCTTTGTGCATTCAATGTTTGAAGTTGATCCCATACTAAATAACAATGTTTTTGTATGGGATAACCATAAACACATGTAAAATATATAGAAACACCATTAATAATTAAAGATAAGTCAATGATTCGATTACAAGAAGATAACACAGACACTGCGATATCCTTTTTAGTAAGGATCGTTAACCCTCCGCTTCTACTGGAGGTAATACTACAACTGAAACAAACCCTAAAAAGCTACTGAAATATCATAAACAACATTGTTTTTATTTTGAGTTTCTATTAAACATAAGATATCAAGGCGATGAAGACGACATAGTTTATTAATATATAAATAAGTAGATGGTCATGCGAGACCGCGACAGTTGAAGGATCCGACTCTCATGGAACCGGTGGGGGTACCGGGCCCCGCGCCTCCGTCTGTGTTGTCTGAATCGCCTAAGTCAATCGTCACCGTCTTGTGAATCTGGCTCAGGACCGCCAGATCTTCTCTGTCTTCATGATTGTCTTGTGCACTTCTCTTTCGCTTCATGGAAGAACTTGCTTCACCCTCTTCATACTTTGCATCAAGGTTAGAGACAGGGCACTTACCTTTTGTGTACTTTGCATGTAAGTATCGGAGACGCTCTGCAGTAAGTTCCGTGTCTTCAAAAACATCCGGGATCTCCGATGAATTCATGTAACTTTGAGCATACTGTGCCATATCCTCTTCTGTTGCGATGATCGTGAGTGAGTCAGAGTTGTTAGTCCTTGCTAATCCTCCTGATGTTCGAATAGGTGAGTAAACCGGTGAGTAATACGGTGAAAAATCATGCACTCCGGAGATAAATTCACCCTCTCTGTTTTGCAGGTTCTCTTTTTGTGTCACACTTGGATCTTCCTGGATCACTCGAGAAACAACAAAACTATTGTTGTCGCTGCTGTCTCCTAGGTTGACATCGTTTGATGACTCCATTGCAACATCATCGTTGTTGTGATCACCATTGTTTCCGTCATCGCCATCGGAAGGATGATCGTTGTCTCCATCATCTTCGAAATCCAATGTACACTCACGAGAATCATGACTGAGAATCCCACATCTTGCGCAGAAATTCCTGAGTCTCTCAAACTGAAACTCAACCAAAGTGTTTACCCCCTCAGTAAACTGGAAATTACGGCGAAACCTCAAAGGATTATCAATGTTCCAGAGAAGTTTCACTTTTGCAAACTCTGTTTGGTTTGAATTCTCATCAAACTCCACCGTCTCTATTTGTCCCATCTGACCACCAACATACGCGACCATCTCTTGTGATAAAAAGTCAAGAGGGATTCCCTTAATCTTAACCCAGAAGGGGAAGATTTTGAGTTCTTCTTCACTGATATCGGGAAACCATCGATGAACGGAGATCATCCAATCATTGAAATCCCATGGACCCTTGCGAAGTACCCAGTTCATGGCTTCTTCTGATTGAAATACGAACTGTGCACGACCGTTACCCTACATCCTTCCTACACAGGAATTTGTGAAACCCCAGACACGAGGAAGATTTGCGATGAGAGCACGCAGGTTCTGTTTTCGAGGGTTTACAGTAACCACAATCAAAGAATAACGGTTCACTGACTGTGCTCTGTTTCGGAGCGATGCCGGTGGAAGTACCGGTTCATCCTCAAAGCCCAAATTGAAATTCTGCAGTTTTTGATTGATACGATCACTCATGATTTTAGTGATTTTTTCTGTTGTAGTAATCGAAAGAAGTAGATTATTGTCAGCCAGTGAAACAGATTTATAGAGAGAGATATCAGGAGGCTTAACGGTTGTTGAATCCACAGAAAAATCTGGGATAAACAAACCGTCTAGAGCAACCGCTCTCAACGGATACAAACCGTTATCATAATTGCATAACGGAAAATAGCCGCTTTCTGTTAACTCTGTTGATTGTTTCACTCATGTTACTTGTTGTTTAAGAGCCAGGGAGAAAGTCGGAGATGAATTCCGATGAGGAGAACATCGGAAAAGTAGTTTTTGATGAGGATCGCCATCCCAATCGCCTATGCAGAGAAAAGGCGCCATTGTTAACGATATGTATTATTGGTAGGAGAGCCTTTAATTATATAAATAGCTTTTCTCGATTTTTCTACTAGAAAAATGACCCAAAAAAATATGGACTATCGAGAAGTGGACCAAAAAATTCAATCTATTGTTGACTTTTGATTTAAACCAAAACTCTACATTTTGTACGTCATTTTAAACCTGCTGTACTGTTATACCTTATAACATATTACTCAAAATAGAGTCACTCTAAAATAGAGGAGTTAAGTTTTACTCCAACCATACTTTATTTTAAAATAAAAAATGGTATCATAATTAAAAAGTTAGAATGATAAATCTAATTACTCTATATTTGGAGTAATTCTATTTTTTACTCTATTTTAGAGTTGGAAATAGAATATGATTGAAAAAGATTTACTTCAAAAATGGGGTTTAAAGTGAAAGATAAAGTGGGATTGGAGATGGTCTTAACACATCCATCGTGTAATCAAACATTTGCTTAGATAAATAGAATCTCAATGACAAAAGGAGACCCATCGGTAATTCCATTTAGTGTTACTTGATAAGTGAAACGATCTTTTTAGAGTTGTTTTTAGACTATTAAAACTTGCAAAAATCAATGTTCTACACACGTTTTCAAAAAAAAAAAGAACATTACACCATTATGCAGTGACAGATCCAGAAAATTATTTTACTGGGATCAATTTTATTATATTATTTAAAATAAATTATATTAAACATCGATAAGATATACTGTTTTTTTTTTATCGTCCAATAAGATATATGGTAAGATATATCATCCATATTTAAATTGTATATAAAATTCCAAAATTTTAAAAACAAAACACAACGTATTAGAAATTTTAAATGTGTATGAATAAAAGTTAAATCATCTTGACATACAAGAATATTTTGTACTTTTAAAATTATATATTTGTTTAAGGTAAATAAAAGATAAGTTTATTTATTTATTTAAGAAATAATTAGAACCTTTACAAAAAAAAGATTTTCATTTTGTGCCGTACTTAATGCAATATATTGGACATTACAAAATGTTAGTAAAACACGATAAAGATCATAAATAAAAAAATTTTGTGTTTAAATGAGTTCTTAATCATGAATTAATTAGGTGAATTAAGGGAGAAAAAAATAAAAACAAATATAAAGGTAAATAAAACAAGTGTGAGTGACTTGAACAAAATAAAAATATAGTGGGTTCATTAAAGAATTTTTACCGGGTGTATTTAATAATATACCTTATAAA
Organism: Euclidium syriacum; assembly: GCA_900116095.1. Taxonomy (NCBI): domain Eukaryota; kingdom Viridiplantae; phylum Streptophyta; class Magnoliopsida; order Brassicales; family Brassicaceae; genus Euclidium; species Euclidium syriacum. The sequence continues at coordinate 1,180,249 of FPAK01000024.1, forward strand.
TACAATAGGAATATGTGATTTTAGTAAAATCAGCTAACCCCATTTAATTATAAGTGGGTTTGCCTCTGCCATTGTGCCACAAGATATTTGTTTTCTATGTTCAAATGTTGTTAAACAAATAATTGGCATTTAATAATTGGGCCACATTGTACCATCGAAATATTAATCTCGAAACTAATATATCGATCAATTTATAGTTTAAAAATCCAAAAATTATATCGCGATTAAACTCCGCCTACTCCATGATTTTTTTGTTAGATGTTAGGTTCAGACGATTAATGCCTACCGCGTATTATAGAAAATGTATCATCTGCAAAGAGGAGATGATTAACATGCTAGCTCTCTGTTTAGAAACTCAAAACCATAAAAAATTCAATCTCATGCATTTTATTACATAAGATCGGTAACATTTTTGTGAAAAGAATAAATATAAAAAGAAATAGAAGATCCCCTGGATGTCTAGAGAGAATAAACCCTATTTGAGGAATCGTACTAGTAAGAAGGAGTAAGAAAAAGATTGAATGCACTCCATTGTCCATACTCCATAGAATCTACTGCGGGTGAAATTATAAGACAAGAGAAGACTTTAGAAAGAAAATCTCACTTAATAATATTGTAAGCTTTGCTCATGTATGTCTTCACATCCAATCCATACTTCTTTATTTAAGATGGTGTGAAATAGTGTAGCGTCTCATGTGATATCAAAATATTATGCGCAATATCTCTTCTCGGGATAAAATCTGATTGATATTGCAAGATTAATGATATAACCGTGTTTTTACGGGTTTCTAACCCATATTTATATAGTCTATTAGGGTCTTTTTAGTGTCTATAGTATGTTTTATAGGTCTAAGGATGAATTGGAAGATTTTGGAGCAAAAAGGACAAAAGAGGAAATATAGAGACAAAACCAAGTTCCAGAAGTTTGGCATTCGTAGGACTACTTATCTGATGATACAGGAAACGATCTATATATCAAAATGAAGATACGAAAGTTAGCTTTCATTTCCAAGTGGTTTCAAGTCGTTTCGTTGTCTGAATCTCGAGTTATGCTCGTTTTAGTGAAGACATGTCAAATATAACGAGAATTGACGAGAGAAAAAAGGAAATTTATATTTCCTATTTCTAATGGGCTTTGAAGTTTCCAATTCTTTTCCTAAAGACCAAAGGACGTCCAAAGCCATTTTTTAGGCTATGCTTTATTTTATTTAGGGTTTTTAGAGAGAGATTGTTTTAGGGAGAAGAGATATCTGAACCCTATTTGTTTCTACTCTTGAATTCTTTTATGCTTTCTATTCAATACATGATGTTTGATTCAATCAATATGTTTGATTAGTTTGCTTGTTAGGTCTAGGGGTTCCATATAAGGTTGATGAAATTGTTGATGCTTTTAAATTGTTAGGGTTTATTCTATAGTCTTCCCATTTGATTGTTCTTAATTACTTGTTCTAGATTGATCACTTGGAACTAAGCCTTTAGGTAATTAATAGATGCGAAAGTATTGTTAATTTTTTGATCTATCTTAGGAAAGCAAGGTGGCTTAAACGCGTAGAAAACTCGGTTTAGGGATCTTGTGAACCAATCAACTTGTGTTCATTGCATATTTAGATTTGGAAGGTTCGCGTAGTGATGTGATCATGGCCAGCAAGGAGGCTGAAGCAGCTAAGGAAGGAGAGAAGCAGTTGGAACCAGAAGGTAATGAAGACCAAGATGGATCAATGGAGCAGTTAGAACCTGAGGAAGTTAAGGATGTTGAAGAAGAAGACCTTTACATCCCTCTTGGACCAATGACAAGAGCCAAGTCACAGAAACTCAAAGAAGCTATCCACTCTCTACTACACTCAATTAGGAGCCAACTTGAGTACGCTTATCCAACTACTCTGGTTGTGATTCAAGCTACTTTAGTCTCATCAAGAGAGGTGTTTGGGATTGCACTCTTTTTCCCTCCTCTTGGTTTTGTCCCAATGAGTTTTCCAAGAGAGGTTTTTAATGAGGCAAAACCAAACACTTTTTCAAAAGCCTCTTGATGAACCAAGGCCCAACTCTATCCTATCTACACCAAAGCCACAGTCACAAGGAGCTTTAATAAGAGTCAAACTTTGTTTTAAATTTTAGTCAAAGTCTTATGTCTTTTAATTATTCTACAGCTGTGTGTTTAGTTTTCCTAAGAGTTTTCAAAAACTATATGTACGCTCCTTGAGCCTTCTTTTCAATCTATCAAACATCTTTTTATCAAAAATTCTACAAACTTGTTTGATCTGGGTAGTGTGTAATATATACTCTGGATGGTGTGTATTATCTATCTCTCTTGGTTTCGTCTTTGGTGTGTAATATCCTAAGGAGATCTAAGTCTGAAAGTCCTTGGAGAATTCCGCAACTCCAGGAAGTTTCAATCATTCCATAGCCGTTTCTCATCATTCATTCAATCCCAAACCATTCACAAAATCATCCACCATCATTATCACATCTGTTCATCATCATCTCTTGCGTGTTCATGACTGAATCACCTCTGAAATCATCAACCTATCACAAAGGGCATCAAAGGGACAAGATCCTATCACCTAGGATCACATCACGTAGGAAACTCGGTGTCTTAGTCTCTAGATATAGGTGTCTCGCGCAGCGAAAGTTGGCGATCACATATTTGTGTTTGTAGTTCTAGACATCTCTTAATAGAAAACCCTAATTAATTTGTTAGCCACAATTTGGATTCTTCTTAAGAATACCCTAGGCTTAACGCTTTTTCCCATCTGATTTACAATAGTTATTTTACATTGTTTTCTTACGTTTTATTTACAATTTACATTGTTTAGCTTAGTCTGAATCTAGAAATTGTTGTGTCTTACCAAGTCCTTGTGGATCCGACCCCTAAGCACTACAATTGCAATTAAAGTCCGTAAAACTAATTGTATTATTTTAGTGAAGATATTCCCTACAATTTTGCATTGTGTATTTTATAAAGTGATAAAATATATCGAAACTCTATAAATTAAGGGTTGTTTGCAAAAATACCCTATAATTTGAAGTCAAAGCTAAAATTACCTTCTTCTTCTGCTTTTTTTTTAGAATCCCACGAATTACCCTTTAAGAATCTGGGTATTCACGCCTATGCCATCACTCAGACTTCTATTAGAGTCTAACTTTTTTTCCAAAAGACAAAAATAAATTTTAGATCTAACTTATTTACGGAACTGCCATCTTCTTCAATTAACCCAACCACCATTAACAACCAAATTTGAGCTCCTAAAGCTTCACAAAACCAATTTTGAACCATTAAAGCTCTATATTAGAGTTGACAACCTTATATTCTCCTATTTTCTCTCTAATTTCATCCAAAAAACTATCTAATTCACGTTTTTAAAATTTAAAATTTTGGATCTCTTGTGATTTTGGTTATTCTTGCATAAAAAAGGTTGGGTTTGTTGGGTATTGGTGTAACTACAAGTTATGGGCGCTTGACCAAGGTAAAAACGAGCTCAAACCCGGATTTAGGTGATTTTTCTCATGATTCGCAGATTTTAAGATTTTTTTCGCAATTTCAGACTTCCCATGAAGTCTGATGAAGTTTGATGGTCAACGAGAGGGTAGTTTTGCAATTGACTTTTAAATTACTTAGACCAAAATTGAAGTCTGAGAAATTCCTTTGAAACAAAAAAAGTCAAGAAAATTCCTCTAATCGAGGCAGAAGGTAGTTTTCCAATTGACCGAAAATTGACTTTTTATTCAGACTTCGTATGTAGTCTAACGAAAAATTGAGTGACTTTGACCGAAATTTGACTTTTTTCAGACGGAATCATAAGTCTGAATTTAAAACAAAGTAATTTTAGTAATTGACCGAAATTTTCAAATGTTGACCAGAATAGGGGAAAATATTTCAGACTTTTATAGCAGTCTGAAAATAAGGGAAAAACGTTTCAGACTTCTTCGGCAGTCTGAAATAGATGAAATCAATCATACTGCTAAAGAAGTCTGAAATCGTAGATTTTGGTCAACGCAAAAAATACACATCTTTTTCTCAGACTTCTTTCGTAGTCTAGCAATTTATTCAGACTGCGAGGGAAGTCTGGGCAGCAAAGACAAACTTCGGTCAATTGCAAAACTAACTCGTACTTTTTGTCAGACTACAAGGGAAGTCTGACATACTTCAGACTTCTCCGCGAAGTCTGACAAAGAAAGTCAAAATTTTGGTCAATTGCAGAAATAACTTATGTTTTTCTCAGATATCTACTGCAGTCTGATAAAAAAAGTCAACGTTTGGGTCAATTGCAAACATACCCTTTTTATCAGACTGCAATAGAGGTCTGCTTTGTAAAATTTTTGTCCGACTGCATCCGCAATCTGCTTTGTAACTTTCTAATTGCAGATATACCCTTTTTGTCAGACTGCAGTAGAGGCCTGACGACGAGTTTTGTCAGATTTTGTGGCAGTCTTGATTGATCAGTTTTTTAAAACCGTATTTTTTTTATTTATTTGTGAAGAATTTGGTTGATTTTAAATTTTTTTAATGTGTGTTAGTTGTATAAGTTCCTCCTGCGTGGGTTTGACGTGCTTATGTTTGGTAATTATTTTTTAGTAAATTTTTGAATAATATTGGCAAGGTAGCTAATAGAGTCAGAGTTCGCGAAGAAGTTTGATATTTCCAATAAGATTTGAACAACTGATATTTTTATTTGAAGTTTGACAACTGTTATTGTTTATGGAGAACAAGTGATAAGAGACCAGACTTGGTATTTTACCTATTTTTTAAGGAGAACGAGTGATAAGAGATCAGACTTGGCATTTTGATTTGTTAAGTTTATAAGCTTTTAACAAATACTATAATGTCTCATTGTAACTTTTCTATTTCCTTCAAAAATTGCTTGATATTAAGTTGTGACTTAACTCTATTTTCTTCAAAATTTGTTTGATATTAGGTTGTGACTTTGTTATGCTTGTCTATATCCTTCAAAAATTGTTAGGTTGTGACTTTGTTTTTTTTTTTGGTATCTTTTGGTTTACTATGTTTATTACTTGTTTCTTGTTTAAATATTTACGTTTATATGCTGCATTTCATTGCTTTTGTATCTTGTATTATTCATGTTACACTAAAAGAAAGTCTGTATTATCCAAATGATCAATACAATAAATTTTTAGATACAAAAGGGATCAAATCAAAAATATCAATGCAATAAGTTTGTAGATACAAAAGGGATCAATATATCAAAAGAAATTTTGGTATTAATCAAATGATAAATACAATAAAAAATGTCAAATATCACTTTAAGACTTCAAAATTAGTCTAATATCAGACTTCGGTTATAGTCTGATATTAGAATTTTGTGGTATGTACCCACCAATTCGATTGCTTCACGTTCCTTGAATCGCCTAGCTAATTCTTCTCTATCTTCTTCTCCGAGTTCCTTGAAATAACACGATCCTCAGAAACCCCAACAACACTCCATTGTCCTAAAACCCAATTCACAAGAGACGATTTCTACACGATTTCTACAAACCAACAACATTTCATTGTCCTAAAACAAAACAATTTAGTTAAGAGTATCATGAAACGATTCTCACGAAAACAACATTCTATTTCCTCCTTATAACTTTAATCCCATATTTAATTTCAAAGGAATTTCAATTCATAACCTCAACTTGAAACTGGAATTCAAATCTGAAAAAGAAATTGTTTTGTAATCAGAAAATAGACACGTTTGTCATCAATTTGTGAATCAATTTTCAGATAGAGTTTACCTTGGATTCGAACACCTCTAGTTTATGTGCATTGGTTGCAGTGGGATCTTTCCAGATAGACAAATAGTCGAGGTCTAGATCCTTCTGTTCTGTTTAGAAATTGCCTCACATCTTGATCTGGATCTATGTTGCGTGGCCACAAGGAGAGTGAAAAGAGCAAAAAAAAAGATTTGTTAGATCATTTTTTGTGAAGCAAAAGATCGTAAATAGAGACAAGATATTACCTTTGGTGTATTTAGCAACTCGTAATGATGACATGTAACTACTCTGGAATGAAGCAAATGTAGTCTAATTCAACAATTCCAATATAAGACTTCAATTGTAGTCTAATATCAGACTTCGCGTTCCTTGAATCACCAATTCTTTTTTCTCTATCTTGTTCTCCAGTACTTGGAAACGAAAGATAAAACAAAGCACAAAAGATTATACAAACAGCCATTAAATACAGTTTCACTAATTCAGTTTTCATCATATAAACCGTAACGAAGAACTCGATTTATCTTGAGTATCATGTGACTATGGCGAGAAGGATAAGCAAACCAAACATCATTTATTCCCCGATAAACTCGTCTAGTTACTATTTCGACATGAAGATTTTTCTGCCTCCGATCTCGATAGACATGAGAAGTCACGATTCTTGGAGTCTTTGGTGTTGAGAACTTCTCACCTCTCCTCTTCTCTGTCCAGTAACAGAACTTGGATCTATGGTCTAGGGAAGTGAATCGGGAACCACCACCACTAGATCTTTGATGTGAGAAGCCATGGTTGTAGCGACGGAGGTAGGCGGACACCGCAAGAGAAGAAAAAAGCATGGGAACCAAATTTAGTTTTTTTTTGTCTTTGAGATCCGCCGTACAGAGAGACGAGAGAGAAGAGAGAGAAACATGTTTTTTTTTTTAGTTTTCATTTATTTTCCTTTTGTTTTCTAAAACTAAAATATAATGTTTTTGTTTAATTTCATTTTAGTGACAACAAGTGGAGGGAAATTTTACCGGGTTTAGGAGAATTGGAAATTTTAATGTTCCCGCATTTAAAAAAAAAATTCAAGTGAAAATTTTCAAAAAATTTAAAATGAGACTTCATATGAAGTCTGAAAAACCATATACATGATCTAGATTAAAATGGCAATCTAAGAAACCCTAAACTTAATAATTACTACTTAAATACCATCATATTATATAGAAAACTTATAGCAAACAACAAACTTGTTTAACATAGTTACAAACTAACCAATATATGTAAATTTAATATTATGAATGATAAATTAACAAACTCAAAAATCTAACCCTATAGATAAAAGCATGATATTCAGCTTCGTATGTACAAAACTCTTATTTTTTAGTTATTTGCTCAATCAAATATATAACTCTATCTTCACACTATTTTATAGTTAATTACACTCCACGAGCAAAACTATGAAGTATGAACCCTAACCCAACAAATAGAGAGCCCCTAAACCCTAAACTCTAACCTACATGGTGTTAGATCCAAATTTATCTCCAACGGTTCAATTTTCAAAAATTTAAATTTATATAAATCAACAATGAGTATGTCTAATTTATCTATCAAAAATTTGTATCAAATGCATTTTTTTACAATTTTTTAGTTTAAATTTCCAAATTCAATATAATTAAGACTTCTCTGAGAAATCAGAGAAACCCCAAAATTATCAGACTTCTCTGGAAGTCTGCGAAACCCTAAATCTAATATTTATCAGTGATAAGTTAAAAAAATGAAACAAAACATCTAGCAAGCATCAAATTCATGAAATATATGCATATTATAACACATATGTGCAAATTTAAAATTTCAAATGTAAATTTGCTAAGCTATGAATCTAACCCTAAAGTTATATGTAAATGTTTCCAATACAATACATGTTTTGAGGTTTAGAACCTTCTTTACCTTACATGTTCTAAATTTGATTCAATTTTACAAAATTTAATTTTCATACTTCACAATTGTCTATATTTAATTTATGTAAAAGAAAATTTTAACAAAGAAATTATTTTCAATTTTTAAATTTAAATTTACTAGTTAAATCTGTTTCAGACTTCTCGAAGAAGTCTGAATTTTTTTAGGTCAATGGATAATTTAACTTACCTTCTTTAATTTGATTCAATTTTATGAAATTTTAATTTATATATTTCAGCATCGTCTATATTTTAATTTATGTATAAAAAAATTTAAGCAAAATATTTTCCTATAATTTTATAATTTAAATATACTAATTTAATTTATTAGACTTCTAAAAAAGTCTATTATCAGACCTCTAAGGAAGTCTGACAATCGCGAAGGCTAAAACGGTAATTGCGGTTTCGCGTTTTTTGTTTGGTCATAAGGGCCGAACTATAACTTCCTTACCCTGAAAATGTAGTTGTGCATTTGATTGAAACGACGGTGTAGTTTTGTCAAAAAAAATGAAATTGTGGTGTATTTTAAGTAATTTCCCCATAAATTAATTCTTGATAAATTAATAAACAAGATAAATTTATAAATTTTTCCGGTTCCGAGTTAGGCTAGTGTAAAATTTTACGAAATTCGATAAGATAGTAAGATAACAAAGTTTTTAGAAACCCTTATGTAAATATATGACCCCAATAATATCATAAATTAATAATTAGGTGTATAAATTCATGCATACATAATATAAAATCAATTTAGTGTAATATGACTCTAGTGTTTTTTTTTTTTTTTTTTAATCACAAATCTTGTTGGAGTTCATCTCCAATTCTTCTTAATTTATATCAAGAACTTTTGGTATCGCATAAAAAATTGTGAAGAGATATAGACGTAATGATTACTTCTTTACATGTATCTGCTTCTAAAGGTACAACAATATCATCTCCAATCTCATGATCAACATTAATGATTGTCGTCAAATTTCTTATAAACTTTGAACTTCTAAACATGTATCATCTTCAATCAGATAGTCCAAGAGACGATTGACATCCATCCTTTCTGGAATAAATTAGAACATAAAAGAAAATAGTTCCCCTCTTTAAATTAATAACTCTATAAATCAACCACCTTTTTAAAGCCATTAACACGAGTCAGAAAACTACATGCTAAGAAGACCTCGGAAATCGTAACGCATTGGTTTTCGTTAAGACCTTTTCAAAAATTCCTTCGAGAACCGTGCGGAGGTATCCTATAGACCGAGATGTAAACATATCCCTAAAGTAGTACGATATAATGTGTGCAAAATGCACATATTCATAGTGTGGAGTGCTATTTGAATCCTCCAACATCATAAACTGATTAGTCGCTCTTCTTCCCCTCGTTACTGTGTGCAAAAAAATGGAATGCCTATCTCCACTTTGGAGTCATTGAATCCTACTTCGTTGCCTCCAAAATAATTCCTTCTCATTATAAGCTTTTTCAACATTCTAGATATGGTGTCAAGGGGCTTAGGGTTAAGAGGATTGCTATACAATTCTATCTTTAAATTCGATAGTGTCTCTTAGGTCAAGTTAAACTAGACGTGTTTCGGGCTTTTTACCATCGTGTGGTCTCTATGAAAACCTCATTCGTCCTTTCAAAGACTGATTTGGGACGAGTATAGGTCCATGCATCACAAATCAAAGGCTCGATTTCTTATTTATCGAATAATCTTGAATCAAATTGAAATATTCCCTTCTTCTCAATCCTAGAATCATTGAAAAAAAGTGAACAACATGTGATGGTATGAACCTTCAAACCTCTTTAGGACATTCATGATGAAAACTCTCTCAAACACGAATCATTATAGATGGATTTATTGAGACGAATTCGTACAAAATAATTGTAACACATTATGCATTACAAGAGGGGGTTTCCCAAATGTTTGACATCTCACAATCTCCCATTTTGAGAATAAAAGCTAGAAGTTAATGAAACATCCTTCCCAGCGTGGAGATACATTTTTCAAATTGTTCTATGTTATCATTGAAGTCACCAGTAATGTCCATCCTTTAAAATGAATGAAACATATGTGTCCATCCTTTAAAGTGAATGAAACATATGTATTATTAGGCCACATATTATAGAGAAAAAGTATGGACCACATTTCAAAAAAAACTATGTAGCTTAAATGTTTGGAAACTAGAACTAGGAGTTCCATATCCTAAGTTCGAATAAATATAGTGTTTTATTTCTTTTTTTTTTCCTTTCTATCTGAAAAGAAAATTTTAATTTATTTATTAGAGATTTATTTAATTATAACAACAAATTTTTTCGTCTTTGAGATTGTTGTCGCTGAGTCACTGTAATCACCTTTGCGCGGTCTTCACCAACACTGAATTTCATGACCAATTTTTTTTTTCTCCGTATAACAAAGGTTTAGAATTTTGAGTAATTTTTTGAAAAAACATTGTTTATAAATATAATTATCTTGTTATTTTCTTTAGTGATTTTTGGGTACTTTTAACAATAATTTGTTATTTTTGGTAGAATTTCTCTAAAAACCACATTTTCTTATATGCTTTAACTTTCAATTTCTTATGATTTTGATTATGGTTCCAATAAGGCATGTTATAATCTAGTACTTGTATAATAAAATCTCTAAGACATGTTTAATATTGAGTTATACATGTTTGAGAAAACTAGGTTTTGCAAAATCGAGAGCTAATTTGTGTTGGTTTCATCCGGTTGGTAAATCATTCACATATTATTTAACCTTTTTAAAAAGAGAAAATGACCAAACTAATAACGAAATTAACGTGTTTTGCTAATAAAAAATAAGAAACTTTCATTAAATCTATAAATACCGAACTTTTCTAACCGAACTATTTAAAGTATGAAATTAGTCAACAGTTAAGTCTATTTTCTTAACATAAACGTTGTTTCATTAAGTTAACACGCCCTTAAATAGAATATGACGCCGTTAAATAGAATACGACATTTAAATTTCGTGATTTTATAGTTATAGTGAAAGTTTTTTTTTTTTTTTTCAGGAAACGGGTTAAGTTGGTTATTTGTTGGTCATTTTTTTTCAAAATTCAAAAGGAGAAAACTGGAAATTGAAATTAAATCTAGTGGTTTATTTCGGTTTAGTGTATTTTTCTCACTGGAGTGTAGGGAAAAAACAGAGAAAATACAGAAAAGGGGCAGAAAATGGGAGTTGGATAAATCCCTTAAGATGCAAGAAAAAAAGCTCCTTTAATTCGCAAAACATCTCATTAAAGAGATCAAATCTATTTGCTCTTCTGGGGATTTCAATCAGATCTCTCCGTCTCGAAGATGATAGATTTCAGTCGAGTCCAGAAGGAGCTCCAAGACTGCGAGAAAGACCGGGATGCTTCGGGAATCCGGGTCAGCCCGAAATCCGATAATCTCACCCGACTCACCGGAACCATTCCTGGTCCAATCGGCACTCCTTACGAAGGCGGCACCTTTCAGATCGATATCACGATTCCAGGTCCGCACGAAATCCCTTCACTTTTGTGGATAGTGACATTCTGAAATGCTTCGACTGTGGGATTGGAAAACCTAATTCTTGTGGTTAGGCGCTTGTTGAATTAAGTGTGGGGTGCCCATAGTCAGGAATTCTTCTGGGGCGTCTCTAGGGTTTATGCCGATAGTCAATCGTTTAGTGATCTGTCTGTTTTCCAATTGCAGAAGGGTATCCGTTTGAGCCTCCAAAGATGCAATTTTCAACCAAAGTTTGGTAATTCATATATATGTTAGTCTCTGTTGTCATTGAGAATCTATACATGTTCATTTGGCCTATTTTGCATCTTGTGGAAAACCCAAAAGGCACCCAAATATAAGTAGCCAAAGCGGGGCAATATGCTTGGATATCTTGAAGGAGCAGTGGAGTCCAGCTCTTACTCTCAAGACAGCGCTTGTTTCCGTCCAGGCATTACTCTCTGCACCTGAGCCCAAGGACCCTCAAGATGCTGTTGTAGCTGAACAGGTTCCTTGCTTCATCTCACCTTTATCATCATCATCTTTCTCTATTCAATGTAACTTTACACTTTCAACCATATCCATTCTCTCTCTTTTTTCTTTTTCTTATAGTACATCAAGAACTATCAAGTGTTTGTATCGACAGCTCGTTACTGGACCGAGACATTCGCCAAGAACTCTTCCCTAGACGAAAAGGTGAGAGGTGGTTTTGATCAAAAAGGCAATCTCTGTTTTGTTTTTGTGTATTAAAAGTAAAAGAGGTGAGTGTCTTTATTTGTGGCAGGTGAAGAGACTCGTGGAGATGGGTTTTGGAGATGCTCAGGTCAGGAGTGCTATTGAATCAAGTGGTGGAGATGAGAATGTGGCGCTTGAAAAGCTCTGTTCTGGGTAGCACCAGATCTATCAAAACCAAGATATGGTTTCTGCTCATGAGGGAGTCAAAGCTGCTTTATAATTTTACTATATTCATCTATAAGAGATCCATCTTATCTTGTACGTACATCATCGACTGTCTTAGGTTTGTCATTAATCGATGTGATCGTTTATCTCGGTTTTCATCATACTCAGCTTTGGTTGGTTCCAAAGAAGACAAATCCGTGTCTCATGAAAGATCTAAGGCTTATATTTATGCATATACTTACTGCTGTATAAACCCATCTAACGTCCATATCTTGCGGGTGTCTAATAATTATTATATTCTAACTAAACTCAATGAGATGATCGTATGATTGAATCTTAATACTATTAAAAGGGAAATATAATTAGAAAATTATCTTTATCCTTATCACTAAAATTACATCAAATTATAATTAGAAAATTATCTTTATCCTTATCACTAAAATTACATCAAATACTAATGCCATTATGATTTATTAAAAGGGAAATATAATTAGAAAATTATCTTTATCCTTATCACTAAAATTACATCAAATACTAATGCCATTATGATTTTTTAAAGAACTAAGGCTAAAGTTGTATTAAAAATAACTATATAACAATTAAGTCAATAAATCAAATACTAATGCCATTATGATTTTTTAAAGAACTAAGGGTAAAGTTGTATTAAAAATAACTATATAACAATTAAGTCGAAATCTTTAAAATTATTAATTTCCAAATTTAAAATATTTTGTATTTTTTTTTTCCTAATTTATAGCCTAACAATATAGAAATTTTAAATTTCATTTAATTTCAATATAGCCCAAATCTTCTATAAAAATATTACCAATTATTTCGAAAATGAAAACCCTATCTATATTTCAACTCCTATATATACACACACAAATCCTCATTGCTACCATCCACAAATCAATATCGTTTCTTCCTCTTCACTTTCAGATTTATTTCGATTTTCTCATCAAATTTTTTTTGCTTTAGGTTTCATTTTTTTCAATCCGAGTGAGAAATCATCTCCAGGGATTTTTTCGTTTTTTCTTCTCCTTTTTTGTTATATGTTTTTGATGGTTTTGTTTTTGTTTTTCTCTGTCGGATCCTTTTAGATCACTTTCATTTTCTCTTTAGATGTTGTTTGCTTTATATTGTTTGTTAAAAAAAAGTTAAGGTTCATCCAAATGAAATGAAGAACGTCTTGAGGGCTCTATCATTTTATTTCATATCTTTTTTTTCTCATTTTTTGATTTTTGTTTCATTATTTGACATTACACAATTGTTCTTTATTCGTTTTTCATTTTTTTTATATTTTTTTTTATCAATTTTGGCTATTTGATCGACGAAGATCTTTTTGTGGGTATTCATCACTAGTCGGGAAATGATTTGTCCGATATAAAAATGAGTCAAATATGAGAATCTGATGAGAGATGCGATTGTAAGAGATCTATAGAGATACGATTGAAAAGATGAACAGATATGAGATCGATGATTTTTCTTTGTTTTCTTTTTTGTTATTTGCTATTAAGAATTAATAATTTTTGTTCATATTACGGGTTTATTTCATATTTATAATTTAGTTTTTTTTTTTGCATTCCTTCTTCTTTTTGTATTTTTTTTTGTTTTATTAATTGTTAAAAAAATCATTTGGTTCACGTACCCTATATTTTTGGAAGTATTTTTTTTTAAAATAGATTTATCATTAAAGGAAAGAATTTAGTTAACAATAATTTTCATCTTTAGTTAAAACTACTTAAAATATTGACTTTTATTATTTAGAATTTGTAATACGTATTTTCTTTTTCCTCTATATATTAAAATGGTGTCATTTTTTTACATGTATTAATCCCACAATTCTTTTTGAGGGATTTTGGATTTTTTTATTTCACTTTTTAGTTTTATGGAAATTATTTACACCACTTATTAGCTGAATTATAAGTGATTGATAATTTCCTAATTTAAATTCTTAATATATTCGAAATAAAAATCTTCCAAATCTATTTCCTTAACAACCTATTAAATACCCTAATTTAATCTTTATATTTAATGCATAAGTTTCCCTATAATCATGTTCAGAATCTTATTTTCCTAATATATTTTACACAAAATATTAAACAAAATTTTAATTTATTCACAAAATTTGAAATCATTTTTTTTTTTTTGATCACCAAAATTTGAAATCATTGTCAAATAAATTTTAGTTAACTCATGAGTCCTAAATTTAATCACAAAATCCCCTATAATCATGTTTTAATTGTACATTTTCCTTGAATTTTGGATACAAAATATTTATCAAAATATTTTAATATTAGCCTAAGATTTTATAACCCTAAAAAAACTTATTCACATCTACTGTATGTATAGATCACTGTTTTAGAACTTAATTTTTAATTTATTTATTACCATATATGCAAAAATGACACCTTTTAATATATAGGGGTTATCTTATATTCAAATTTTATTTATTATCTTTAATTAGTTGTTAGCACCTAACTTATAAGCTCATGTTATAAATCTACCATAATATAAGCTTACATTATAAATCTACCATAATATAAGCTCACGTTATAAATCTACCATAATAAATAATAAAATCTCTATTTAAGGTTTTATTTATATTTTGATTTCTATTTAATTTTCCTATATTTCGAAAAATCTAAACCTATTTTTTTCAATAAAATTACACATATTACCAATGTCATTAAGATTTTTAAAGAAAGATTTGAAGGATAGAAATGTATTTAATAAAATTTACTCTGAAAAAAAATGAGGATAAAATTTTATTGTGGTTTTCAAAATAAAAATTCAAATTTTGAAATTCAATATTATGGAAATTATTAAATACCGTGACAAAAAAAAAGAATTAATTATATACAGTCACTAGATTTAAAGAATGAAAATTAAGGAATATCTTTTAATACTTTTCGGATTTAGATATATTCCCTAGATTTTAGGATTGACTATTCATTTTTTGCATGTCAATTATGTTTTCAAAATAAAAAATCAAAATTTTTAAAATCAATAATTTTGAAATCAATATTATGAAATTAATTAAATACAAATCACTATATTTTAGTGATGAAAATATTAACTAACCTACATTTATGTCTCAAAATTTAAACCGAAAATAACCTGAATACAATTAATTATTTGAATTGAAACTCTAATTAATAGACGATTCTAATAATCCAAAAAAAAAATCCATTTACGAAATTTATGGACGATTCTAATAATTCATATTAAAGATTTTGGCATTAAATATCTTATTCTTTAAATCTCTCATTTTTTTGAATTTAATATAATAAATGTAGTTTGCTATATCTACGGCCATAAAATCTCGGTATCTCTTTTTTCGTTAACTTAAATCACGGCATTAGTATTTCGAAACCGTATTTTGAATGTAAAATCACCTTATTCTTTCTATATATATACCCAAAACCTATAGCTTATCATCCTCCCATCCACAACACCAAAAACCTAAATCGAATTATTCTTTAGCTATTCGAAACATTTGCTATTTTATTCAATTTATGTTTTTTTTCTATTTGTTTCTGTGTTCGTGATTGTTTTTTTTGTCTATAATCACGAACGAAAAAAAACATAAATTGAAACATTTTAGTCTATAATCTATGCTCGTGATTTTTTTTTTTTTTTGAATTTTGGCTATTTGAGCGACGAAAATCTTTATATGGGTTGCCATCATTAATTGGGAAGTGATTTTTCCGATAAAAAAGTAAATATGAGAATTTGATGGGAGATGCGATTGAAAAGAACATATATATGAGATTGATGTTCTTTTTTGTTTCATTTTCATAATTTTCCTTTTTTTTTTTGCAATTCTTATTTTGTTTATGTCTTACAAAAAATTATTTATTTTCCTATAACGGAATATATTTTTAAACATTGTTTCGATTATTCTTCTGTATAAACATTAAAAATTATTTTTTTTTGCTTTATTTATTTCACATTTTTAATATTTTTTTTAAAAAACTCATTGTCAGCGGTATTTGTCATTACCAAAAATTTCTCATCACTAATAAAATACTATCTCATAATTACCCCCAATTTATTTAGTTGTTTTCTATTTTATTTTATTTATATTTAATTATTATTTTTAGTTTATTTTTTTATTAAATTAAGTTTTCATTTTTCTATTCGGCATTTTTAATTTTTTTACGTTTTGTATTTAATAAAAAAATTATTGTTTTAAGATTAATCATATAATTATACTGTGTTTTGTTTTTTTTTTACCATTGTCTCATTTTGTTTATCATGTTTGTTTAAGAGTTGTTTTTTGTCCATCAAGAACATATTGACGGTATATCATTTTTGTTTTTATTTTCATTTGTGTTGATGGTTTTATTTTAAAATTTTTTCCATCAGATCCTTTAAGATCTCTTATATCTTCTAATAAAATGTTTTTTATTTTCTTTTGTCCATCCGAATGAAAAAATCTCGAAGGTTTTCCCATATATGTTTTGTAGTGTTTCGTTTTCTTTCGTGTCTTTACAAGATAACTATACTGATGGTATTCTTCTGTGATTGTGTCCGTGTTGAATTCAACGGTTTATTAGCTGCTAATGTATTCTATCTACATGACCACCGAATCGATGACTTATTTCGTTTATCTGAATTACACATACATTATTCTCCTTATTTATTTTTATTTTTCATTGTGTTTTTTTAATCCATACGTAAAACATGATATATACATACTGTATATCTAATTAATATTCAAAAATACTTTAATCTTCACCAACCATATATTTGAGAATTAAAATGTAAGTATATGTATACTATATAAATTCGTTTTTAATTCAAATCTTAATTTATTCAAAAGGAAATCCTAAAATATTATGATAAAATGAATTTTTCTCGAGAAGAATTTTTTTTTCATTTCTTTAACTCCCGTAATTAGTTAAATTAGTCTGTTTTATTTCAAATTCAAAATTGCAAATCCTTTAATTTTTTCTATTTACAAACTTTATTTCGTGATTTTAATATGAATATTTCCATTTTTAGTTTTTAATTTAATTGTCATAATTCATTAGTATTAAGCCATACGAATTGGAATCGATAAAGATCGAAGAGGCATAATTGATAACGACGGAGATTCGATCAAAAAGACGGTGAAGACGATGAGACGGTGAAGACAATAACTCCAAGTTGTAAAATTTTGAAGGGGTAAATAGTTTTTCATTAACGAATAACCGTACCCAGATATGGTATTTTCGTTCAACCCAAACCTAACCCAACCGAAAACCGGTCCACACCGCACCAAACCGAGACCTAACCGGATCAATATCATAATATTATTAATCTCAAAAATCTCCTACAATCATATACATAAATCGCTCACAAAACTCACTTAAAAAAAATACATAGTTTAATTTATTTTTTCAATTGAGAATAAATGAAAAAAAAACATCTCGCGCGTCACCGCGCGGATCAAAATCTAGTATACACATAAAATTGTAAACAAAAGTGTTCTGGTTGCCTAATGTGTCTTTTCTGGTAATTTTGATATCCCATATGTGTCATTTTGTGATAAAATTCCGAGTGAATATTTCTAGTTTGATGTTTTAAAGTAAATCCAAATATGAATTTGTCAAATGGAAAGAGAGAGAGGGGGGTTGAATTGAATAAGAAATGCAGAGATCTAATCTTAATTGAGTAATAAAAATATAAAAACAATCTTATTTATATTATATTATATTATATATTATATGTAATGCCATTGAGAATTAATTAAAAGTAATTATATTCATTAAGGTATCATGAGAATGAATAATTGAGCATCTTATCGACTGATTTTTTTAATTTTTAATTTATTATTTATTTATCTATGAAAATCTTAAACAAACAATTAATTATAAATCTCATATAATTTTGGAAAGAAAAATTTTGATGGAAATTTACAAAAAACAATTAATTACAAATTACAAATTTCTTTTAATATTTGGAAAGGAAAAATTCTATGAAAATCTTAAACAAACAATTAATTATATATTTTTGGAAATAAGCAATTCGATGGAAATTCGTAAAAAAAATAATTATAATATCTTTAATATTTGGAAAGTAAAAATTCAGCTAAAGTATCCTTTCAATCTTTCATCCTCAACTAAACTTTTCAATTTTTTTTGTAAAGTTTTGACTATATTTTCGGTAATAAATCACATCTTCTCCTAAATATTTGGTTTCTATTTTTTCAAATCCCCTGTATCATTAAAAGGATGTAATTTTTGTCCACATTTCAAACCCATGTTTTTTAATTTTTTATTTTTTATTTTTTAATCCAATAATTTTTCTGTTATGTAAATGTTTAGCACTCATATTAAGTCAAAATTCCTTAAAATTATTAATTTCCAAATTTAAAATCTTCAGTATTTTTTGTTTCCTAATTATAGTTTAACAATATGAAAATTTTAAATTTCATTTAATTCCAATCTATATTTTTTGTAATATCCTCCTAAATCTTTTCTAACAATATTACTCAATATTTTGTAATTGAAAACTCTACTTCTACTTCAATTCCTATATATACACACAGAAACCTCATTGCTACCGTTCACAAATCAATATCGTTTATTCCTCTTCACTTTTAGATTTATTTCATTTTTCGCATTTTTTTTTAATTCTTTTCTTATCCAAATGCAAAACATCCCGAGGGCTTCTTCATTTTTTTTTCTTCTCTTTTGTGTTTATATGTTTTTGATGGTCTTTTTTTTGTTTTTCTCTATCGGATTCTTTTAGATCTCTTTCGTTTGCTTTATATTGTTTTTAAGAAAATTTATTTTTCATCCGAATGAAAAACGTTTCGGAGACTCCATTTTCTTCGTACCTTTTATTTTCTCATATGTTTTTATATGCGTTTAATTGTTTCTCACTACACAATGATCGACGGTTTATTCTTTTTTTGGTTGTGGTCATTGAATTCGACGACTTTAGTTAGATGGTAATGTATCATTTATTCATGGTGACCATATCAATAATTTATTTTCTTATCGAAGGTGCACAATTGTTTTAGTGTACGATCAATCCTTTTTTGTTTTTTTATTTGTTGTGGGTACTTTTTTTCTTCACACAAGTAAAGGGATTTTTCCATTTTTCCATTTTTCCATTTTACTTTTGTTCTTTTTACTTTTTTCTGTCTATTTTTTTATCTAGATCAGTTACTTTTCATCATTGTTTCTAAAAAATTAATAAATAAAATTCGAACTGTTACTATTACTCATATTAATTAATAGTCATGTGTTGAATAATGTTTTGACGTTTTTAGTTACTTTAAATCTCTCTTTTTTTAAAAAAAATTTTCAATTGATGGTTGTTTTTAAATCTTTAAAGTTTAACTTAAAAGTTTTGGTAAAAAAGTTTTAAAAGTATATATTTCATTAAATTCCGTAGAATATCTAATAGATGTCTAACTTTTAAATTTTATCCATGAATCAAACTTATTCATTTTTCGAAAAGTTAACGTTTAAAATTAAGATTTCTAAATTCTACCCTAATTAAATTTATATTTTTCCAAATCTCTTATTTACAAAAAAATATTTTTGTATGGTGTAGAATTTCTTAAAATTTTTATCAGTTTTTTCATTCCTTTGTATTAATTTGTATATTTTATATTACAATTAAAATAGGTAATAAAAATCAATTGATTTTCGTATTCAATATTTATGGAATTATTATATTTAAAATGAATTACCATTAAATGAGTATTATAAGTTAACAATAATTTTCATATTTTCCTTAACATGGTCAGAAATCCTCTAATTTAATCTAAATTTTTCTATAATAACGTTTAAAATCATATTTTTCTAATATATTTTACAAAAAAAATATTAATCAATTTTTCCTTTATTAACCGAATGTGAAGTATTTAAAAAAAAAATTTATTAGTAGAATCTGAATTATTATCAAATTCACCGAGTCCTAAATTAAATCACCAAATCCCTTATAGTCACGTTTTAGTTGCAAATGTTTGCTTAAATCTTGGATACAAAATATTTACCAAGTAAGAAAGGAAGAATAAACTAATGAGTTTAAGGAAACATTTGTAATGAGTTATAATGAGTTTAATAAGTTGGTCTGGTTTATATGAGTTATATATAACAATGAGTTTAAAATCTTCCTATTTGAATGATTTTCAAATCAGACCAAAAAAAAAAATTCAGGAATAGTTTTATTTTACTTAGGAATAGACACAATCGAAATTCAAAATAAGAGGTTAAGGTTTAAATTCATCCACCAATAAATATTTTAGTTATTATGTATTGTATATTAATATACTTGAGTTTATAAAGGAAACGTTAGGGTTTAGATTCCCCACATATATATAGGTTAACTATTGTGTACATTATTCTATGTTCTTGAGTTTATAAAGAAGATGTTAAAGTTTAACTTTGATAATTAAAACAAGTTTTATTTAAGGGGTTTGGGTATCACTATGTTAACGTTACATCTGAAGATTTTAGGTTCCCATTTTAAAATTTAGGGTTTAGGGTTTAAAATTTGTGTTTTAGGTTAAGGGTTAAGGTTTTCAGTGATATTTTTGGAAAAAAAAACACTTAAAAGGTGGTATTTTGAGAATATCCCATAGTTTTATTTTATTAAGGGATGTACACAATCGAGTTTCAAAATAAGAGGACTCCCACATATTCACCTATAGTTGTTTATGGATAATACCTCCAAATTTCCATCTCTTAAAGATACTGACGAGGTCATATGCGCAGAGATACCTAACGAAGAATCTGATTTGATTTGGATGATATAGTTATAAAAATGATGATACATGAAATCATCTTGCATAGTAGATGGTATGTGTTCACGACATTTTCCAAGAAAGTATCACGAAAGTACAATTTTGGAAGATGAATGTTATCCAGTCTATAAAGCAAAGGGAAATTGGTCTAAGTTGTGAAATACGGTGTCGAATACGATACTTCATTTTACCCTATAATAGAGAGTTATCATTATGATACCAAAATCATATTAATGTTGAATGGTGCAATCAATTGTTGTCTATTAAATACTAATTCATGTATATTAATAAAGCAAAAGATCATATACTTACTACCGTTAGAAATCGCATATGGAGTAAGTCAAGTGGATAATACAATAAATCAAGAAGGCAATGCTCAACCACAACAAAAGGTTGACGAGGTTAAAAATTATCGGGACTGCATGTATGTCTTCTAACTATCACTAGATTATAATAAATCTTTTTTACCAGAAGTATAATACTTTAACCATTTTGAAATTTGTTTACTTATGCAGGCATAATGAAAATTTAATCATATGATTTGCATGTCAAATCCAATGTTTATTGTTTTTATTCGCATTTCAAACCTTTTATACTTATGTTCTCTTTTTTTTCAAAACAATTTTATGCTTCATCAGTTAATTGATTTTTGTTTATACACATTTAATTATTTATCCAACACTATCACAATAAATTTCACTCCGCGCTAAGCGTGGGACATCACTTAAAGATGGGTTGTGAAATGATACTAGGTTACATATATTACAGTTAAACAATTAGATTATCAAAGCTACGATAGTCAACAGTAATAAATATGGCAATAAGGTCTTCATTTCTAGATCAGTTTCTAGACCAATAGAAATCATGTATCCGTCTAAGATGAGAATGAGGCAATTTCCAATAGCCATCACTTATGTAATGACAATCAACAAGAGTCAATTCCAAAGTCTTTTTAATGTCGGATTGTACTTACTAAGGCTGGTGCTTTCACACGGCCAACTTTATGTAACTTTATCTCGAGTGAAGTCCAAATCATGTATCAAGGTACTAATACTAGACAAAGACGAGAAACCAATGAAAGAACAATGAAAGTTTTTTTCAAAATTTTTTTTGAAAACCTAAGGTATCAAATTCTTACTTTTGTTATATATATATATATATATATATATATATATATATTTTTGTTAATTACAGTTTTTTTAAGACTTCCGATTTCGTTTGCTAATGGAGGTCATAAGAAGTTCCGCTACCATAAGTTCGATCTATTATTTTGTTTTCCTTATGTTTATTTCCGTTATTAGATATTTTATATTATGTGTTTCGAATTTGTTACAAAGTTTACTTACCATTTCAAACAAAGAAATTTAAGCCTACTTTTCGAGAAAAAAGATAACACACATCAAATTGGCAATATATTTAAAAGGCCGTATTCTCCTGCGCTACAACGCAGGTTATCATCAAGTTACCTTTGTATGTCGCTTTCCCCATGGCTATCAATAAAAATCAAGGACAGACGCTGGATAATATTGGGTTGTTTTTACCAAGGCCAATGTTTTCACACGGACAGTTATATGTGGTGGTTCTAAGAGTTACTTCTAAATCAGGATTAAAGGTGCTAATGGTTGATAGAAATGGTAAGCTTTAGAAGACTACAAAAAATGTTGTCTTCAGAGAGATTTTTCATAAACTAAAAAAACGTTGTCTTCACATAAATTTCTCAAAACGTACAAGATATGTTTTTCCACTTATATTTAATTTTATTTTTTTTTGCTTTTTTATACATTTTTAATCATAAGAAAACATTACTAAATATGAGTAATAATTTTTCCGTATGTGGTAATCTTGACGCATGAAATCTTTAAGATACAAGATTCTTTTGACGGATATAAGCCAATGTTTCATGTCTTCGTTAACGTTTTATGTGGTGAGCGATACTATTTTTCAATCAATTATCATATCTTACGTATCAAAAAATTATTAATATATTTTCTTTCTGCTTTTTTAGGTTTATTTCATTCAAGCATGAGTAATTTGTTTAAGTTTATCAAATTATATTTTGTTTTATTTATTTCGATCCTTCAAACTTATGTTCCTACTATGCTTTGAAGTTGTCTTTTCTTTTCAATCGAACCAAAATGAGTCATTGCTTGGTAACGAATTCTCCATTCCAACCCACGCGATCCGTTCCACCATACATGTTTTCTTTGAACGATAAAAAAATATAAAGAGTTCACACACTAAATAAAAAATTTCAACAAAATAAAAAATCGTTAAACAAATAATCTTGTGCGTAATGGGCGGATTTTGGTTAGAAAGTTAACTACCCCACATTCCAATGTTGACCATTCATTTACATTCTTATGCCATTTTTTTAACATTACTTGAGTTTACTGATTAATTCTAAATTATTATTTTCTAACCCTTTTTTTTCCTCCCAAGGAGTCTTATAAACGTGCATAAGTTTTTTCTTCGTCGTGGACTTGGTTTTCTTACCTCTATTGATCCGAATTAATCTTTAAAGGAGACTTTTACTTCTACCTGTTGTCCATCGTCAAAAAGTTACAAGACTTTGCTTTGCATAAATCAACTTTTGTGGAGCAATCTTCAAATTAATAGTGGGGACCGCGTTACATAATAATGATGTGGCTTTAATGTCTATTTGTCAATATATCATAGAATATAATAATAAGTGAGTGCAGTGTGCACTGTGCAGGAGTGAGGAAGGAATCTAGGGGATTTTGGTTTGAGACCAAATCCATTACATTCACAGTTACTTGCGTGTTGGTTTAGTCCACGAGCCAATCTTACAAACATTTGTACTTGCTGAAGTATATTCTATAAAATTTAAGAACAAAAATATTGAAAGTACCAAATTAATGTGTTTTTTTTTCACTTCCGGTTCTTTCTCGAGTATCTCTCTATTTACTTGTAAAAGAATACGTTTCAAAAACACTCTTTTCTCTTTTTCCTTTGTAACCTAGCCAACAATCAATTTCAGATCTAGATCCACGGGTCGGTTGTTCTCTTCCCAACAATTTTCTCTTGATTTCGTGGTTGAAGGGACCGAATTTTGAGCAATGATAGTGGTTTTGACTCGTTCAAGCGGTGGAGAGCTAATATGGAGTGATACCTCGAAAGATATGTGCAGAGAAGAGAAAAACTTGTGGACGACAACTTCCTCAAATCTTAGGCCTCGATTTGTCTCCTCCCGGGACGCTTAACGAGACGATAGTGACAGTGATTTTCTCGACTGCAATGGTCATTATTAGATAACGGTGGTGTTCCCCTGTCCAAGTAAAGAGCCAACGGTGTGGACTGTGTTTGCGCGCAACGTACTTCGGTCAGCCATTTAAATCCGACATCCTCTCCTACTCCTTTGTTATGCGACGTGTCATATGCTGGTATAGAGAGTACAATTTCTTTCCGGTTTGAGTGATAGGTTCCGGTTCAGGTTCTCAGTTTTGGCCTTTGTTGAGAGCAAAGATCCGTCGACTTATTCTCACCGATGTAGGTATGTTATTAAATTCATTTGAAGAGTCTTGATTGCAGATTGAATAAAGAAGATAAAACTCAGTTTTTGGATTTTAAAACATATAAGGTCTCGTTTAAATTCTCTTGGTGGTTTGCGGAGGTGTGGTTCACCATATAGATAGTGTTATATGTGAGGAAAACTTTAAGTTACCATTACTTGTGCTTAGAATGGTTCGTGGTTTATCAACGGTTGGTACAGCTGGTGCGTATTCATCAGGATCCCACCCTCCGTAATGCTCAGTGGCTCACCGAAGGAGGGTTTAGTAACCTCTGAGTTCCGGAAAGTGAGATTCCTCCTCCATGCTTTGTAATCTGTGTGGTTCTTGTATAAAATTAGGTTGCTGATCATTTTGCATTAGGGTTGTTAGTCCACGGTTTAGCGAGCCATTGCGCCGGTGTTCTCTCCTCTCACTAAGTGAATGTATCAACTGCTAATTGTGATGGTAGTGGGGAGAGGTTACTTGGTTCATGTTTTGGTGTGGAATTATGAGTTGGTTAATAATCTTGTAAAGTTGAAAGATAGAATGCCTTCGATTCACCGATGTCTTGACTTTGTGTGCCATCACAACGACATGGATTTGGGTGCTCCCAGTGTATTCATTACGCAGTGACGGATGTAAAAATGCCGAATTCGATTTCTCTTTTCTAGTTTCTCAGTTTTTATCGTTCATGTGTTTACCTTGTATTGTACTATGATTTTAAGCCTACTAAAAAAACCTCTCTATTTTGAAATACATACTTCTTCTCTTTTGGAGGACCAACAATCTGGAGTTATCAAAATCTTAACAAGAAATTTTCCCATGAATTATGTAAGGGTTGTTCGATTAGCATAAAGATTTATGATCTAGGCTATTAACAAAGTTCATTGTTATAACGAGAGGTTAATAATTGAATATCCATGTTTAGAGTTCTAGAACCGTTTTTACTTAAATCACGATAGAAAGCAATATAATTTTCTTATATTCCTTGAGAATTTCGAAACTTAACGTCCCTAGACCATTGAACAACCCCTGCATTTTAATTGCAATCGATTCAGTCGCGTAACTAGTTTCAAAAAATTGAATATGTAGTTAAACGTAGGTTCCTTTGGGATTACGATAACCCTATGTGATATGACTACACATTTATACAGGGTGAACACATTTCACACATCAATTTTTTCAAAGCATTTTTTTTACCTTTTGCTTACTCACACAATTCTTTTTATCTTCTCTTGTGATTTAGGTGTATGCTTGGACCTGCTACTAGGAGTATCACGAATAAGAACAAAGAAAAGTAATCTAATCTCGATCAAATGCCAGAAGATCTAGAGCTGAAACTTTGAAAATCAACGAAAAAGAGAAAGAAGAGGAAGAAAAAGATTGTCAACACTTAAGGAAATGAGATTGTTCTTGATGCTTATGCTGGGAGAGGGATGCAAATGGAAGTCGCCAAGACACCCCATGAAATATTCTCCCAAACTGTGCAGAAGAAAGAAGAATGTTCATCGATGAACTCAAGCCCAATCATTGTTTCTCTAATAGAATTTTGATAATGTTGCCTCCAATAGAACTGAATAATTTCGAGATGAAAAATAGCACCATCTCTATAGTGACATACAATCAGTACAACACGCTGAAGCATGAGCACCTTATGAAGCATATTGATCAATGTGTGAATATTTTTCACCCAAATACCGTAAGTGCACAGTGATGTGGCTGTAGTACAAAGGGTATCAAAATCTCAAGAGAACCTACGGGTAATCGTACATTGTATGTTTCAAACGTTATTTAAGAAACACTTAATGGTTATGTAATTAATTCATCAACACATTGAGAATTATTATGGAATTCTAAAGATAGTCATCGACTTTCATGAGCATTAAAATAAAATTGTTCTCGAACTGCAAACACATAAGATTCGATCCTCTAACTCTCGTTATAATGATGAATTTATCTAACAACCTAGATCACAAATCTCTTTGCTAATCTACTGAGGTTAAATCTTGATATAAGCCTAGATCCTAGAACTTATAGAAACCATATTGAGACCGAAAACCAAGAAGGCTAAAGGCTTCTCTCTTGGGATTAAGATTGGATAGGGTGAACTTCACTTCTCACTTGGCAATTCAGTAAATAGGACGGAAGGAAGTGGATCGATTGCACCACACAAGCTATGGAAGGGCTTGTGATACAGCAACACTATTGCTCTTATCTCAAGAACAAAAGCACAATAAAGAAGATGTTTGAAACAAAAAAAGTACTTTATTAGAAAAGAAAATAATCTCAAAGGTTTTATCAATTTCAAGGTGATTTTTACAATGATATGAGCTGAGCTTTTATAGGCTCGTGCATAGCTAATTTAAGATAATAAATAAGAAAATAAATCAAAATAAATATAAATAAATCAAAATAAATTGTAAATCAATCAAAGACTTGATTGATATAGTCTTTAATGCTTGATTTTGGGTCAAATGAGGAAATGGTGAATGTGCTTTGTATCTAGACAGCTTGGGGATGAAGTAGTGACGTTTTGGAGGTCTCTTGATGGTGTGTGGAACATATCAAATATGCCAAAACCAAATAAGTCAAAGGGGTATAGCCATTGGACCAGATTTGATCTAAAGTTGAGGTGTTGAGTGATCCACTTGATCTCATGCTTGATGCTGCACTTGAGTGACTTCTCGAGATCCTCTAGATGAATTAGAAACTCTCCTAGATGCCATACACGGATTCTTAAAGTGGCAAATATGGAAAGTCCACCTTTTAATCAGTTTAATGTATATCGGATTAGCTGTCGGTTTGTGAATTTATCTGAACCAGTCTGAGTCGAATCTGAGTTGTTCATGGATACTTAATGGGTCAAGAATGTGGACCAAGTCATCTCTTGGATTATTTCTTTGTGTTTATGCATAAATATTTCAAGAGATGCACTTATGTCCTTATCGGGCCATTGGAATGATTGTAGGTTTGTGGGCTTGTTTGGACTGATACTCCATGAGTCACCACGGCTCTGGGCTATTTAGAGGCTCATCAAGATGGGCTGTTGTTGCTCAGAGTTTGGATGCATCATCTTGGCCATTTGGCATTCGTATTTTGGTTTGATGACCTTCATGCTTCTCCTTTTGCTCAACGAACTCACCCTTTTCACAGCGCATCTCTTTAACCTTCTCATCCAACTCTTGAAGCGTCTTCTCCAAGGCATTTTTAGCACATTCCAATTTTTTAGATCCACGTGGAGTTCACAAACAAAGGGTTCAAGTACACGGAAACCTGAGAGAAAGAGTAAAATTTAGCTCACATCATAAATAAAATCAACCTACAAACCAATATAGTAGGGCCAAACCTTCGCTAGTGCGCTCATGCCAAGTTTGTAGTCATCCAACCTCGATACCCTATTTAGCGGAGGCAGATCTTTCCTGGTGGACCTCGCCTTTGAAATATAATAGGCACAGGGGATCTCGTCGTTAACGAAGGAAATATTGACATTATACTCAAATACTAGTGCGTAGGTACTGACGAACAGTAGACCTACCTTTTTTGTTTTACCGTCAGCGGTGTCTGTTTTACAAGCTTTGCGTTTAGACATCCTTTGTACCTCTTGAGTCAGAGCAGATGAAGATACCCCCACATTCGAGCTTGGGCATGTCGTCATCGGTGTCATAAAATGATCGGGAACCTCATACATAATTTTATGATTTGTGTCAGGCATCCCTTACGCAACTACTGCCTCCTCGGCAGGAATTACCTTATCCAAAAAGTTGCAAGGTCTTCTAGAATCATATCACCAAAATCTATTAGGTCTCCAAAGTTAAAATCGCTGTCTCCAGTGTTAAAATTCTCACCTTAGATGTTTCGTTATGTTGGAGCCATGAAAATTTCAGAAAAAAGACTATGAGCGGCGTTATCATGTCTGCTCTGTCAGAAACTAGTCATAGTTTTCGAGTAAGACGACGGAGGAAAAATGTTGGTGATCTCAAGAGCTTCGTTTCTGGTTCTCGGCTCCAGGCCAAGCATCCTAGCAAGGTGTTCGTGATTCATCGGCATCTCAGGATCAGAGCCAAACATTTTATTCGAGTCATTTGGAAGTCTTTAGGAATTCTTTTGTTATCTAGGGGATTTCTTGTCAAAACCTACAAAGAAAACAAGAAATGGAAGTTCATTCAAACCCCATGCAAAGTAATCCATGTTACATCAAAATGATCAAAAAAGTCCACCAAGAAACTATATAGGAACCCTTTTAGTCTAGCCGTCAGATTTTAAACACGCAAGAAGTATCGCTTCTAAGCAAAGCATCGGAGTCACCGAAAAACGATTTTTTCTCGAAATTCCAAATTCATAAAGAAAATCAAAAACTCTCGATCATAACCCTTAGATTTTGTAAGGAAATGTCAAAAGGTTATCAAAATATTTCTAACAAACCGAAAACTCAATCACTAAAAAAAAAAAAGAAGAGAAGAAACACCTTGGGAGTTGCAATTCATGAGAACGAAGTGCAGAAAAGAAAAAGTAAATAGTTAATTTATAAGTGATGGAGCAACGTCTCACACCCTAAGACTTTTCACCTTCCGAAGATTCATTAATATTCATTATACTCTAATCACCTTGTGAGGAACATGTGTCTCGATTCTCGCCTAACTAGAGAAATTCGCTCGAGAACATGGAAGTGAAATCGACAGGAACAATTACACTTTTTTATTCAGGCCGAGCTCCATTCATAATCCTAATTTTTCCTTGATGTCGAGCTGATCAAAGATCCTTGGGTCAATTTTTGTTCTTCAGGCCGAGCACCGCTCGTAAGGCTAGTTTCTTTAGCCAAGTGATGCGTGAACTATTTCACATAAAATTAATTGCAAATGCACAATGTACGGTTGTAATATTTAGGTTATCGATCCATATTGAGTTAAGGTAAATCACGGATCTAGCAAGAATCTCAAAGTAACTTAACAGTTAAAACTAGCTATCAAGCAAATGTAAACTAAGAATGCAATATATTAAATTTTGGGATGGAAGACATTAGATTAAGGGAATTCATCACGTAATTATGAATTAATTCAAGAATTTAACTAGGTCATCTCTAATTGAATCTAGAACTTTAAACACATAGATCATTGGTGGTCTAATTATTATTTAAAACCACGAGTTTGTCTATTAACCTAAATCATAAATCCCTTTTCCAAAATCCAGCGGAAAAAAAAAGTAGTAAAGTGCTCAAGTTAGATTTGTTCGCAAGGTTTCTCAATCAAATTCCTTTAGACCTGAGAAGCATCTAGTTCGACAATCAACAACTAGATCACAACCTATGATTGATTAGATCCAGTTCGCGATTCTGTTCCAGCCAGTTAAGAACCACTGTAGCAAAAAAATCAAGTAAATAAAACCATAGTTTATAAGTAATCTAAAAAATTCATAGAAAACCGCAGAAAATCATAAATCTAATGAGTAAACTACTCACACGTGGAAATCAAAGCATGAAACATTATTAAAGATAGGAATTGCATTAAATCAAGTGAACACAATAGAAGATCATAGGTTCACAAATGTCAATGAGACGAAGAAAAATCTCTTCTCTTCATCAAAGTCTTAGAACAAAGTAGAACAAAATACCTAATGCTAAACGAAAAGTAAGTGGCAGGTTCTCAAAGTGTAACCCTAACAAAAGCCTCTAATCCTTCATATAGGTTACAAACACGAGCTAGGGCTAATATCGTAATTATGAGAAACTTGGGGCCCGAAACAAATCGTCTTCTAATTTTTGATCCATCGTCTGCATCGGTCGACCTACATGTGCGTCGATCGACATGGTGACAGTCGACACTTCCTTTCTTTAGTTGACTCGACATTTCTCATTTCTTGCTCGGTTTAACTTGGATTGGTCGGCCAGGTCTAGGGTTAAGACGTCGCAGAAAGCGAGTGGATTGGGGAACAAGATGGTTCCGCCAAGACTCGACCGGTCTGAAGACGATGGTCTTAGCCCAGATTTAGTCAAACGATCTAAGTATTATCCCATGTTTTAGTGCTTGCACATCATTTGATTCATGCATATAGTACGATATATCGGTTATGACTCAGTAAGTAATTGTCGAATTACTTATGCCTCTTTGGCATTTTAAGAAAAGATGGTTATCGGGATAAGGATCGTGTCTGATAGATGAGTGTTTTTATGGGTTTTATATGTTTTATAGGAGTCTTTGATGTCAAATGGATTAAAAGAGAAAAAGAAGCAACTTGGAAAAAAGAAACTAAAAGATAGAAGAAGTTGAAGAAAAGTCAAAGTTGCAGATTTTTGGGAGTTGACCAGTCAACCAGTGTGTGTATCGACCGACACAGATGTTGTGTTGACCGACACAGAGTGCAGAGAAAAAATGAAATTTTATTTTTTTCTTGTTAAAACGAGTTTGAGGAATTCCTAATCGCACAAGACTTTACCCAGACGTTCAAGACCTTATAAATACATGTTTTAGGCTATTGTTTAAGCCATAAGTTGTTTTCTAGGTTTTAGAGAGAGATTTGTTAGGGAGAGGAGTGTGCCTTTGAGCCCTCTTTGTTTATCTACTCTGTCGATTCTTTTATGCAATTATATTCAAACATGATGATGCTATTATTCTCAATGTTTGAGTAGTTTCCTTGTTAGGTTTAGGGTTACTTCAAAGGAATTGATGAATTGATTATTAGAATCATATCTAGTTAGTGTTTATCTTTTGGTTCTACATCTAGGTTACTCTCTGTGCTTATTTTAGAGTCATGAACTAGGATTAAGATCTGTAGGTTGATTGATAGATGTGGAAGCATTATTAATTAGCTGGAAACAAATCTAGATTAGAAAATTGGCCTATTCCCAAAGGAATTTGGTTTAGAGAATTTTTGAACTTAGTAACTTGATTAGAATGCATGTTTAGCTATTGAGATCTCTCAAAGGAATTTGGTTTTCTAATAGATTAGGCATATGTGGATCTCACAGCGGAAGCTGGTTATCCATAATTTCGTGATTGTGTTCAAGAACAGTTTTCATAATTTACCCTGCTAGGATTCCTATTTCAATTCAGATTTCCGGGGAGTTTCACTACGCCTAACTTTTTCTCTGATAATTTACAAACCAATTTCAATATTGTCTATTGCGATTTTATTTACTTTAAAATTTGATGTGCTTAGCTTATTTCAAACCTAAGATTTGTTGTGCTTTACTAGTCTATGTGGATCGATCTCTCTATTACTACAATTTCATATTCGTGCACTTGCGGATTAATTAGAGTAAAACTTATCCCCTTTCAGTGCCTAAGCGAAGGATTGGCAGCCAAGTGAAGATGGGTGGTCTGAAGACTGGGTAGTGTTAAGATCGATTTATATTATGTAAACCTTAAGGACAAAACCTATACATGTTGTCGAATCCTATTATTATCTAAATAAAAGTCCAGTACTTCATTTTATATCATATCGACTCTCTATTATTTTCGCATAAAGACTCTAATATAGAGAATCACAAAATGAAGACATGAAAATGACTAAGTATGGAATTCAGACTATAATTTGGATTGAATGACTCGACCCTTTAGCGGGATAGAAGGTGAACAACCTCACCGGACTTAGAGTCCGAGATGAGGCGTTTCAAATATCATTTTCTTTATTTCTTGATCAAAGCTCTCTTTTGCACATTTCACCCAATAACCTATAAAAATACCTAAAAGACTCCACAAAATATATATATATATATATATATATATATATTCATGGTGAAAACCGTTTAAATCCATGATCATCACCAAGTTGTTTTATAAGCTATCTTTCCATATTTGGGACCAATCCAACTTAGAAGTCCCATCATGAAGGATCGTAAGCCAAACTTTGTAGATTGTTACTATTAAAATCGAGGTCCTATCTTGCATGCATTTTACTCAGTCTTTATTCCTAACAAGTTTCTCATTTCGCACTGAGTAAGATAAACTATTATCATCTCTTTGGGGGGTTACGGTTAGTTGTTCTCAAGACACAACCCGATATCTCATAGGATATCAAGACCAAAACAAGATCAATATTTGAGAGTTGTATAAAGAGGGAGTTAAACCTAAACAGATACATCTCTTGAATGCCACCACAAACATAGATAACAAAATTTGTATTTCTCTCTTGTATTCAAGCGCTCAACGAGCATATGTCCTTTGTTATCACAATATGACTAATCCAATAAGTTTATTCAGAGAATTCATTTAAATTCTTCAAACTCTTCGATCCGTTCTCATTTCAAAACACAAAAAGTTGGTTTGTAATTCGTAATATGTTCTAACCGGGGAGAGGTTGGTAAGTAAGATCATTAATTATTTTCAAGGTTACTTGTGACATCCAGCTCTCATTATTATTCTAAACTAGAAAATTCTGGTGGAGAGCGGAACTATGGTGTTGGAGGAAGGAAATGGACATGAATTAGAGGAGTAAAATGGATGGGATGAAGTGGGACGCGAAATGTGACGGATAAGTGGGTTAGAAGGAAACAAGCCGTGATGGGAGGACGGTCCGATGGGGACAAGCAAAAATGGGCCGACACCAAAGGATAGGGAAACACGCGGCCCATTGAGTGGGGCAGTGTGTTTAAATCATCAATTAAGGAAAAATAAATAATGGGATTTCCTTTTAGTAAAGGGATAAGGATAAAGAAAAGATTTATGAATAAAAGGAAATAGGATAATTACAAAAAAGAAAGGATAACCATTAGGAAACGAGATAATTATGATAATTATTGGGGAGAGAAATAAGGGAATTAGGTCAAGGGCCACAGACCCTTATAAAAAAGGAGCCATCGCCCTATTCCTTGGGAGAGAGAGGAGACGGCCAAAGGAGAGAAAGAGAAGAGAGAGAGAGACAGAAAGAAAAAGAGATGCTAGGCGATCACGGGGAGATTCCAGAGTCTGGCCTACCGAAGGAAGAGGACAATAGCTCTTGTAGGATCCTTTCCGACCAGACGGACCGCTAAGGTGAGTGCGG
The DNA here is from genome assembly GCA_900116095.1 of Euclidium syriacum. Lineage (NCBI taxonomy): Eukaryota > Viridiplantae > Streptophyta > Magnoliopsida > Brassicales > Brassicaceae > Euclidium > Euclidium syriacum. The sequence continues at coordinate 1,213,504 of FPAK01000024.1, forward strand.
CTCTAGCTCTTGATGATCCGCTTGTCCTTCTAGCGTGTAGTTCACTAGGGGAAACAATGAGGATCGTTTCCCAAGTTAGAGATCTAGGGTTTATTGCGTGTTCATGTGATTTTTGATGTTTGATGTATGTTGATGTTGCTCGAATGGTGTAGAGTAGGCGACATGACTAGGGTTCCCTGATCCCTAGCCATGAACCGCATGATTGATGCATGATAGATAGAGGCGGCATGATTTAGGGTTTCCTAAACCCTAGGTTGATCCGCTTGTTGATCATGATAGATGCTAGGGGCGGACGGCTAGGGTTCTAAACCCTAGACATGATCCGCACATCAAAACCTAGAGTTAAGGGGTGGCGGCTAGGGTTTCCTAAACTCTAGACATGGGTCACTTGATTAGGGTAAAGATAAGGAAACCTGCTAAGTGTCATATAAGGAAACCTGCTAAAAGTTAAATATGGAAACCTGCTAAATGTTATATATGAAAACCTGCTAAGTAAATGGAAGTAAAGGAAATGGAAACATTTAGAGATGCATGACAGGGTTGATTGTTGATTGTGATTGAATGGATATGGAAAGAGTAAAGAGTGTTCTACGGGCCGAGATTACTCGCTAGCCGGACTTAGATAATGTCGATGGCCTTAGCGGTGAATAGACGGTCGGGATCGGTAAGCTATCCTGCGGGATATGTCGAGGACTCGGCCGACTGGTACATCGTGATGGGACCGGTAAGCTTGTCTAAGGACAGAATGTTGGAGACCAGCCCAAAGATCGGATATGGATATGGGATAGGCTTCTGCCTAGTAGTTCTGCGGGACGAGACAGACTCAGCGGTTCGCGATTAATGTCGATGGCCCAGCGGTATGTCCATGTCTCGGGATCAGTAAGCTATCCTGCGAGATATGTCGAGGACCCGAACGCGAAGCATATCGTAGCGAGACTGGTAAGCTTGATCGTGAGCCGATGGCTCGGGATCGGACCAAGGATCGTATGAGGATCACATCTGTTTACCGGTGATGGCCTAGTGACCGATTCAGACACTGAGGGACCGTTCCGGCATGTCGAGGACGCGTGCGGCCTTAAAACCCGCGTGACCGGTAAGCTGCTGGCTAAGGACGTTCCGGACAGTGACTGAACCGAGTCTTGATGCTTCCGATCGAAAGTGTAAAAGAGTGGTTTATGGATCGACAGGTTCATAAGTGTAAAAGAAAAGGAGATGACTTGTCCATCGCACATGCGAGCCTGGACTTCGATCGCAGGTGCAGCTTCGGTTGAGCCCAACTAGGTGGGGGCGTGATTGTTAGAATGGAATGAACGGAATAGATTAAATGAATGGAATGCGTGTAATGGTTGAAATGTATAGGAGTGAATTGTTGGGATCACATGAAATGGAATTAAATGTTAGGTTATATGATAGAATTGAACAAACTTAACGGATTGAACGGCGATGTTAGAATGATTGGCTTGATTAACCGGACTGATTGATTATATGATGATAAGATGTTAGATGCTTGATAGGTAGAACCAATCTCACGAGTAGTTCCATTACTCACGCCTCCGTCTAATGGATGCATGTAGTGAACTAGTACGAACCGGAACGCAGGACGTCAAGACCATCGGGCTGAACTGGATTTTAATCGGTTTTAACCTTTCAACCCGATAATTTATTTGATTCGCTTTATGTCCAAATTTATTTCGATCAAATTTTATAAACCACGCTTTCAAAACCCAATCGGTCAACTTGACCGGAACGGAGTGTTACATTACTCCTCTCGTAACCGATTCAAGATTTTAATAAAAACACTAGATGAAAAAAAGAAGGTAAAAAGCATAAATCAACTTCGAATAAAGAAAGTTCAAAGTAGAAAAAGTAGAATAACTTTTGGGTTTGAATATTTCACAGATGAGAAAAAGGGCTTTTTAACTAAAACCAATTTGTTCAGGCCATTCATTATATACAAATACCAAATTCCATGGCAGGCACGTAATTATTCTGCAACAGTCTTATAGCTTTGAGTGAGAGAGATAGAGATGTTAAATCTGCAGAGTAAAGATAGTGAATGGTTTGGATTGTTAAAACTCTTACCTTGAAGGATCTCAATAACGTGCCAAAGACTCGGACTAAGTCAAAGACGGTGTCGTTTTACAGAATACGATTGCCATTTCCCACTCTTCACGTTGCCTACCTCTAGGCGATATGATACGCTAAGAGCCTAAGAGCTTCGCGATGGGCTGCGTTTTCTGCAAGAAATCCGCCAGAGACAAGCCCAATCCCCATGGACCTCGGGGAGACCTCCGCAGCCAACCTAAGGCGGAGGATTTGACGTCTTCCTCCGCCGCCGCCGCCGTATCGGTGCCGGACGTCGACATTGGAGTTGTAGGTTCGACTCAGATTCAGGCGGCCAGAACGTGGCATACTGGCGACTTCTCGGCTGGCTCTTCTCGGCGGCCGTCACTTCTGGCGATGAGCCTCCGTGCGCCGGATGGGTGGCCGCCCTGGCTGATTGCTGCTTGCGGCGAATCGATCAAGGACTTGACGCCTCGCCGGGCCACCACATACGAGAAGCTCGAAAAGGTAACAAATCTAGCAAATTTTCAATCAGAACACTAATCATTATTAGCAGTGCGTATATTTAGAAAGTTTTGGAGCTTTATAAAAAGTGTTAATCCGATTAATTAGTTTTCGATTTTGCCCATATATACTCCGTTGCAATTAGATCGGGCAAGGAACTTACAGCAATGTGTACAAGGCGAAGGATCTGTTGACTGGGAAAATAGTAGCTCTGAAGAAAGTTAGGTTTGACAATTTGGAGGCAGAGAGTGTGAAATTCATGGCAAGAGAGATTCTTGTGCTGCGACGGCTAAACCATCCTAATGTTATAAAGCTTGAAGGCTTAGTTACTTCGAGAGTTTCTTGTAGCCTCTACCTTGTTTTTGAGTACATGGAGCATGATCTCTCTGGCCTTGCAGCAGGTCAAGGTGTCAAGTTTGATCTCCCTCAGGTGTGTATGATCCTCGTGAATATATTAAGCACTCCAAAATTTGTGGTAAACAAATATGGAAGAAGTTAATGTGCAATGTAGATATGCTTCCAAATATAAGTGGTAGTTGTGATTTCCGTCTGCTTGGTTTTGTTTCTAATGTGCCTTCCCTGATGCTAAAATTATTTGTCCGTGGACCCATTTTGCATTATGTTTATGATTCTGCTACGTCCTTTATGAACTGTCATTCATTAAATTAGGTTCTTTTATTATTTGTGCATGTTCTGATATTTTTACTTAAAGTGAAGCTGGAAGATTAAGTAGCCGATGAGTGGAGAGTACAGAGGCATAGATACAAACTTGAATATGAATATCCATAACGATACATTCTGAGTAAAAATTTGAAACTTGATCCCTTTTTTTTTTCTGGCTTGTCAAACCTTTAGTGTTGGCTGCTCCTCTTGGATACCTTGACACAAGTGTAGAACATTCTTAATCGAGTTTTCAGGTGAAATGCTTTATGAAGCAGCTACTATCTGGGCTAGAGCATTGCCATAGTCGAGGGGTCTTGCATCGGGATATCAAAGGTTCTAATCTGCTGATAGATAATGATGGAACACTCAAGATTGCTGATTTTGGGTTGGCTACGTTTTATGACCCAAAGCAAAGCCAAACAATGACTAGTCGTGTTGTCACGCTTTGGTACCGACCTCCCGAACTTCTTCTTGGCGCTACCAAGTATGGAACTGGTGTTGATATATGGAGTGCCGGTTGTATTTTGGCAGAGCTACTTGCTGGCAAACCCGTTATGCCAGGAAGAACTGAGGTAAATGTTTTACCTTGTTCTAGTTAATGCATTCTTTAGTTCCTATCAGATAGAGATGTGTAAATATTAATAAGATTGTTGTTTACTGTATTTCTTGACTGATTGTAGGTAGAACAACTTCACAAGATATTCAAATTATGTGGCTCCCCTTCAGATTCATACTGGAAGAAGTACAAATTACCAAACGCAACGCTTTTTAAGCCTCAGCATCCATACAAACGTTGTGTGGCTGAAGCCTTCAATGGTTTCCCTCCATCCTCTCTGCAACTAGTCGAGACACTTCTCGCTATAGACCCTGATGATCGAGGAACTTGTACTACGGCCTTGAGCAGTGAAGTGAGTAGGACATATAAAACTCCCAAGTTTGAGATTCTCCATAGTTTTTCATTCTCATTGGTTGGGAAGAAGAAAAAGTGGGTTTTGGTTATAATTGGTTTGGTGTGTGCAGTTCTTTACTAGTGAACCGTTAGCCTGTGATCCATCAAGTTTACCAAAGTATCCACCTTCGAAAGAACTGAATGTAAAGCTGAGGGACGAAGAGGCAAGAAGGTATGAATGTTAACATCTTTCTTGTATGCGTTTGCTGGATCCGCTCGATTGGTGTGATTTGTAAATGGTGTCATCTCATGGGTGCATTGGTAGGCAAAAGGGTGTGGCGGGAAAATCTAGTGGTGTTGAGGGAGGGAGAAGAATAAGGTTCAGAGGGGATCGCACTGGGCGAGCTGTTCCAGCGCCAGAAGCTAATGCCGAGAGTCAATCAAACTTAGATGTGAGAAATTCCTCCTTTGATTAGAATATTTTGTTTTAGTCACACTCAAGTCGTTAATATTTGGGCAGAGATGGAGAGTGATAACAGAAAAAAATGGAAAGAGCAAGAGCGAGAAGTTCCCGCCTCCACACCAGGACGGTGCAGTAGGGCACCCAGTGGAAGATGAGGAGCCAAAGAAACTTGGTGGAAAGGGTGAGACGAGTTTAGGGTTATCGAGATCATTCAAGTATGGTGAAGGGACATCAATGAGAAAAGGCGAGCGGTCTTCTTCCTTTAGAAAGTACATATGGGGACTTAAACCTCCTCCAACCATGGACTTGCTTTTCAAGAGCAGATCACAAGTTTTTGGGATCCGCCGGAGATAAACAAAAATAAGAGATTCTTGTGATTGGTTGAACAATTCTTTAGTGCAGAAATGTGGTTTGACTCTGAGATGTAAAAACACAACTCAGGTAGTTTTAGAATCCTTCTATTTATATACTGTATAGTTGTTGAGATGGGTTTTGCAGAGATGACTTTGCATGTGCTGCTTTCTCAAGTGAGGAGATATATTCTTCAAACATGACGCCATGTTGGTGTCAGTTTTGTCGGGGTGATGCAAAACTATATACATAGATAGTGTCTATGATATTAACGAGAGAATGGCGTTATTCTTGTTTTTTCTCCTTTTATATACAAATCGGCGAAAACTAATGAAATAAAAGGAAACAAAATCTTTGAGGAAAAGAAAACTAGTTTGTGTCCCAAGTCGATTCTCAACTCTTGCCCCATAAACACGCATGACTCACCCAATTCAGAAAATTAAGTCGACAACTTAACAAATTACTTGATAATGAATACAGTTACCTTACGCACTAATGACTATGTATCTTGTATATATATACAGGTTTGCAACAAGTATAAGACGAGCGAGTATAATAACCAAAGAATCTTTATATACAATCCCTCAATGTTGAGACTATGCGATCGATCTCTTGTCCGTAACTCGTACGGCGGATGAATCTGGTTTGGTCCGAACCGATGGGTTTCCGGTATCATCGAGAACCACAAAAGCTGTGTCACCAGGCTTGAAGCTCCCAGCGAGAAAAGCTTCACTGAGTGGATCTTCCACAATCTCAGTCACGGTTCTACGGAGTGGTCGTGCACCGTACGCAGGATCATACCCTTGTCTGCATATCAGCTCCTTGACTGCTTCAGACACCTCTAAACCCACTCCCAGTGCCACGAGCCTCGACTTCAAGTCTTGTAGCATCAGGTTCAAGATCTCCATCATCTGCAAATTCCCAAGTTTCAAGTTTCAAGTTTACAATTAAACTGTCCATTTACTGATACATTTTTTTATCAAAAAGGACTAACCTGAGCCTTCTCGAGCTGCCTGAAAATGACGATTTCATCAATCCGGTTCAACAACTCTGGACGGAAATAGTTCTTGAGTTCTTCGACCACTAAAGCTTTCATTCCAGCATAAGATGCTGACTCTTGATCATCATCATCGAGGATAAAACCAATGGAACCGTGTCCTCCCTTTGCAATGGCTGATGATCCGACATTAGAGGTCATTATGATGAGAGCGTTCTTAAACGAGACTCTCCGTCCCTGTGAATCGGTCAGATGGCCATCTTCGAAGAGCTGGAGAAGAATATTGAAGATATCGGGATGGGCTTTCTCTATCTCATCGAACAGAACCACCGTGAAAGGACGTCTCCTGATAGCTTCAGTTAGCATTCCACCTTCTTCAAAACCAACATATCCTGGAGGAGACCCTATCAACTTGCTCACAGTGTGACGCTCCATGTATTCACTCATGTCCAGCCTCAGCATCGATTCCTCCTGCCATCAATAATAACCACTCAATAAACCAACATATCAAATCATGTGTGATTGTTATCAAAGCTTCTGTACCGATCCAAAATAGTTTGCTGCCAGAGCTTTTGTAAGCTCCGTTTTCCCAACTCCCGTTGGTCCACAAAAAAGCATAGCCGCAATTGGACGGTCAGGATCTTTTAACCCAACCCGGGACCTCTTTACAGCTCTAGATATGGCAGCTACAGCCTCATCTTGACCAATAACTCTGCTTCTAAGCTGCTCTTCTAGACCCATAAGAAGCATTCTTTCATCTGCCGTGATCTGCTGAACTGGAATTCCAGACCAAGCCGATGCAACTGCTGCAATATCATCTGGTCCCACCACTATAGGCCTGAAACCACAATCAAAAACTAGTGTTATGGACTTTTGTCTTCTTACATTTCCCCTCAAGCCCTAAATATGTAAAAGAAGCAAAACTCATACTCATCGTTTCCTGCTGCTGGCGGCAGAGAAGACTCCTCACCAGACTCATCTGCACCGTCATCATCCTGTTTCTGCCTGCTTGATAAAACCTATTTACATAACAATTATTGAAGCTGTTAATACGATCAACATCCAAGAGTACACCCACAGGATAAATGTTTTACCACTTCGTGCATGGCCTGAACAGTTCTGATCTCTTGCCAGTAATCATCTGGTGGCTTGGAAAGGATACAAATTGTATCCTCCTTTTTCTTCCTAAAAGCTTCAATACGAGCTCTGCTTCCTGCCTCGTCAATGAGATCAATAGCTTTATCTGGAAGAAATCTGTCAGCGATATATCGTGCTGAAAGGTACACTGCAGCATCTATGGCTTCCATAGTATATTTGCAATTGTGATGCGCTTCATATTTTTCACGGAGCCCCAACAAAATCTTCACCGCATCTTCCTAAAATGTTGAATATACTATATCAAGAAACAGAGACTGGTTTGTTAACAAGATAGAAAACACTGGCTTACCTCGCTTGGCTCATCAATCAACACTGGCTGGAATCTCCTTGCTAGTGCTTTGTCCTTCTCAAACTGACTCCTAAACTCGTCAAGGGTTGTGGATGCAATGCACTGCAAATGGTTGATTGTTGAGCATACACGTTCTCATACGTATGTTAAAAAGCAGCACAACATCGATCCCAGCATGCGTACCTGAAGTTCACCCCTCCCAAGTGATGGTTTCAAGAGGTTAGCAATGTCAAGCCCGGACCCCTTGTTTCCTCTTCCTACTGTGCCAGACCCAATAAGTGTGTGCACTTCATCTATGAAGAGAATGACCTTACCTATGAGAAAGCACAAAAAAACCAGAAAATGTGTTAGGTGTGTGCCATGCTAATTTTACAGTCACCGATGTAGTAATATTTGAGATCAATAACCTGATTTTTTTATCTCGCTTATCAAAGCAGTTACCCGTGCCTCCAGTTCTCCCCTTTCTTTTGCACCGGCCATTAGCAATCCTATATCCAGGGACATGATGCGTTTATTCTACAAGTAGAAACAGATTAAACTGGTCATGTACAACGTTGAACAAATTCAGATACAGAAATTCCATTGATTAGATGAGGGTGCGCACCAAGAGAAATCCAGCAGCATTTGCTTCGGCAATACTAATTGCTAGTCCTTCAGCAATGGCAGTCTTCCCAACACCAGCTTCACCAAGAAGGATTGGGTTGTTTTTGGTTCTGCGGCAGAGTATCTGGATGACTCTTTCAACTTCTCTTTCCCGACCAATAACAGGATCGATACGGCCTTCACTCGCACGTGCAGTAAGATCCACACAGAACTGTTCCAGTACACTTTTGGCTGGTGAAGACAAATTTGGTTAAAGGTTTTATGAGTATCCCTATTGTCAAACTAAGAAGTATGAGAAAAAAAAAGCATCTAAAACACTACCTTTCGGTCTTCCAGCAATTCCAGAACCATTAGGGGAAGCCTCAAAGCTCCCTTTAGATGAAAGAGATGGTTCTCCTCTGCCATCTTTGGCAAGTTCTCCTTTAAGTCTGGTGAGTGCTGCCGCTGTGAGTAAATTCATATTTGCTCCTAATCTATATCACAACAACAGATTTTAAGATCACAACGCAAACAGAGAAGATCATCTAAACCCGAAGTCTACAAACTATTACAAGCCCATGCCTCTGCTGACTAGATGAGTCAATTAACTAGGAATTGGCTGATGGTTTTCAATCACAGTTAAAGGTGGGTTGTTTTATTACCTCTTAAGGACTCTACCGGCGCTACCGTCATCAACGGTGAAGAGTCCGATGGCGATATGCTCTGGGGCTATATATTGGCACTCCATATTCCTAGAGTACTCGACCGCAGCCTCGAAGACCCGCTTTGTACTGATGGAAAAGGGCATGTCTGTCGACTTCGAGTAGGAAGTAGACGAAACGTCCTGCTGTTTCGACAAATCAGAATCGGGATTAGCTTCGTCCCAGATACTCCACACAGCTTCACGGGCCTTGTCTATGGTGATTCCGGATCCAAGGAACCCTTGGGGGTCACGATCCTCCGCGATCAATCCCAGGAGAAGGTGCTGAGGGTAGACCATGTCTTTCCCCAGTGATTTGGCTTCCTTCTGGGAGAAGATTATAGCTCTGATCGCCCGTTCGGTGAACCGCTCGAAAACTGCCGAAATCGGGGTGAATTTCTTCCGTTTCCTCTGAGGAAATCGCCTGAAGCTCGCCGTACTGGTAGATAAGCGGTGGATCGCCCGGTTAGGGAGGGAGATTCCTAGATACGAAGATGCGAAAGAAGAAAGTGAAGAAGCAGCGACGGAGGCAACAGGAGAAGAAGAGTCAAAACGGTGGCCGGAGGAAGAGACGAGACGGCGAGGATGAAGCGTTAGAGGCGAGGAAGTAGATAAAACCTCCATGATCGTCGTCGGTGTGTTCCGATTGTGCCAAAATGATGAGAATTATTTAGGGGAAAATGAAAAAGGAAGCAAAGGGGCAGAAGCAAAAGGAAGGGATGGAGTAAGATGACACGTCAAGGCAACGTTCGATTTCGTTTTTTCTTTTTCCTTTTTTTAATATACATGTTATATATATACACATAGCCAACTCCCAAATACGTTCTTGCTTCTTAGGGACTGTTTGGCTACAGTTTGCGTTTTGATAAGATTCTTTTCACAATTGCATATTTCACTAATTCAGGTTGTAAAAATGATAAGTATTATTTTTTTCTTCCAAAAAATAATTTAGGACAATATACAGATAGCCAACGAATTCACTCATAAATTAACCAAGGCGGCTCTTTCAACTCAAGAGAATTGGAAAAAAGTGATTTTTTCCCCTATCTTTTAACTAATTTATATTATGACTAAACTAACTTTCATTAAATCTTTTAAATCTCTAATAATTTTTTTCAATAGCAATCAAAATAACTAGAAAAAGGAAAAGAATGTGAGAGAAACGGTCATCATTTTGTTGTTTTGATTTACTCAACTTGATCCAATCGAATCGATACATGTTGAAAATGCAGAACATGGAAAATAAATAAAGGGCCAAACATAACATGTATGTGTTACAGAAGACTCAAGTTGCACACGGATACCCCGAATACGGTTCTCATCCAAAATAATAAAATAATAAATAAATAGGATAAAAATTGGTAGACAATTATAAAAAAAAAAATGGTAGACAAACTAAAACTTATGTGCCTAACAGTGACAATTTAGAGTTCCTAATAAACCTACCCTTGAACAATTCGTTGGAAATTTCTCTCCATGTGAAGAAAAAAAATAGAAGACCAACCAAAAAGGTCATGTTATTGGTTACCCAAGTCACACTCATGATAGGAATCAAGATTCAAAAATTGGTAGACTCTAATTGGATTCGTTGAGTTGTGATAAGTGCCTAACGAAAAAGTGAGAGATTACGTAAATATTAATTAAAGTCTAATTTTAGGATTTTTATTTATTATTCTTCTTTATTGTGCCTTGTCCACAAATTTTTTTTTGACCCCAGTGAATTTTTTTTCTAGTTCTGCCACTAAAAATAGTTCCTGGAAAAATAAATATATTATGTAAAATAAAATACATTATTAATTTTATTAAAAAGAGAATCTTAGACATAAAATTTATTTACAAAATTTTAATGAAACTTAAATATTGTATTTGTATAAATAATTAACACTTTTTTGTTGTCTAGTTATTTTAAAGAGTTGTGAAAATATTTATAGCCACCGACTCAAATCCAAGTCCATTTAAAGTAATTAGTATACCGACCGGCGAAACAAAAAAATATAGAAACAATGCGTATCTCTTAGTCTCACATCGACAAGCAAAGAACGAGAGAGTCTCTTCTCTTTATAAATAATAACTAGATGAATATCCGTGCTATAGGTGTATTTTTTTATAATTTAATCCACCAAAATTCATTTTTTGTTTCGTATATGATTGGAATTGGTGTGAACCATAAAATTAACCTAATTTTTTTCTTTCTAAACACTATATTTTAGATGTACTGATTTTTTCTTAGATGTTTTACAAGTATAGAGAAGAGAATTATCCAAACTTTTCTTGAAGTAACTTGCATATATAGGTAATGCTTTACTATCCCAATCGAGCTACTGGAAGATCGGAGTCTGCCGAGGACCATTCCAACGTATCTTTGGCCGGTCGCGGACTTATGACCGTTTGGACAGATGCCGTCTTGGACGCTGATCTCATGTAGCGGTCGCTTTCCAAACATCACTTTCTTCCCGTTTTTTTGCTTTCTCTGTTTTTCGAACTCAAAAGCTTACTTAACTTAGACCCCTACATGGCGCGCCAAATGTTGATACATGGATTCAATTTTTAATATTACTTATTAAAAGGGTTGAAAAAGTAATAAGTCAAAAGATAACTTTATTGATCGGGAAAATACAATGTCGAGATTGGTATGTTGATATCGATTTATCTAAGATAAAGGATGTGATGTCTTAGGTCGGAGCTCTGTCTTAGTCCTCTCTATGGGATTGTGGATCCCTCTCTCAAGTCCATGGGGTATTTCGAGGATAAAGAAATAAGAAAGGTTTCCTTATCTTCCGAGATTCAGAGAATCTTGTAAAGATTTAATCTTATTCTCCTAGGTCGGCGAATGACCTAGAAAAGATAGATATTACCCCTTTGTTGGGCATACAACCTGAAAAGCCATGGGGCTGACCCATGATGAGATCGGGTGGACCGAATCTCAATTAACATCGAGATTTTGATAAGGGGTGCTAATTAATCCCACCATCAACAACTCCCTTGGTCTAATTCTCAGTAGATGAGTGATCCTGAGTAGCGTTTCCCTTTTCCAGTCTATGAGACTTCACAACAACTTCATCTTCTCGCATCATCTTTTTCTTAAGGCTTTCTTTTTGTTTCTTCAATCCTCCGAGATACTTAGGAATTAGGTTCATCTGAATATATGTTAAGCTCATCCGAATATATGTTACACATATTAGGTTCATCTGGAAGTTCCTCAGCCTGGATCTCTTCAATCTCGTTTTCACCGCTCTCTGAATCCTCTTCGTTTTGCTAGCCTCCTCTCTAAACACCATTTGCATTCCCACATGACTTGAAGATTTTGAGGTTGATCATCCTCTTCTTCGTCTCCTCGTCGTCGTCGTCGTCATCATCATCATCATCATCATCATCATCATCATCATCATCATCATCATCATCATCATCATCATCATCATCATCATCATCATCATCATCATCATCATCATCATGCTTTGGGAAATCAATTTAAATGAGGCATCTGCCTGAATCATGAGTTGACTTCCCACAGACTTCATAAAACCCTCGGAGTCTCACTTAAGTGAACCGCAAAAACTTGTTAACTCCTTATTAAAGCTAGAACTGACTTTGGAATCTCAGGGATCATCAACATTCCAATAGATATTAAGATGAACATATTCCACATGGGCAGCCGCTTCAACGTTAATGTCCACTTCAAGAAGCATTCAAAGCGCACACCCAATATGAGAAACGCCATTGAGGCTCATGAATCAAAATGGTATCCCACACACTTGTTCCTCAACGTTGATGTCCACTTCAAAAAGCATTTCAAGCGCACATTTAATGTGGTTCAAGAAGGATTCATCAGAGAGGTTCACATTTCCAAAAAAAGCATCCTTTTTACGCATGCCCAAGATCCTAATCAAAAAACCGACTCAAGAAGTTCCTCTAACATAAAAAAAAAAAAAAACGAACTGAAACCTCTTCCATTCGACCAATTCACCAAATTTGGGAAAATTTTGAATGATGGAGCGGATGTTCTATCTTGTTGGCATAGACTAGTTTTCCAATTATGAAAAATTGATTCTTAGTAGTGGTGTGATACAAAATTTTGAATCTTCAGTCCCAAAATTCAGATTTTGAATCGCTCGCCGTAAGTTATCAACTATTTTGATGCGAATTTTGTAGAATAGAATTGGGGAAAGAAGAAGAGATAAGAAAATTTGGTTGCAACGATGAATTGTTGGAACTTTATACCCCTTTTTACTGAAACAACTTCATCAAGATCAAAATGAAAGTTGAATTGTGGAAACATGAGTGAAGACGTGACTGATATTGCACCACTGGCGAAACAAGAAACGGTGTTGAAGACGATTAATAGAAATAGAAATATAGAATCTTGGCTAGTCGTCTTCAATTTTTTCTTATCATCTGTTGATTAATATTGCATCCAAAATAACTTTATGGAATTATGCATTTGTCTTGATCAGATGTACCTTTCGTAGTCATAATTTTCGAACTTGTATTAATCATTTAAAGAAGATAATAATTTTCAAACTTTTGCCATGGACTTGTTAAAAAACCGTGGACTATTGTTTTAAATTAAAAAAGAGAATGAACTCAATAATATTAATTTTTTTTGTTTTGTATGTTAATGTTTTGCATTACAAATGCACCTTACAACCCCTCCCCATCAGAGTTGGTTTTTGTTAAAGGAAAGACAAATCTGGTGGGCCAAGTGGGACCACGTCTCTCTTCTTTATTCAAATTTTTTACTCGTCGTTGGATAAATCATCTCTCCTCACTATATAATATAATCCATTTTCATTCTCAAATCAAGTTTTTCATAGAGAAGAAGAACAAGTATTATCTCGGGAAAAAGTTACAAAAATTCCTTTGAATTTCTTCTTTCACTTTAAAGTATATACATTGTTCGTTTTTATCTTGGTCAAACTTCCGGAGAAGTTGTGCTTCCGATCTCTTATTTCGCTGAAAATGCAAGAGATGAATTTAATGTCGTTTCTCTCGTAGTCTCGTGTTTGGTTTCCCGGTGAACTATCATCAGTCAATTTTAAGGGAGAGTGCAAGAATGCAGAGAGTGAGCTTTGAAGTGTCAGGGGGATATCACTCCGACGCGGAAGCCGGAAGCAGCAGTGGTCAATTGCCGCCGATCTACAAAAAACCAGCGACGAGGAATTCGGGGGAGCAGAGCCAGAGAACGCGTGCGGCGCCGTACGTGGACCTTACGGTAGATTTTCAAGAGGACAGGGTGTCTGTACAGAGCCTGAAGTCGGAGGGTGGATCGAGCGTGGAAGAGAACCCAGAGCTGACGCTGCTGAAGCGGAACCGTCTGGAGAAGAAAACGACGGTGGTGAAGCGGCTGGCGTCTGTTTCTCACGAGCTCAAGCGTCTGACATCGGTCTCGGGTGGTGGTGGTGGAAGAAAGCCACCTAGAGGTCCGGCTAAGTTAGACCGGACGAAATCCGCGGCGGCTCAAGCCTTGAAGGGACTCAAGTTCATCAGCAAGACAGACGGTGGCGCTGGGTGGACAGCCGTGGAGAAGCGGTTCAATCAGATCACGGCCACTACTGGAGGGCTGCTGCTTCGGACCAAATTCGGTGAATGCATAGGTAAAAAAGATAAGGAGAGGATTTAGTGAATGTGTAATTTGGATCTGAATGTTGAAAAACGAAAACGCAGGGATGAATTCAAAGGAGTTTGCGTTGGAGCTATTCGACGCATTGGCTAGACGAAGGAATATAACAGGGGAGGTGATCGATGGGGATCAACTCAAGGAATTCTGGGAACAAATCAATGATCAAAGTTTCGATTCCCGCCTCAAGACTTTCTTTGACATGTATGTGTAGTTTTCCATTTTCGTGACTCGTGGTTTTCTCTGGCTGATGGAAAAATTAATGCAGGGTGGACAAAGATGCGGATGGTAGACTTACAGAAGATGAAGTTAGAGAGATTATAAGTCTGAGTGCTTCTGCAAACAATCTGTCTACAATCCAGAAGAGAGCGGATGAATATGCAGCTTTGATCATGGAAGAGCTGGACCCAGACAATATTGGATACATCATGGTAACTGATTTCCCTTTTAATTAACTGTTACTATTACTATGGCTTCCTTTACATAAGGCATATTTACAGTTGGAGAGCCTTGAGACTCTGCTTTTGCAAGCGGCAACACAGTCCGTAATCACAAGTACTGGGGAGAGAAAGAACCTGAGCCATATGATGAGTCAGAGGCTTAAACCCACTTTTAACCGCAACCCCTTGAAGCGATGGTACCGTGGCCTCAGATTCTTCGTGCTAGACAACTGGCAACGGTGCTGGGTGATAGCGTTATGGCTCACGGTTATGGCTATTCTCTTCGTCTACAAATACATCCAATACCAGCGTAGCCCTGTGTATCCGGTGATGGGAGATTGTGTGTGCATGGCCAAAGGTGCAGCTGAGACTGTCAAACTCAACATGGCTTTGATCCTCTTACCTGTTTGCAGAAACACCATCACATGGCTTAGGAATAAGACCAGGTTGGGCAAGGTCGTCCCTTTCGACGACAATCTCAACTTCCACAAGGTTATCGCGGTGGGGATTACGATAGGAGTCACGATCCACGCGGGGGCCCATCTGGCTTGCGATTTCCCGAGGTTACTGGAAGCAACTCCGGAGGCATATAGGCCTCTAAGACAGTTTTTCGGAGAGGAACAGCCTAAGAGCTACTGGCATTTTGTAAACTCGGTGGAAGGTATTACCGGACTGGTCATGGTTCTGCTAATGGCCATTGCTTTCACGTTAGCCACGCCTTGGTTTAGAAGAGGGAAGCTTAACTATCTTCCAGGGCCATTAAAGAAACTAGCTAGCTTCAATGCCTTCTGGTACACGCATCACTTGTTCGTCATAGTCTACGTTCTTCTCGTCGCTCATGGATACTATTTGTATCTTCAAAAGGAATGGCACAACAAAACCACCTGGATGTATTTGTGTGTACCGGTGTTGCTATACGCTTGCGAAAGGTTGATAAGGGCATTCAGGTCGAGCATCAAAGCCGTGACTATTAGGAAAGTGGCTGTCTATCCAGGAAACGTATTGGCGATTCATTTGTCAAGGCCTCAAAACTTCAAATACAAGAGCGGGCAATACATGTTCGTTAACTGTGCTGCTGTTTCTCCTTTTGAATGGCATCCTTTTTCAATCACCTCTGCACCACAAGATGACTACCTTAGCGTTCACATTAGAGTCCTTGGGGACTGGACTAGGGCTCTCAAAGGAGTCTTCTCCGAGGTTTGTTGTTTTACGTCTTAACTATAACCAATTTTCATTTTTGAATTTGAAGACTAATGTGCTGCTTGTTTCAGGTGTGCAAGCCGCCCCCGGCAGGAGTTAGTGGTCTGCTCAGAGCCGACATGATGCACGGTGCAAATAATCCCGAGTAAGTGAACCGTGAAAATCCTAACCACTTATCTTTGAAAAGGGAGGATGGTTTCTAGAAGGTTTTTTTATTGTTAGAGGATGAATCGTGAGTCGTGATATCCACTAACAAAAAGCATTCTTTAGAGCATTTTGGTATAAGCTACCTAATCCATTATAGTAAATGGTGGGAGACCACAACTAAACCAATTATCATTATTTTTATATTATGCAATTGAGACCACATCATTTGAGATATCATGCACGCACGACGTTTTTTGCTTCTCCATGTGTTTTTGTGACCGCGTAGCGTAATCTTGGGTCCCCTCCTCGCTTTCAATATCTTTTTTTTTTATAACATTTTTGCAAGGTGATCGGATAATTGAGGGTGCTAGGTCAATTCTATATTTTTTTTAAAAAAAAATCATTGTTACTTGTGTCAAAATTCCTACGACTTTTATTAATATTTTTGCATGCCGATTAGTTTTTTTTTTTTTTTTTTTCACTTTATCAGCTTCATTTTTTAATTCAAAATCGATTAAGAAATTCAAGAAATGCTGACTTGTAATTTGGTCTCTCTAGCTAGTAAGTTTGATTACCTATCTGGGTTTTGGGGCCACATCACATGTTAGATATATACTTAATTAGATCCAGGTGTAAGAATATACTTGTGTTTGTATATATACACACTTCCACTTGTTTTGGTTTCAACTTTTAAGTGTTCACATGCCAAATTAATTTGTCTGGTTAAGCATGATTTTTGTATTCATTTAAAAATCCAATTTTAAACTGTTTTTGGTTTATGTATATGGGTTTTTCTTTTCGTAATGTCCGTGGGTAATGTCAACTATATATCTCGTCATTAATCGGGAAAAATGTAATCATTACATTGAATTCGTAGGACAATAAGTCACGAGAGAAAGAGAAAGATTACTTAATAAATTGTTCTACATGTAGTCATAAATTATTTTGTCTACTGTAAAGGACAAGATCTAGGTGAGAAGTAAGATAAATGGCAACTAGGAAAAACCAAATTATTTTTAACTGATAGTATAAAAACTAATATCATTATTCCAGTTTTACTTTTCATTTCATTATTATGCAAAACGTAACTTTTCTATGTAACATGTTTCAAAATTTTTTAATAATACACTTTTGTTCAAATCAAAATAAAAAAATTTAACATAAATCCTAAACTATCAAATTAGCTCTCATATAGAAAATAATATGTGCTAATTAAGGGTTAAATGGAAAAAGTAAAATAGTTCAAACTCATGTTTTCTGGATTTTCTTTAATTGGCAAGCAACTTTTTGTTCTTGGATGCAAAATACTTATTTATCTGATCCGACTGCTATATTTTCAAACGATGCATTGGATTCTAAAATTTTACTGCAAAGAGATCGACATTTATATATGTAATTATTATTTTGACATCGATGAGATAGTATTTGGTTACGAAGAAACTGTTTTGTTTCTTTACATAGAGGGAAAATCTAAAGAAATCCATGCATGGTTCATGAGAAAAATGGCTAATGATGGCAATATTTGCACAGCTTCCCAAAAGTTTTGATCGATGGTCCGTACGGTGCACCAGCTCAGGACTACAAGAAGTACGAGGTGGTTCTACTGGTGGGCCTCGGGATTGGAGCGACGCCAATGATCAGTATCGTGAAAGACATAGTGAACAACATCAAGGCGAAGGAACAAGAGCAGCTGAACAGAATGGAGAACGGAACAAGCGCACCGCAAAACAAGAAAGAGAGTTTCAGGACGCGTAGGGCTTACTTCTACTGGGTTACACGTGAGCAAGGCTCCTTCGATTGGTTCAAGAACATAATGAACGAAGTCGCGGAACGAGATAACAACAATGTCATCGAGATGCATAACTATTGTACAAGCGTCTACGAGGAAGGTGACGCTCGTTCTGCTCTTATACATATGCTTCAGTCCCTAAACCATGCCAAGAACGGCGTTGATATTGTCTCTGGAACAAGGGTTATGTCCCATTTCGCTAAACCTAATTGGCGAAACGTTTACAAACGCATTGCCATGGATCACCCTAACACTAAAGTTGGTCAGTTCTTCTTCTCTCTCTCTCTCTCTTATGTAATCTTGGTTTTACAAGTAGTGATGATATATATCATATCTGAACTAATTATGTGCAGGAGTGTTCTACTGTGGAGCACCAGCATTAACAAAGGAGCTAAGGCATTTAGCTTTAGATTTCACCCACAAGACAAGCACCAGATTCTCCTTCCACAAAGAGAATTTCTAAATTAAACGACACACAGAGTTATAAGTCATAAACAAAATACAAGCATGAATTAATGTTTATTCGTAATTTCGCTTTTCTTACTATCTATTTAATTTTATATGTATACATATATA
This sequence comes from Euclidium syriacum, assembly GCA_900116095.1. Classification (NCBI taxonomy): domain Eukaryota; kingdom Viridiplantae; phylum Streptophyta; class Magnoliopsida; order Brassicales; family Brassicaceae; genus Euclidium; species Euclidium syriacum. Next base: position 1,231,930 of record FPAK01000024.1, read on the forward strand.
CGTACTCTCTTGACTGTAGATTTCCTTTTATGTTTTTGGTCGTATGCTTAATTTGTTTTTTCTTTGGAACGTGTAATGTTATATTGTCGACCAAAACGGTGCAAAGAAGCTAAAGGGTTTTACAAGCAGAAAGAGTTGCGAGATTATAAGCAAGGGAAAATACGTATTATAGAAATGTTGAAATCTAAGCTCAAAGTCTCCAACTTTTTTCTATCTCTTTCACGTTTTTGTAAGTTCGGATTTGAGAATTGAAAGTAGTGATTGCAAATGAAATAAGAATTTCTTCTTTTTGATATCTATTTTTTTTTAGTTTTATAGTATTTTTTAAATGACAGGGGAACTTAGTTCTTTACAAACTCAGAGTGAACAATGAAAATAGAAAAAGATAATAAAAGTTATAGATTCTCAAAATTGTTGTAGTACGAATTCCTTCCTTTGTAAACCGTATAGCTAGTGGTATGTTTTACTTTCAATTTAAATCAACTACTAAGTAATAAATCCTAATGAAACTAGCTCAAGTGCAAGCAATCGAGGTAGTACAATAGATATCAATCCCAAGACTAATCTAGAACTTATTGTTTGGACGTTTCGTCTAATTTTCTACCTGCCGAGTGAAATGCAAACAAAGAGATGAAAATGAACTAAACAATGCAAAATAAACAAGTAAGTTGAGGTAAGAATAAAACCTAAATGATGCAATAAGGGAAAACAAAGCTAACCAAACGCATAGACTAAAGCAATTTATAAATTTAAGCTAATTTAGGAAATGTCAACGAAAAGTCAATTTAAGGTCAATCGAAAGTCAGAGGGCGAAAATCTATCAATAGAAGAGAAGTTATGGATCAAAGCAAGGTATAATTGGTTACGATAGTAAATTGATTCCTATTTTGGCCTATAGAAAAAAATAGTTTAGTTGTTTAGATTCTAATTTAAACGCCGGTAAACCCATGGCCTAATGGTCAGTGGAAGACTCCCAGACACCCTAGTCCAGAAGATGGGAGTTCAAATTCCGTCGGTGAAAAATAAATAAATATGCTAATTTCGGATAGCATTTTCCGGTTAATTATAACAACCATAATTGTTATCCACGTGCTAAGTTATATTAATAAATCCCCGTCTGGTGTGGTGTGAGGTCTTCCTCGATTTTCCATTGCACCTATGTCTTTCTTCTTTATACATATTTATGCAAAACCAAAACCGGAAGATGTTCATTCAGTTTACTACAAATGACAAGGGATTGCCTAACTTTCTTCCACTGTCCACTACACCAAAATCTATTACAAGACAAGAACATGAAGAATATATGTTCCCCCACAATTAGAAGAATCATCAACCCATCACTAGAGTTTTCTCAGCCAAGAAGTCAAAACTTTTGAAAGTTTGAAGAAACAAGAAGATTATATATATAGTATTATTATCTCATACAAATGATGTTCCGAAGAATTAAGTTAAAAATGACCTGGTTCTCTTTTATTAAATGGCTAGTCTTTCTTTCGTCAATATCAAAAAGAGGTGAAGGCTACTAATCAAGTTCTAGACTCTTTTTCATAGCTTCGTAAACCATATAGGTAATGCTTGCAGCAGGAACCACCTTTAGAAGGTTAGGTAAGAGCCCCTTGTAGAGTGCTCTGTAACCTTCTTCACTGATTGTCCTCCTGAATACTCCAGACATGGAGGTCCTTGCTCGCTCTGCTTGCATTCTGTGCCACACAAACATATATATCAGCAGAGAGAGCGAGAGCGAGAGAAGCAAATAAACAAGCCATAGAATTAGTTACCTTGTTCTCACAACCTGCAAAGGATAAACACAGGTTGCTCCTAGAGCTCCTGAGATTGTTCCGCATCCTAGTTGCACAAGCGGGCCTGGTTCTGAACACCAAACCCGAACCCAGCTTTATGAGGAGCGTGTTCAAGCACAGAACACAAGATGGAAAAGACATTACTTACCGGCGTCTTGGAGAATATAAGTCCTGGACAAGTCCTTTAACGTCTCATAAGCAGCAAGGTCGATGCCGGCATAAGGAATGATCCCAAGAAGAGAAGGGAAAAGACCTTTGTAAAAGGCGCGTGGACCTTCATGAACCAATATGTCTTTAGTGAGCGTTCCAAGCCTTGGCCCACCAACACCACCTGCTTGGCTGCTAGTGCAAGTCGTCTGCAACCGTGTTTTCACCAGATCCAAAGGGTATATAGCAGCCTGAGCCACTGCACCAGCCATACCTCCAGCGAATAGTCTAGCCGTTGTGCCTATATCCGCCTTGTTCTCACCCATGTTTTCACCGATGGCGTTTTTGAATAGCTCGTACGCATAGAACTTGATGGCACTCTCTGGTGCTACCTTGACAATATTCAACCCGTTGCCTCGGAAGAACCCGCGAGCCCCGCCCTGCTTCCATATCATCTTCACGGCCTCTCGGATTTTAGCATCGGTTTTCTGGATCTGCAGAAGAACTTTCAAGCGATCTAGTGGTGCAGTTGCAGTCCTCGAAGCAGCACCAGCGATGCCACCTGCGATGAAATAGTTGCTCCTCTTGACGTGCTTGCTGATACCTTGTGGAATAACGGCCTGTTCTCCAATGTCTACAAGACAGACTCTTTCCCAGTGGTGGTATATATTTTCAATGGTGGCTTCGTGAGGGTACAGCAGCAGAAAATCTCTCCATTCTTCGAACATGATGATTCCATCATTATCCTTGTCCACGTGTTCCACAAAACGTGCGAGCTCCTCATCATTGATCTCAATCCCTGCAAAATACAAACTGTTGTGGCTTATAGGACGAAAACAAGAAACTGATCCTTTATTCCTAAAAGAATATTTCATAATTCGGAGCATATAAATTATAATTATACCGGCCTTAACGAGCGAATCCCAGAGTCCCTCAGGCGAAATGCAACCGTTGTGCTCAACATCGATCGCTTGGAATATCCTGTACAGCTCGAGTTCCTTATCGTCCATGTATCGACGAAACTCGTGGTAATCCACGCGCCCGTCTCGATTTGCATCACAAACCCTAAACAGTTCCTTGGCGTACTTGTACCCACTTGGGATTTGAAGTGCAGATAAGCCCTTCTCGATCTGCGCGCAATCCAAGTACCCAGCATTCTCTGAGTCGAAGAAATTGAATAGGCTCCGGATTCGTACATCGCGTTCCTCTCTCGTCTCACGGAGTGCTAGTAGAACGTGATCCATGGACACGGGTCCGGACTTCTTGGCAGGGACCTGTGTGGATTTCTTAGCTTCCATTTTCGCAGGCAAACCCACATGCTCCACGCCATGACTCGACATGATTAAAGCAGAATCGATTCACAAGAAATTTGTGTTTCAGGGTCGGTGATCATATCCCCTATTCAGAATCAGATCTACGGGGATGTAATGAATCCGATCTACAATCTCCAAATACACTCACCATTTAAACCCGTAACGTCTAGGGAATTTCAAATCCGTTATCCGACTTAAGTCGATTGGAAACACGACGGTGTTACCAACTTCTGCGATCCTTTTAGAAAATCAGGCGGAAAAATCACAAAATGGGAAGAAGGAATGGGTGAAATTGGAAATGATTAGCAGCGATAGTAATTCACAGAAGATAGGTAATGGAGATTTGTGCTGATCCGGATGCTTTACAGGTGAAGCTCAAGGAAGAAGAAGGAAGGAGAGAGAGGTGTGAAAAGGACCCAATCTCCAATGGTGCGGAGTCGAGATTCCCATGGGATATTCTTCATTTATTATACGGTTATTTGATTGTAACTTTCTTTCGTCTTTTTTGCTTAAGCGACTTAAGCATCAAAATCTAAGCGACTTTATTCCTATACTTTTGATTTATGGTGATTGTTTTTTTGGTTTCAATGTAAATTTTATATCATCTTTAGTTTTCGAGAAGTACAAGGACATTACAAAGAAAGCAGAAATAATAAAAACTACAGTGCAGGATGGCAATAGTAACCAAATCTAATCTAAACAGATAGTAACGCGAGGATGAAACAGCTAATCTGAATGCTTAAAATGCTTAAAAGCAGATTGTAGTGTCATTGTCACAACTCCGTAAATTCCTCTTCATAGTTGCCACAAGCAATTACTGGCAAGATCCACCCTCAAAAACCTCAACTCTAGTAGTGTCTATAGCGTCTTCCTAGACAAATACTAACAAACCTATGCTAAACAATCTAGAATCGAGAAGAAATTTAAGAATCATTAACCATACCGGTGATAAAGGGAAGACTAGTGGGTGTTGGAGAATTTGCCTCTAATGATCGATCTCACGCTTGAAAAGTGTCTATCCCGACCATGCTACTAGCAACATAAGTGACCTCCTCCTCACGGCGAAAATCAAAGCGACCTCAACTCGAAACTCGACACTTCTATTATAGCAAGTGGACTCCCATATTGTCTCCACCGTCAAATCCAAAAGGTTGTCGAAGAGAAATTGATTATCTTCCCTAGTAGAACCAAAAACCTAGAATTAAACACGTGACAGAGCGTAATACCGGAGCCACCAACGTCTTTGACAGAACTGTGGTATTCAGAAAATGAACAATGCTGAGATTTTGAATCTGAAGATCAAACCACCGGGGAAGCAACGCCACCTGAGAGCCTTAAGCACCAATTGTCAAACCCAGCCTCTATCTCGAACCGTCGCCGAAGTTACACAAGCGTCGGAGCCGAATCGCGACCTTGACACCGCTACCACATCTTCGTCGCGGGTAAGTACAAAATTAAACTCACTTGACCCAAAACCCACCTAGATCTCGTCCCCTAAGATATGGAACTGAGTGAATGACCAAAAACATTAATTTTTCCTAGCCTGGTAGACATTCGTTGGGAAGACGAACACGAGAAGAACCGATGGAGGCCAAAACCACCTTAACAAATGAAACCCAACCAAGTGGGAATCCAAGCCATGCCACACCACCGTGGATGGAGCCCCTTTTCCTTGCCGCCGGAGAAATGACGGAGGTATCTCCTCGTCAAAATTGAGCAAGACCAAAGAGAGCCGCAAAGGGAGAAGCAGAAAGAGGAAGGGGGTGGGGGACGACGCCGGCTGTGGTAGCGTCATCAGACGGCCACTACTGGAGAGAGAAAGGAGAGATTTTTTTTTTGAGATAAAGTTAGTTTATGATGATTGTTAATGGGTTCAAAGGAGAAAGGACTAGAATAACGTAATTTTTAAATATATTAAAATCAAACTGAATAAGAAAATGAATGTGGTTTACAAATTTGAATTCGAACGAGCTAAATCGGGTACTAAATAGACAAAAAAATTTACGTCGAGGAAATAAACACCCTTAATCCCTAATGCTGACCTACACAACGATTTTCGAGAAGACTCAAATGCTGATGTCGAACCTTTTATTTGATCTGGTCCAAGGAAGGAAGTCTGGAGCGACTGACATGTGAAGGTGGGAAAGGTAGTCCAACTCTCAAGGTGGTTGTCTTTTTAGGTTGCACATCGAGACTACTTAGATCACACAACGAGACTAATCACTTAGATTACACAATTGAACCACAATGATGCTTCCTCAACAATCGGCATTATAGCGTATCGGCAGAACCACCATAAAATGTGTATTTTTTGATAACGCCCCTGGACTGAAATTTGTTGATTTTTTTAGAACAAAAGGAATTGTAGTGTATCACTCATGAGAATCCAAAACAAAACTATATAGTCGAGAGAAAACATCATCATATTCTCAATGTGATCAAATCTCTAATGTTTTTAGTCTTCAAAATATAAGTTCTTTTGAGATTCTCATATCAAAGAAGTCAGAATATATTAGTCTATGTATTTTTTTTTTTGGTATCTTGTTTATTGCTCTACTTCATCAAAGAATGGAAATAAGTTTCCACCACATTTACGAAAATGTGTATTTCTTGGTTATCTTGCATGATATAAAGGATATAAACTCTTAGATGTAGAAACTAACAAGCTTCATAGTTCAATAAATATGATTTTTCATGAAGATATTTTTCCATTCTCAAGAAGTATGAATGATTTTCCTAATGATTTCTTTCCAAATCTGAATGAATCTTTATGTGTTAGTGATAAATAATAACAAACTTTGTAGATACTGAAATTCATGTAGTTGTGAGTGAAACTTCTTCTTCTTATGATAGTGATTCTCCTACAGTTGTGAATGATTTACCTAGCTGTAGTTTCACTCCAATAGAGTCTCACTAGTCTCCAGATTCATTAGGAAATAGAAGAAATTCTAGAACCCTTGCATCTTCATGATTAATATTGTAACTAGACTAAACCAGATATTCCTTATCCTCTAGTTGCACTCATGTCTTTTGATCACCTATCTGATGAGTATAAGGAATATATTTGTGTCATAGCTTTACATCCAGAACCTTATTCTTTCACATATGCAAAGAAATTTGAAGAATGGTTAAAAAGCTATGAATGAAGAACTTATTGTTCTAAAAATGTCTCACACATGCGATGTGTATTCTCTCCCACGAGATAAACACACAATAAGGTACATATGGGTCTATAAAGTCAAGCTGAATGTTGATGGAAGTTTAGAGAGATACAATGTTCATTTATAGTTAGAGGATATACTGAACAAAAAAATAGTAGATTTTGATGAGAGCTTATGTCCTATAGCTAAAATGTCCACATAAAAGACTTTGCTTATAGTCTTAGCAGCCGAAAATTGTAACTTGAATAAGTTAGACATTTCGAATGCTTTTTAAATGGGGATTTATCTAAATAAATTTATATGAAATTATCTCCGGACTAAAACTAAAGAAGGGGGAAATGCTACCAACTAATGTTGTATGTAAACTAAGGAAATCCCTGTATGGTTTAAAGCAAACGTCACATTAGTGGTTTCTTAATTTGAGTGCTACTCTGATTAGTCATGACTTTACAAAATCACAAGAAAGTCATATTTTGTTTACACGCATGGACAAATCCAAATATGTGGTAATATTGATTACATAATCATTGGTACCAATTTTGATGAAGAGGTTATAAATCTCAAAACAGACCTTCAAGAAGCTTTCAAACTTAGAGATTTAGGCTCGACTGGTTCAGTCACAACGGCTGCGGCTATGGTTACGGGAGTTTGTGGAAGTGGGCGATTGCAGTTTTAAGCGTCAATGAGCATTTTGTACAACTGATATAGCAGATGGAAACGTATGCGTTTGCGAGACATTTTGACTGGTTTGCCAATGATTGCTGTTGGAATATAAGTTTTGAAATTTTTTAAAGTAAAGATAAACTATAATTAGAAAACACCTAAACTATATTATTATGATAAAATATAAATCACCAATTCAACATAGGTAATAATAATCATGAAAAAACCATAAATAAAGCACTAAATAATTATTCAAAAAGTAAAAAAACTTAATAAAAATTGCTTATTACTTCATGGTTGAACACCAAAAATTGCAGTAATTAGTGGGATAAATTAAAAAAAAATTGCAGAAATACGTCGATCATTTGCATGTTTTTTGTAAAGATGATAAATTTCCTCAATGAATCCAGACGATTTTTTATGCGAAGCCAACTCAAATCCAATTCAAACTGGTCGTTCATTTTCTTGACAATATCTTTCTTTCGGAGAGTACTAAAATTTCTCACGTTATTCTTTTCGATTTTTTTCTCCTCAATTACCAGTTGAAGTAACTCATACGTGATCTCTTTTGTCCATGTAAAGTTCTCAGAAAAAAAGTTATAGTCAAACAACCGTAAGTTTGCTCCAAAATAATTATAAACACATACATATAAAAATCAACTTACTATTTTAGAAGGGGAAACGGAACGTGAAGCCATAAATATCCTATCGATGAACTAGATCAGTGATAAAACGTTTCAAGAAACCAAAATTTAATTCAAAACTCATAAAAAAAGAGGACCTTAAGTGAAATTCAACATAAAAAATAAAAGAAAACATTTGGAGAAATCTAGTAAAACAACGAACGATCAAGAAAAATAAATAATAAGAAAGCAAGTCTGTAACATCCCAATCAAAGAAAAAATTATTTATTTAAAATAAATAATAAATAATTCGGAATGAAGACGAAGCCGAAAAATATCTATAACATTTAAAGATATTTAAAAAAAATACAATTACCGAAAGACGGCGCGCGGAGAAGACATAAAGGATCGCAAAACAATCGAAGAAAATACTAAATTTTGATTGGTTTGAAATGGGGGGGAGACGTGTCCGATTTCTATTGGTTGAAAGAAATAATAAATATTTTGTTATTATTTCTTAATTAAAAAATATATATAATAATGGACCGTTGGGATAGTGTTAGGTGGCAGCCATCTAACGTCCCAAATTTGTATAAGTAGGGGCCTTGGGTGATGCCTCTCTTCACACCAAAATCTTCATTGAATTATAAGAGGTGAAGAGAAGAGAGAAGGAGGAGAGAAAAGAGAGAGAGGGAGGAGGAGAAGAGGCAGAGGAGAGAGGAAGGCCGTCGGTGTTGATCGCCGGCGAGGAGGAGGATGAGAGAGAGAGGGAGGTGCTCGGGGATAAAACTCGACACCTCGGAACGGTTCGACCGCCCAAACCCACTGTCCGGAAATCCGGTTAACCGATACAGTTTAGTGTAGGGGATGTTCGTGTTCTCGTGTCAGGCATGAACAAGCATTCGGAATAGCCGAACCTTTGTCGGAATTTCCAAAAATTTTCGTATAGTCCATTTTTGAGTTGTACCAGTACGTCTGTGCTACTCAAGACGTTTCTTGGTCGGTTCTTGTGAGAGTGTGAGTAAGGGAGAAGCTTTTCAACAGATTTCTCATAATACGAAATCTGTCAGAACTCTGCCCGAATTTCGGGAACTAAAACACGAAATCAGTAGGAACTTTGCTGAAATTTTCTGGAAGTCAAGCCAAGTCCAAGAACAGTCCAAGGAAGAGAATCGAGTGGTGGTTCAAGGTGTTGTGGTGATCTAGTCTAGTCGGTACCTGAGTAGCGGTTTGAAGAAGGCAGTCAGAGAAGGGTCGGGTTTGGCCAACAGAGTTAGCCGGGGTTCAGCCGCAACAAGTGTAAACTGTGAGTTGAGGTTAACATTGCATGTTAACGATGTTTGAGTGTAGGTTCCCGACATCTGGTCCAAACCGCCACCAAGATCGGGTCGCGGAAGGTGTCAGTTTGTTATCGCTTTTACTAGTGTATGTGTTGATTGTTGTTTGTGGTGTGAGCTGTAGGTTCCGTATAGTGTAGATACAGAACAAGGTCACTATGTACGAATGATTAGTAAATCATTTACATAGTGAACCTCGTTAGTTTTCCGATGGACGTGCAGCCGTGAACTTGGTACGCAGGATGGGCGACCAAGGGTGCACCCATAAACTCGGTATGCAGGATGGGCTATCGAGGTTAGTAGTTGGCAGCTCAGCTACTCACCCATCGAGTTGGTACACAGGACGAGCTACCAGGATCTGGTGCTTCCCAAGTCCAGAAGTATACTCGGCATGAGGGATCATGACCTTGCGGAACCAATATACTAAAACCGGTGTGAACCGATTGGCGGATCGGCCCGGTCGACGTAGTTTGCGTGCCTGGCAGGGGGTTGACTACGGTGAATTGGATGTATATCGAGTGACTTTGTGTCTCGGGTAGGAGTTCCAATTAGATGGTGTGTAGTGATGCTGATGCCAGAGCCCTAGCATCTGTAATGTGTAGAGTCATTGTAGATGTAGTGTGGTTAAATACACGTGCATTGTGACGTTTTTGTTTGTTTACTTTCCTGCTGCTTCGGCTATTTGGCATGATTGTTTGTTGAACTCCCCGTCCATGTTTGTTATTTTATTAAATCGAAAACGTCGGGGAGCAGTGCATGATAGTTTAAAGGAACTCAATTCACTGAGTAATGCTAGGTTAGTCATACAACTCTTTTGTCTTACAGGTGCCCTTTAGGCTAGTGGTAGCTCGTGGAATGTGGACCAGTTGGTGTATAATTTCTGTGTCTTTACAAGATCTCGTTTTATGTATAAGTATGTATTCGCTTTTGGCTGCTAAAGTCCACTTGTTGTATAAATAATTTGTGGTTGTGAACTCTGATAATTACTCTAGCTTGTAATAAAGCAATGTTTTTTTTTTTTTTTTTTTTTTTTTTTTTTTGCGATTGGCGTGGTGAACTGATATTAGGCTTGTAAGAGTCTAACACAACTCTACCTAGGAGAATGGGTTGCAAAGTCTTAGGCTTCGAAACAGAGGTAAACGAGCTCGAGGTGAACTGGATCGGGTTAACTTCGTGTTAACCCTTGAACTGGATTGTCATGGGCCCGCAACTGTAATGCTCATGGATTAGGCAAGAGATAATTGTTGGCCATGTTCTTGTTTGATTGTTGGTCAACGGTCTTCTCGAACCATAAACGGTCTAAGGGTGTTACAAACTCATGTGTAATGATTAATTTATGACAAGTTAAACCAAACTCAGATCAATAGACAATCTCAATAAACATATATTAGACTTTAAAACCAAGCAATCAACGATAAGAAAAGCAAAATTAATACTTACGCTTGATTCTTGAATTTCTTCAACTTGGTAAAAGTCATGATTTTAATGGAGAGGCAAAGATAATTAGGGTTATGAGTTTGATAACTGTATTATATATGTTAGTTTCGTGATTTTGTTTTCAATCAACCGCTACCGCAAACGGTTGCGAAACCAGCTTTTGATTTCCAGCGGTATGAAGCGGCTTGCAGCGGTTATTGTGATTATTTTCAAACGTTAGCAACCGCTACCTCGCGCAGAAAATGCATTTCCACGTGGTAGCGGGTGAACCTGAAGGGAATGTTCTGGATATCATACTTGTATTCACTCTAATATAGTTGTGAAGTCGAGAAAAGACTATCATGTGATACTGGGTAGGTATAATGCTTTGCTAGAAGCCGCTTATAACTTATGAGTTATGAATTCATTGCTAGTATCATATGATCCTACAGGATCACACACCTAAGCAAACTGGATAAACAATATTGGGATTGATCATTAATGTAATGGTCAAGTTAATGTATATTTGATATACATTATTATGTGTTTTTGCGGAGTGTGTCGACCGACACAAGTAGTTGTGTCGATCGACACAAGACTAAAATTAGACCAACTGGTTTGGTTAATGATTTAATTAATCATCGGTTTAGCCCGGTTATTAATTAGGTTTTCGTGGTCCCTATATAAGATAGAAAGGCACGAAGTTTTGAGTCTAACTCTGATCCACAGCCGTCTTACAATCACAGAATCCCGAGAGCTCTTCCGGCACTAGCATCCCAGTGATCCAGTTTGTGTGCGTGTGGACTTTCAGTAGAGGCACAGCATCTGAGGCGCTCTTGATCTCGATATCTTGATCATCTTCCGCTGCTCATAAACTCCAGGTATACTCGAGATCCGTATAATAGATTCAATAAACATGATTCAAGGGCTAGAATTTGTCATTAGGGTTTTAGAAAAAGTTTTAAAACCTACACAAATTCCTTCAGTGGTATCAGAGACTAATGTTATTATTGAATCTGACTGCGTGCTTAATGAATTATGAGAATTCAATTGATATATAAGAGTTGTATATAGGAAAGCATGCTCTTTGATTAAAAAAAAAATCGTTTTTGATGAAAAGAAAATTAGGGTTTTTGCGAAGGTGTGTAGATCGACAGCATCATTGTGTCGATCGACACAGCCAGTAGATTCGCGAAATGGTTTTCGTTCAAAATTCAAAAACTAGGGTTTTTTGTGGGGCTGCGTCGATCGACACAAAGCATTTGTCGATCGACACAAAGCATGTGTCGATCGACACGAGCTTTGAATGCAGCGTAAAACTTTAAGTGTCGATCAAACGATCGATGTTCCAGAAAATTGCCAGTGTCGATTCACACAAAATGTGTGTCGATCGACACGCGTCGATCTCCATCAGTTCAATTGGATTGAACCGGATTGGTACGATCGGTCTCATCGGTTTAGTCGATTTCATCACGATTTTAAACCGGTTAGTTCGTGTCGACCGACATAACTACGTGTTGATCGACACAAACATAAACTGACACCGGTTCAATTGGATTGAATCAAAATTGATAGGTTTAATCGGGTTAAATGGTTTAACCGCGACTGAACCGGTTTAGGACGGTCGACCGACACAAGGTGTTTGTGTCGACCGACAGGTGTCTTGCAGTCTGAATTATATCGTGTCGATCGACACAAATGTTGTGTCGACCGACACAAGAGCAAATTCAGCGTTCGAGATTTAAATCATTTTTAATTAGATTAAAAGTTTTAACCATGTCTTAAAACCTTTTGAATTAAATCTAGTCCTTCTTAAGATCAATGTTCCGTTCCTCAAACAAAATATCAAGCATCTTTGATGTCTTTCCAAATCTTGTCAACTGTCGGGTCTTGTTTTGTTGTGAGATGGGCTTGTCAAAGCAAGGTGTTCACAATTACACGAGTAAGGCAGATGGTAATCGTTACCACATGACTCGAAGATTGGTTTGCTTGAATGGGCTATCAAAATGGTTTTGGGCCCAGAGACATAAGATTGGGTTTGATATAGGATATTGATGGTGCAGAGTTATTCTCCCAAAATTAACTACAAATGCACAGTGTACAGTTGTAGTATTTAGGTTATCGATCCCACAAAGATTATGTCGAGTTTCGATTCTATTAGAATGCAATCTATCTTGTAACTAGTTGTGTAACTTATGGATTCAAAACGCTAGACTTAGGTAAATCGCGGGTAATATGGGTCATGCACGAGATTGAAT